>VZTQ01013137.1:0-346548 GCA_013400755.1 Pelecanoides urinatrix
TTTTTTTTTTTTTTAACTTTAATACCTTCAGGACAATTAGACACACCAGTTCCCAATGTGCTTTTTAGACACCTGAATCTATCTGTATGCTGTACACATGCACACACCCATAGAAAGCCATGAGAGGCCGGCAAAGCACTGAGTCTGCTCCTGCTGCTGCGAGAACCAGGCTGAGTTCAGTCCTCCCCTCACCTCGGTATCAAGACCTGAGCAGATCTGGGATGAGAACACACACTTACTGTGCTGAATACTTGCAACAGAGACAAATACTGTCTTGTATCAGGAATCAGGTCAGAAAACCTGAGCAGTTGGGTTCTTCAAGAGAGTCACTAAGTCCTAAAACACACTGAGGGCAAATCAGCTGCAAATCACACTGATGATAGCCATCTGCCCCAAGATTTGGCCAGGTACACTTCACATGGAAACAGCATCAGCAAAGCTAACAAATTCATGATCCAGCAGTCTTCATATGCATTATTTTATAATAAAATCCAGCTCATTTCAGAGTCGTTGCAGAACATGACTATGACCAAGTGCAGGGTGTCAAAGGATGTGCTCAGGACCGCGCTTCAGCCTGGACAGGAGAGAACACGTGCACAAGAGGGACAGAGTTTCATTCAACTGGAATGAAAAAGGGTTTTGATGATGCTTCAAAAAGATATCGAAATCAAGTACAGCAAGACCTCTTCTCCAACCTGTGCAGACCTTGCCTACCATCATTTCCTTTGCCAGACCTGCAAGGTTTCACGCTATGACCTCGTTCCTCCCCTCCACGGGGCTGGTCCAAGCCACCACCGCACACGTGCAGAGGCAGCAGCGAGGAGCAATTTAACTGCCCACAAGGACCACGCTCCGGGATAGAGCGAAGCACTTCTCCTCCCAAACCCACTTCTGAAACAGCGAGGAAGCCATCGGCAAATCATGCACATGCTGCTCCGTTACGGAAAAGTTTCTGTACACATTTTCACCGAGCACCCTTGCTCCATCCCACTGACACCATTCCCGGCTTGCCAGATAACTGGCATTTGATGAGATGATTTCAGTTCTGTTCAGAGATGTATTATAAATTTTAATTTGCTCTGTTTATTTAATGAAACTCATTGAGACTAATCCTCATTTTCTAGCAAGTGTAAAAAAAGTTCCATTTAATTAAAATTAATGACCTTCACGCCTACAGAAGATTTTCAGGCTCAGAGGATTAGATTTAACACTTTGTGCAAGATGCAAGTACAAAAGCAATACTCAATTAGATGAGGCAAAATCTCTGAAAAAGACCAACATTTCTTTTGATAGTTTAAAATTTTGCTTGAAGGGAAAAATATAGTCAGCGGAGGGAAAAAAAATGATGTTTCTAATACTGGCTACTGTCTGCAATCATAAAAAAATGTGTTTGTAGTTTAATTGCTTCTAGTAAATTTACTGAAATAACATTCATTGCTTCTTTTTAATTTTCTTTTTCAAGAATTAATATCACAAAGAAAGAGGAAAAAATTGGATATCTCATCATTAAAAAGGCCTTCGTATGTGGGATTTCAGACATGGCAGATTTGAGAAACTCATGGCAAAATTAAATTACATTAAAGGTTCTGACATAAAACATGAAGACTAAGCAAATGGTGAACCACATTTGGCTGCGCATCACTATTATTCCCCTCACACAAAGCCTATATTGCATATTATTATCTATATGTATAATTTATGAGAGAAATGCCAGTGAAGTCCCCCTTACATTGAACTGCTGAAACTACTTTCAAAGTTAATGGATACAGATTTTAAAAAAAGAAAAGAGCTTACATCCAAGGGAACATACCCTTAGTCTGCTGGGACACCGCTCAGAGCTCATCTCTTAATCCCACCCTCATATAAATATTAAGGTACAAAAATTAACTCTATGCTTCTTTCTAAGAAAGTCACCTTGTTTCATTCAGCTGTAGGAAGGTATATTTCTATTTGTAAACAAGTTATTGTGTGCTACTTTGCTGTGTTTTTCTGATTTACAGTTGCGTGTTTTTAGTGAAATAATGCATTTCTGCTTTAGGTAGATGTCTGTATTTTAAACTGACTGTGCATCACAGTGAAATGCTTTATTTAAATTACTGTGGCAAAGCAGAACATGACAAATTGATGTGTGGGAGTTGAATGTTCTTAAATTTCTAATTAGTGCTTAAAAAAAAAAAACACCAAAAAACAAAAGAAGCTTGCAACAAAAGGCCAGCAAATGCAAGAACCATCTTAACATCATACTCAAACCAACCAAAAGCTGAACTCCCTTCCAACCTGCTTTCATAATTGCTCCTCTTTCTGGGGGCATATTCAGCCCCTACCATTCATCTTGGATATTAGGGACTTAGTATTAAATACAAGCTTTCACACTCTAAAAGCTATCAGCTTTCCATACTGATGTGTTTTTCAAACAAAAAAGGAAACAAAACCAAAAAAACATTTACTTCCATATTCATCGTGTTCCTAAATCCCCATTTCTTTTGGTGTTCATATTTTAGTTTTTAATTATTGTTGAAGAAAGTCAATTTTTCTCATGGTCCAGCTGATAGTCTTCACAGCTTGTTGAGTTTTGCCAAGTTGCAAATGGTTTACATATTTACAAATTTATTTTTAAATTCTCCTGAAATTTTTCTCCTGAAGCAACATCTGTGTTTCCATATATTTTAATTTCTTCCCTGAAGTTTACTTGTTAGTGTCTTCTCCTTCTCCACACTTTAGTGATAAAAGTCTGAGGCGTAAATGAATAAATGCATTTTACTCAGTGCTGTCTTCTTGATTTAAGAAAAGAATTAAACCTGCATGAACCCTGTGCCATCCCTCCATTCTGGTAGCACCACCGCCATCCTACAGGCAGTTGGCTTTTTTCAGTAATTCTTTGCGATAACACCACTGGTAACACAAGGTATACACCAAATACTCCAATGTAACCACATTTTCCTGCAAAGGAAGCGCTAAGAGGGTTTTCTAAGTTTTATAATGAGGAACCTGAAGAAAATCCTCTCCACCCCCATCCCCAATGGGCAAACCCCTGGCAGCACCCAGTGCTGCCCATGCTCAGGTCCCCGGAGCTCCTTGCTCAAGGGCACGTGTGCAGGCACACACCAGTGGCAGCCATCCTGCACAGAGCCGTCATCATCTCCCAATATCTCACTGCCAAGTCACAGACTCAGGGCAAGGATTGCAGCTTGACAGGGAAAAGCACAGTCCAATGCACAAACCCAAAAAACCAGCAGCCACTGGGCTTCCTAGTGGGACACATGGTTTGACCCTGCTATATGGGGCACCTCATACAGTAGCCAAATCAAAGCTTGCAAATATCTCATCATCTGCATATACAACCCAAAAAATATTCTATGCTATTTTCAATGTCCATTAGCATTTATTATCATAAGGCTCTATTCCAACATGGCTAATACAGTTTGCACTTATCAATAGCTGCTATAAAACAATATACCTAGGCCTCACGGTCCACGTATAAGGGCTATGGGAACAACAGAAGAGATTTCCATGAATACATGTAAACACATGATCTCCAAAATGTTTACAGCCCCCTGTATTAGGACACCAGTGAGCCATTGCCTGCTGCAGATTTTCAGCATCCATACTTCATCTGAGTTCCTGTAGCAACCTCGTAACTTGTCTGCAACACCAGGTTGGGCAGCGTCTGAAATTAATGTTAATGTCAAGCTGTGCAACAGCCCCCCCAAGACTTCCCCACCAAGAGCACGGAGCAGCCCCATGTGCCACTGGGCTCATTGGGTGATGGGGCTCGGCGGGGAGGGCAGCCCGTGTTGAGGGCAGGACAGGCAGCACCCTGCTTCCCACTCTGCCAGCGGATCACACTCAATGGAACCGAATATTGTTGTTTTCTGCTGATGCCCCAGCCTTAGGAGGTTCAGGGAATGTTCATAACCAGAGACCCAGATGGGCTTATTCCCTCTGAGCTACTGCCCTGTACAGGACCAAAGCTTACAAAGTGCAAAGAGGTTCGGAACAGGTTTCCAAAGATATGCTTACAGTTCCACTTGAAAATGCCAAGCTGAAATAAAACAGACCTCAGCCACCTCCCATCACTCAGTCCTTCCACAAGCAAAAAGCCAGAAAAGTCAGCAGAGGTTTATCAGGCAGCAGCAGACAAATGCAGCACGGAGCACCAAGGGCTCGGCTGTAACTCCAGCTACCTATCACCGGTGTGGCTCTATGCCCATAATGATGGATAATGAAATTAAGTAGCAATTAGGACTGGGCTAACCTCTAAAGGTTACAGGAGATCCTTAAAGCTATCCAGATACACATAAGCTACATGGCGCCTTTTGATTTACGAACCTAAACTCGAAGCATTGGGCTTAGGTCCCCTTTCAGCAATTACTCAAGTAAATTCTCCCAATGACCCATTCACATCCTTAACAAGGCCTCCGCATGACTGCATCATGTGTTTAAAGAAAAAAAAAGCAAAACAAACAGATACATTTTTTTGTACCATTTCCAAAGAACAACAGGAGGGAAGCGTGCGAGGACAGGGACAAGCATGAGATCAGAAAGTTCATCTCTCTGTGGACATCTCCAACTTGGGATATGATGCAGATAGAACATGGAGACACCAGATTTCAGCTGCTTCCATTAAAAAAAAATCTAAATAAATATTATTTATATAGATTAGACATCTAATTAGGGTTTTTGAAGACTACTGTCCTGCCTAATTCCCCAAGCCCCCCTCAGACCTCAGTACAGCCGGTCACCAGAGCAGCTCCACCAGCACGTCCCTGCCGGGCGCTGAGCCACACTGCAGGATGCTGAAGTGCCCCTGAAAAGCCGCCCCTTGAGCTCTGTATTTCCATTCCTCCAACAGAGGTAAAACCTGCTTGCTTTCTCCTGCCCTTGGAGGTCAGGCTAGATGATTGCAGTTCTCCCTTCTGGCCTCTAAATCTACAAGATTATCTGAGCCGTTGTGACTGTGCTGGTTTAAAATGGAGCCTGGCTGTAACAGATCATCTGCTGGAAGGGGAGATGCCTCACAAGCTGCTCTGCTCGCCCGGTCCTGGCACAGCTGAGACAACAGACCAGGGATGCACAGGTTGGGCTCCCAACAGGCAACAGCAGCACGATAGACATATTGGGAGCTAAAAATACAATGCTACAGGAAGAGGATTTGTGCCAAATAGCCGTAAATGCAAAAATCAAGACAACTTTTTCATCAGGCAAAGAAAATTCTCTCTAGCGGTTTGCTAATTAAGGTTTCGAACGTGTTAAACCAGGAGCAGCGTGGTTCCTCTCCCCTTGCAGAAAGGCAAAGCGAGGGGCATGGGCTGGCCCCAGCCCTGGGCTCGCCGCTGGCTCCCCAAACACACCGTGCTCCTGTCCCCATCTGTGCCAACAGCCCCTGCAGCCAGGGGAACCTGCAGAGCTGCTAAATGCCTTGCTGATGGGAAACTGAGGCACAAAATGTGAAGTGACCTCTCTGAGGCCATTCCTCAGAGCCGGGTGTAGTACAGTACACATTTGAAAAAAATCATTATATCTAAGGTCTGTCGAATTCTTTCCGATTAAGAAGTCTTCAACTAAAGAAATGCTTTTGGATTAATTTGAATCTAAATTTGTTTCCTTGATGAAAAATAACCAAATTCCAACTTTATTTGGTTTGAAAATGTTGAAATATTAATATGACTTCATTTATCAGATTTCAAAAGTCATATGTTCTTCTTCTTCTTAAACCAAGAATTTTACAGGGACATTTTTCATGTTCAAAATATTATCTACATATTTCTCAAACCGATTTTTCCTCAGCCAGTTACTTGTAACCAGCAACCTAAAATATTAATCACCAGGATGAATGAATTAGTAGGATCTTTAGTACCTGGGATTGCACAGATCATTCAGCCCCAAGTTCAAGAAGAAATCCTGAGGCTCTTCACTGAAATATATCCCAATTACCCATCACCACTAATCACTTTTCAATGCATTTAGGGTAGCAGTCATGAATCATAGTCTCATCTGCTCATTTCCAGAGCTTTATGCACTACCAGGGGCTCTCAGGAACATCTTCAGGGAGCACTGAGATGCAACAGCTTCCCCAGAAAGCTCTTTAATGGATCTGAGAAACAAGAGTCTTACAAAAACATGCTCCTAAATGCATCTAAAAATAATTTTGTTCTGCTATCTAAACAACTCTTTAAAATAGAAATATAAATGTTTAAAAGAAACAAACCTCAAACACCAAAGTTTTCCTCAGTCCAACAGCTTTAAAAAAACATGCATCTCCACAGACCTCCACCATGAGCTGCAGAAACCCTCCCCTGGCCCATGTGGCCCTCTTATAACCTTCCCGGAGTGTCGTGCTCTCTTCTGCCCTCCTTGGGTCACTCCTAATGCCAGGTGGCTTCAATGGACTGATTTGTTAGTCAATTGAGCTAATTGGGGGGGGGTATGTTGGATAATTCAGAAGCATTTATAAAACCGTTTCAAAATTGTGGGTTAAATCCTGTCTAGAGTTGCAATCCTACATAAACATCTGATTTCACATTGAAAATGATTCATAAGCAGTATTTAAAATTAACATTCAAAATACCCCCAAATTCAGAAAAGCAATATTACAATTGCCTTTTCTACAGAAATCAAGTAAATAGATGTCAAGCTACCAACAGTTTCTTCTATGGAAGCATTTGCCATCAGCAATTGTTCAGGGCAAACAGCTGTATTGTGAAGTGTATTTGTTTTTATTTAAGTGAGCTCCAATTGGGATGGGTTGGTGTCAGGAGTAATTGGGTAAACACGCTGAAATAACAACGCACTGTGGTGTAAATGAGTTGGCGTGCTCCCTCTCCGGCCACACAAAGTCATTAGCAGAGGACATTCAATGACAATGGTCTTTCTTGCCATTAGTACAAGCACAGTGAGGAATGACCCGGCTCCGGCGGGATGGCACACGGGGTCTAGCAGAGCGAGAAATGCAAAGCCAGCATAATCACCCCCCAGCATGGGGCTCTGAAAATCACCATATACGCAAAACCACCCTACAGCACGTAGCTGTAAAAAACTGCTGATACAGGTTCAACACCCCGAGCAAAGGATGCCTGTGCTGCACGTGCTCTTGCACCATCCTCCTGCTGCAGACCTCCCGTCCCACTGCCCGCAGACGGAGCAGCTCCCTCGGGACTGGGAGAGCCCCAGCTCCTGGCGAGAGCCGAGCTAATGCTGCGCTGGGCATCCCTACATGCTTTGACTAATGGAGGTGCCCCAGCATCCTTCTAGACTTCTGCCGCGCTTGGGAGCTTTAAATGGAAATGCCTGTTGTTTCTCCGCCTTTTCTGTTCGGATCAGCAGATCTATAAGATGCTGTTTGGTAACGGTGACAGCTGAGTGGAGGGTTTTGGGATCAACATTTTAGTTTTACAAATCTAATGTGGCAAATAGGTAGGAGTTGGTGACCAAGCTCCTTCTGTAGACATAATTTGTGGCTTCATTCCTCCTTCCAAAAATGACATACATCTCTAGTTTGTAACAAAGTGAAATGATAAATCTATTGAGATTATAAAACACATATAATAAGATTATGAGACATTTGAACACTGTATAAGAGTAAACTGTACGTGTGAGGTGGGACTAAAAGGGTAGGAAGGCATCTCCCACCACCTTCTACACTTACTCCAGGCAAGTGTTTTATTAGCATTCAAGAAAAACAAATGCTCAAGCTTTTTTTTTTCTTTTTTTTTCCTTACCTTCACTCTTTAATTGAAAATTAAGCTTGAGAGCAGCCTGGCCCTGTCAAGGCTCTGCAAGAGGAGCAGCTGGCCTGGAGAAAGGCCACAGCTGAGCCCCACGCCGTGGTCTGTGCCCAGCTCGCTGCGGCAGCCAGCAGTGCCACCCGGGGGGAAGCATGGCACCTCCCGCTGCAGCCGGTCCTGGGCTCCTGCCCTGGCATGCTCCAGTAGCCCACGGGGCTGCAAGCTCGAAATGCTGAAATTTGGGTCGAGCCAGCTCCCCTGAAAACCGCAAGAGCTTCCAAATCACGCTGCCAGCTGCTAGCAGAGCAGAAAGCCTCGTCTCCTCTTCCTCTCCCTCTCCTCTTCCACTCTTCTTCCTCTTCCACTCCTCTCCCTCTCCCTCTCCTCTCCCTCTCCCTCTCCTCTCCCTCTCCTCTCCTCTCTCTGCTGGAGGCAGAGGAGGTGATGAAGATGAACAGCATGGATGCCAGCAGCGGAGGTTGCATTTGCTGTGCTCTGCGGTGCCAGGTTTTATGGTGCTTTGTTTGTGGCACAGATGGCATTTTAGGGGAGGCCAGGGAGAGGAGACAGCAGCACCAGGGATGCAGGGGCTGTGTCTCTGGGCCAGGCTACCCCAGCTGGAGGCCAGTGGCCAAAGAAGCCCACAAGGGATCTCTGGGTGGGGGGGTCTCATTTGCTGCCTGTGATGTCTGAGCTCCAGAAGTGCCCTGTTGAGATGTGGGGAGCTGATGTTATCACTCTGCTTTGGAAAGGGTAATGTGAAGGACACCCCCAAACCAGCCTCTGGTCAACACGTGCTGAGCTAGGGACCTGCATGGACTTGGTAACATCGTCTTTATACTTTGGTGAGCACAGTGCAATTCTTGTTTCTTCAGGAACGACTTGGTATCCTAAACCATCCCAAGGAAACAGGTGCCAAAAATACAGAATTTATATTAATTTATGCAGGTAAATGCTATTGCAGAAGGGATTTGATCCGATTATTTAGTATGGATCTGGAAAGTTATGGACTGGAAACCATCTTGCCACAGATATCCAAGAACTGTTGTTGCAAAAAATTATTCGGGAGAAAAGGGAAGTGATTTTCTTCAAGTGGTTGTGTCCAAAGCCCAAAGCTGCAGCACAGAACAGCAGCAATGGGACTCCCCTCTTGAAACCAACTTCCCTTTTTTTCCTTTTCAGCAAGTTTCTAAAGGAAAGCCTGCCCATCGTCTTTGCCTCAAAACTGAATTCTTACCAATGATGAGTTATACACACAAAAAATGAAAAAAGAAAAAGACAAAGAAAGGAAAGATCCATAGCAAGAGGTTCAGGTGCATCCTCTGGGGTCAGGCTCCTGTTAAGGTTATTACCCACTGCCACATTCAGAGGATTCGGATCTCGGCTCTATATAATTCACACTGTTAATTTCCACTCCAGGTAGCTCTAATCTCCTGAAATGATCTCCGTAAGCAAGCAGTGCTCTTGGGCTTCTGGAATGATTGTGCCGCTGCCGAGTAAAGCAGAACAGCTTGTAATTTTCCATGCATGTACTTTGATTTCAAAATCCAACATAGCAGATAAGCATTAGTTGAAATAATTGTAGAAACTGCTTCTACTAAAGGATCTTTGATACAAATGAGGTATCATTAACAGCAAGACACTTATTTTATTACAATTGTTTAAGACTTAGCAGTGATTATTGTTGGCACACATGCCCAAGTAAAAATCCTTTGACATTATTTTGGTTAAGACATTTTAAATATTGTACTAATAGAATAATGAAAGAAAAAGAGAGACAAAAATAAACAGAAAGCAAAGCTTAGAGAACCAAAGAGAACAAATCATATCACCGCCCCCGGACGCCGCACGCCCCTGTCACGGTGACTTGCTGCCCAGGGAGGGCGGGTGGTCCCGCCGGAGCCCCGCAGGGCAGCGGGAGCCGTGCCGGGGGTCCTGCCGCGGGGCTGGGGAGCCCTGGCCACACACCAGGGCTGGGCGGAGGCATCGGGAGAGGAGGTGGGAACGGGCGCACCGAGCAGGGACGGCGGCGTGCGAGAGGCGTGCGAGGGCAGGAGGAGGTGAGCGGGGAGAGCGCGTGGGAGCGGCGGGAGCGGGGAGCGAGGAGCCGGCAGCGGCGCAGGCAGGGCCAGCTCAGCCTCGGCCAGGGGAGCGAGCGGGCAGCTGCGACACAGTGGGGGAAGATGGTGTCATGGCTTGGAGGGTTAGAAACGGATGAGAGGCGAGCAGCCACGTCTTGGGTGGCCTAGGTGACACGCTAGCTGAGATAATTTGTTGTTCACATGTCACTTAGACAAATTTCATTTTTGAGTGAGATAATAAAAGCGGCAGACCATGGGCAGAGGCTATGTGAACTTCTGTTGCCTTTGCTGCGACCGTACCGTGCTGCACAAGAAAAAGCATCTCTAGATACCCAAAGAGAGACTGCTAAGAGTTTAAAGATGAATTACAAAGCAAGAAAAAAGAAAAAGAAAAAAAGAAAAAAGTACATAGCTTCGATCCCCTCTCTAATCTACTGAAAAAACATTCAGGCAGGTTTCAGTACAAGATTGTTCCCTGAACATGGAAATCAGCACACCTGCAGGCAAGGCATTTGCGAGCAAAGCCCACCTTGGTTCCCTCAGTGCTTCTCTGTTTGCAGCCAGTGAGTGCGAAGCATCTCCTGGTGCTCTAGGGAACGAGGAGGAGATCCTGCCCGTGTGACTGCAGATTTCTCGTGTTGCCTCTTGCAGCCCGTGCCTCTGACTTGCTGCTGTCACAGCTCGGGCTGCACCAACCTGTGCTGCCACATGAAGTCCCAGATTTAGTGTCTGCTCCTGATTTCAGCCTTCCAGGGCTAGCAGGGAGCCACATGGAAACATAAAATCAAGCCCATGGAAATAGATTCTGGCAATGCCAACTTTTTATGTGCCATTTAGACGCTGTTTCTAAGCAAGCTGTTAGCAAGAAACAGTTCAAAATCCAACATACCACCTAAATAATAAAAAAAGGAATTCTGAGTAGTAGTACCAGGAAATAAAATTTACAATCACTTCTTCATTAATACCAGGAGGAATCTGGGGGGACACTAATAATTGGCATCTCTGAACTCCGGAGAAGTGGGAAGGCAAAGTTTATCATGGGAAATAGTCATGGGCCTTCAGAAAAGAGAATCTGCGTTCTTGTGTCGCTAACCATCCGAGATCACTTTGCCTTCATCTGGCAAATAAAAAATATGAGCTCAGCCCACAGGCACAGCTCCAGCAACCCTCGTGAGAATTACTTACCTAGTGCTCACACCGCCCACCAAGGCATGACTGAGAGGGGACTCCTGCCTCGTTCCACTTGACTGCATGGGCAGCATTTAACATTACTTATCTTTCAGTTACTTAAGTTTACAGCCCAAACAACTTCAACATTGTGTATGCAGGTACGTATATATCCATCAGAAGTCTGGCAGCACGAATCCAAAGGAATCTAATCTCAACAATGCAAAAATCTAACTGAGGAAGATAAATAGCCAAAACCCTCATAATATTCAACCTCAGGAATAAGTCTCCCCGAACTTTGAGCCCTCATTTGCTCTCCTCTAGTTCCATTTCCCAATTCAGTATTTATCTTTCTGATTTGAACATCCCATGTAAAATGAGAAAGATTTTGATTTTACTTGGATTTAATATATATGGTGGCCTAAACTGAAGCTGGAAGAACAGGCACCAGCACCCAATTCTCTCTATGCACAACATCCAAAACAAAAACCTTTATGAATGGGTTCCTTAAAGGCAGAAGTAAAAAATTCACATAAAATTCAATTAAAATAGTTTAGCCTAATCTGCTGTTAAACAATTAAGACTTCACTAAATCAGGAGTAGAATTTACATAAAAATTAAACTAACCCATGTGCAATATTGAGCCATTTCAGAATTACCAGTAATTTAATTGAATATGTTTAAATGGTTTGTTATCAGTATGATTGTTGTGGATTTCTTCAACGTCAGGAAGGTAATCAGAGTAAGCACCAGACACACACACGCCACACAAATCAATTATGCCATAAAACTGAACTTAATGAATAGACATTTTCGTATTTTTGTTTTATTTGAAGTTGCTTTATTTGCATGTTAATATAAACATGTGCAGCTAATTTCAGAAAGCAACTTGCATGCATAATTCTGCTCAATTTAGGGAGCCCGTGCTGTGCAGCGATGATGACTGTCGCAGCATTTGCACTGGGTTGCTGGCTGGGTTTGAAGCCAACACAATTCCCAGCGAGGGAAGGCAGAGCATCCCCTCCCTGTGCACGCAACGGGCACCCCCAGCAGAAACGCTGGCCCTGGCACAACAAGGTGTCAAAGGCCAGGCTAGCCTGCTGCTTACAAAAAATCATTCCCCAGGAGCACTCACTGACTATAGTCTTTCCTAACAAAGTCTTCAGTACCTATGAAAAAGGGAGGAGAGCGCTCCCCTCCATCCATGGAAATGTAGTCTATCTATCTAAAACAAATTTTTATTTTCAGTGGTGCACCCAATTCAAGGAAAAAGTTATCTGCGTGGTGCTGAATGCAAATTTATAATAACGCCTTAGACAGGTATCTGCTAATTGCCGCCTCAGCTCGGCTGTGGAGAATTCATACTTTGCACTGAGGAGGTCATCAGCATTCAGCAAGATGGAGTCCCTGTTAAATATGTGCATTTTCCCTACTAAATGAATCCACTTGTTGCCTGCCTCTCCCTATATGTGAGCACCGATTTCTCATTTTAACTCAGTTTTAACTACAGAATGTTTATTCTTTTCCATCATTTTTGCTTTTGGAAGACATGGCTGCTCCCTAACGCGAGGCCAATGAAGTCAGCTGTTACCGCTGTGTACGTGTGGTCCGAGTCCTCCACGCGGCCAGGGAAGCAAATGAGATGCCTGCGGATCGAATCAAAGCTGTACAGCTTGGCTGCTCAGCTGAGAAATTGGAGAAGCAGGAGGCTGCAGCGTGGTGAGCGGTGGGTCAGGCTGGATGGGCTGACTGCTGGCTTCATCACCATGCCAAAGATGCTCAAGCACATGAAAGAATAATTGAGCACGGGTTTAAAATAGTCCAAAAGTCAAAGAAAAACTGACACCGCACTTACTAATGGCTATGATTTATTGAGCAGCATTCTTGAGGCTTTATATCTTCACAGCAGACTTTATAATACTGTCTTTTACAACAGGGAATATAGAAGAGTTCATCTACTGTCTGTTACAGAAAACTATTTTTTTTAATGCTCAGTTCAAGTGTGTAGGGTGGCTCAAAATGCCAAGTCACTTCTTTCTTTTTAATTAACAAACTTTTTTATATGTGTAAACATACAACACACACAAATATATAAATAGAAAAGTGAATGAGTTAGAATATGAAATCAAAGTAGGATTTTAGGGTATAGCATCAAAAACTCAACTGTCTTCTATCGGTGTACTGAGCCGCATTCAGTTTGCTGGCTTTGTGGATGAGAAAAGCCCGAGCCCTGTACGGGCTCCTCTCGGAGACGTGCCCGTGTCTCTGGGTTGCTTTTACATGATGTGCGAGAGCCTTCGCCGGTGCAGGTATGCTATTACCTCTGTGGGACCTGGCTGGTTTCAAGCAAGCTCAGGTTTGTCTGCTTGAATTAGAATACAAGCATGCTTTTCAGCACCTAAAAGCTTAATGCTTACGCTTAAGCTAAATTATTAGTTACAGTTCCCACCCATCTGGCCAGTGGAACGGCTGAGTTCAGTGTCACCATCACAAAGGTTAGAGGACGTTACCAAAGCCAGCACAGGGCATGAATCTTTTTGCGTATCAGAAACTGCAGAGGATAAAGACAGTCTACTGTATAGTTTGTTTTCGTCTAGATTAATTTAGAGAAAAATAAGTATTTTCGTTTCCTGGCACTGAAACAGACAGTTGTGTTTTATCAACAGGTGCAAACAGGCAACAGCAAAATAACTTGCCCTGCAGTGACTGTGGAGACCGAACCTGGACTTGTAGCTTTATTACAGGCTGAAGTAGTAAATAAAGCTCCTTTGTTCCAGTGACCACAGTTTAAAACACCAAAGCTCACAAAACCTTAAATCCTTAAATACCTCCTTTCCTTTTAGGTAAATCTGGAGCACCACAGCAGGAGGCCAGCGGGGTGCTGCTGGCCCAGCCCTGCACATCGCTGCTCGGGTGCATCATGACCAAGGGCTGGCCGGACCACAGCGGGGGTGCTGGAGTGACCAGCAATTAACTGGGTTCCCCATGGCAGTCCGAGCTGCTGAAGCACCCTGTCCTGCTCTGTTTATGAAGGCAGCAGGGTCCCAGCAGCCGGAGAAGCTAGGAAATGAGGGAATACACTCCATTACCATGCCCAAGAGACCAGCCAGCACATCTCTACAGAAACGATGTACTGTCATTATGGTCAATAATATATTAATAAATATATTAATTTATCATTAATTATGCAGCCTTTTTTCATGTCTGGAAGCAGCACAGGGACGTGGCCACCTCCAGTGCTGCATTCTCTTACCTTGGGGCTCTGCTTGATACCAAGGAGCAGGAGATGGCAGCTCCACCAGCAAGCTGGAGCAGAAAAGAAAGCTTCAAACAGATGGTTTCAATTATAGCCCCGGCACCGAATCTGAATAATGACTGTGCAGCTGACATAATATTAAGAGTGTTGTTAATGCTGTTAATTGTTAAAGAAGAGCCTGCAAAGTGAGGATGAATAGAATGTCATGAGTCTCTCCACAGGAACGTTATTAACTACCAGGGAAATGGTCTGAGGTTAAAGCTACTAAATGCGGGTCAGATTTTTGAGACAGCAATTGTGTAGCAAGCGAATTAATACATGGCAGAAGACATCTAAGGGGTGGATATGACTGTAATATGCAAATAACTGAATGCTGTGATTCAATCTTTACCCAAAATTTACTAATGTTTGCTGCTGTGTTTATACCAGATAGCTTTAATACTTGTTATTTACTACTTAATTTATGTTAAATAACTATGTTTTACAGTCACTAGGCTGAGTGCTCAGTATTTTGTTTCAACACAAAAAATACAAAATTACACAGAGTGTATTCTTTCCATCCCAAATTCAGCCATGCAAACTGGGATCTTGTTCTCTCTCTGATTGCAGGTGCCTTTTGTCTCTTACTCTCTGGCTGGTGAGACTAGTCACCTCATTTTCCTATTGATTTGGTACAGTTGTTGTTGCTAATGACAGCTGAAAAAGAAAGAGAGATTATATTATATCTGAATTTTAATCAAGGTTTTCCTAAAAGCTTGCTACTCGTAACTGGGACCAGATGGAGTCATCCATGGTGTCCGTGACTGTTAATTCTTTCATGCTTGCTTGAAGGTCACACCGTAAGTGGTTGCATTTCCCAAAGAGCTCAAAACCACTTCAGACACTTACACACACAGAAGAGCTGTTTTGAAAACACATCTCCAATTTTGGCTGCAGAAGACTTCAGTATTTAACCCATAAACGCCTTTGGCCTTTACGCAGCTTCTCCACGAAGCGCACAAGCCGAGGTTTCTCCCCTCCGTGGAGCACTCACCACGGCGAGGAACGAACAGCGAGGGGGTGAAGTCTGGGAGATGAGAGCCTGCGAAATCAAGGGCAGCAGTACATCACGTTCGACACATCATGAAGGCACCCTGAGGAGCAGCACACTCGAGCTGAGACAGCGAGCCTCCGACCCAGCTCCCACCGAGAGGCGCAGACCGGCTCCCCGCGCAGGCTGCCCGAACCGTGCCGGCAGCAATGGAAGCGAAATGGAGGGGGCTTGCCCCTTTCTTAAAAGGCAAAGGAAAGTTTTCTGCAGTCCATCTGACTTTTTCAGCCAAAAACAGCTGAGAGAAAAATGCAGAAGGATCAGGTTTGCCTTTTCCTTGCCGACTCCCACCGTCATAAACTTCCCAGCTGCTTACAGCTCAGTTACAAGAGGCCGGGTGGACGAAGATGTCTTGGACATTTCTGAAAATAAATTTACTAAAAATAAAAGTGACCTTTTTTCTATAAAACACCCCAGGCTTCCCCAGGCTTTTCAACAGGGATATTGGCGTGCAGTTGTGTCAGGTACAGCCTACACGACCACTGGGACCCTCCACCCAAATTTGGCCCTTGGAGGAAGACACGGGACAGTTTGCACGCAACCAGAGAGCGTTAAAGATTCAGCAGCTGGATGTCCTGGGGGCTCCCTCCATGCCGGCGGACACGGGTGCCGTCTGGTCCCAGCGGGTGGCTAGGGCTTCAGGTAAATCTCTTGGTGATTAGGACATTGGTTGTCACGGGAGTTGAAATATAAAAACATGAAAATGGAGGATGTCCAGATGTGGAAGCAACACGACAGGCATCAATAATATGGAGGGAAGATCTTCGCCTGGACTGCACCAATCCTCTGCTCCATCTTGTTCTCCTGTTCTCAGCTTTGCTGGGGCTGATCAACACCAGATTTACATTAAGGTAAAGAAACACAGAGCTGCAAAATTAGTGACAGCCATTAGCAAAAATAAAAAGGATAAACAGTTGGCTATTATTCAATAGACCATTAATGCTGCAAAGACGCAAAATAGGCACTAGGGAATCATGCCTATAATCAAATTTTTAAAAAAAGATTAAGGTCAGGATGAAATGAAAGGCCAGACATATTGAATTCTCTCTGCTAGTTAAGAGAATTACATGTTACACAATGGAAGAACTCAGTAACAAAAAAAAAGGGAATAATTAGTTATTTTGGAACAATGAGAAATCTGGGAAGATAAATCTAATTTTCTCCATTTTAAGCACAAAGTCCAGTTGTTATCAGTCTAGGCTAACTTCAAACATTTATTTTCCATGTCTAAGAAGCTTTCTGACTGGGAACAAAGTAAAAGAAAAAAAAAATCAATTTATATTTGTAAGCCATTTCTGTTTGAGAAATAACTATTACAAGCAGTCAGACTAGTGCATGAAGTTAAACAAGGTTGAAGCTTTCTTATTTTCCTTCTTTCCCAGAAAGAGCAGCCACTTCTACCCCCCTGAAGACCGCAAGTTGTTCATTGCAGTTTAAGGTTCTCCCGTGGCAGACGGTGCTGATCCCTTCTCGGCACCGACTTCCCCGGCCAGACACGCACCAGGAGGACAAAGTGTGCTGCGAATGAGGGCTGGAAGATCAAATCTCTGTGACGTTTCCAGGCCCTATAAATAACTTCAAGAGACAAATAGCACCAAAGATCGACCCACGCATGTATACTGTGTCAATTCACGCAGTTTGCACGGCAGCGGCGAGCCCGCAAGGCACTGACTGCTCCTGGAAAGGTGCTTTGGCATCGTCAGGAGGGATGGACTGGCCCCAGAAAGCACTCGGGTGTTTACCTTCTGCTCGCTTGTCCCCACTGGTGACCCAGTCAAATGGATTTGGTCTTTGGAATATTTCTGAGGCTCAGGAGAAGATAAGTACAAATAGCAGGTTGAGCACCTGAGCATCAACCTGCCACATAAGGAGAGAGAAATGGATTGGTGGAGGCTTCAGGTCCTTTTCAAAAACATACAATATTCTTTAGGTACCACGCAGAAAATAGGGGTTTTCCCTCTTTGCTTCGCTCTAACCACTGGGAAATACCGTTTCCCTCCCTCTTTCTGGTCGGGTGAATGTTTATTGCACTACAAACTGGAGCAGCTGGGACAAGAACAGGTAAAATTCCCAGCCACAGCACTTCCACTGGGAAGGAGGTTGGAGCATCAGCAGGGATGATTTGGCTACTCTGAAGTGAGCAGGGCTCAGCCCAGGCTCTCCTGCCCTGCCCTTGGCTGCAAATGTCCGTCTGTGCCCCTGAAGGAGGCTGAGCACCAGGTTTTGGGAGAGGGCTCGGGTCCCCGAGCAGCCCCCACCACCGCTCCTCCCTCTCTGGGCACCGAGTGCGGAGGAGCCGGCAGCACTCGCATCGCCACACTAAAACATCCCTGCGGCTCCCTTCTTCCCGAGCCGGGGTCCTGGGCAGCGGAGCTGCAGACGCAGGGAAGGCTGCAGGACGGGCTCTACTGCAGCTGGAAACACAGCCCAGATTGTGAGGAGTCGCCATCTTCTCCCTCCTTCGGCGCCTTCTGCAAACCTGGTTCAGCAGTTCTTCCCTCGTCTCTTTAAACGAGCGATTTCTGACCCGCTGTGTGTACTCATCACACTTAGTGTCTTGTTCTAATAGCCAAAGCTCTTCTAAAATGAATGTCGCTCCTCTCCTAAAAATAAATGCAAGTAATATCAGATGCCATCCTGGGTAACAAGAATTAATAACTTGTTTCTTCAGAGTCAAGTGCATCCCATAGACAGGAGGGGAAATAACTGTAACCTGCCTCTGATTACAACAGGAGATAATGGGGCTGTTCCTGGGCCTTCCTCATATGTCACTGTCTCTTCTTGCCATTAGCTATTCACTCCACACTCATTGAATCATACCTTGGATTTCATTATCAAAACCAATAACTGTGTTTTGTTACAAACCAGAATATGTTGCTCTCTGCCTGGGAAAAAAAAAAAACTGGCATTGTATTTCTCATAATAAGTTTTAATTGGATTTTAGCTCTCTGCCTTTTATACTTCATCTTAGGCTTTATTGGGTTTAATTACAAATCCATAGCTATTTGTTATGTGGCTCTAGTTTGATATTTTGCACTAACAATTACATTTTTATTCAAAGAAAAAACATATTAGGGAAAAATAGCAAGAAACAAGCTCATTGTATGAACTGATTAATTGAATTCTGGTTTTATATGCATTTATGATGAACAATTGTGTGCCAAAAAATGACTTGAATATTAGATCAGAGTGCACTTATTCATTTTAATTGGTTTGCACAAAGTGCAAGCCGCTGCAATGATGGATCAGCTGTGAAAACACAATAGCAATGGAGGCACTCAGTGCCCCGATTCTGATGTCTCCTAAAACTCTGTTCATGATTCTTTAAAATCTTTCCTTGCAGAAGAGTGGCGAGATGGATGACAAAGCTTCAGCGCTCTCATTTAAAGAAAGCAAGGATAAAACATCACCACTTCTGCTATGGTCCCTTCTTTTGAGAGCTGTAATTTAATTTTAGTTATTCATAACACTTATTAGCAAATAAGATGCCATATGTTTTTGCAGAAAAACAGAGAAGTCTTAGAAATGAGAGACTGTAGCTCACTGCCACTAAAGCTTTTTGGAAACATTGAGCAAATATGCACAAAACTAAAAAAAATAAAAAAAATTAAAAATCAATCCCATCTGTATGGGCCATGAGCTTTTTCAGGACAGGGTATGGATCTGGTGCCCACACTGGAGAACTGCCCCAGGCCCCACTATGGCACTGGGGGGACGCTGCAGCTCTGCTCCTCCCACTGCTCTCCACCCCAGCCCAGTGACAAGTCACCTGCCCACAGCAGCGAGATGCAGTTCAGACCAGCACTGGGAAACAAAACCCCTAGGGAAAGGGTCCTGGCTTTTCTTCACATCAACACAACTTGGTTTCAACATTTTGGTTACAGGAGCAAGAAACAAACTGACTTTTTCATTACCTATTTGCCATATGGTAGCACGGCGCTCGGCTGCATCCGCCAAGAGCTGCACCACCAACTCCAGCGTCCATCTACTGCAAACAAGTGTCTTTGGTTAACGAGTCACCTCGGCCAGGATTGCACATCCTGCAAGTCATTAGAAAGAGCAGGAGCCCGCTGCAGAGGAAAACCGAAATGTGTATTTAAAGTCATAACAAACATCAGCCTCACAACAAATGCACCTGTGTAACCACAAAGGTTTTTCACCATACTTTGAATTTTGTTAAAAATAGCTTGTAGCACTCTCATTTGAAGCTCTGATGTGATGTTATACAACTGCGGTTCAGCACCATCCCACAGCATAACTTAATGCGACACGGCACTGAGAAATACAACCTGACAAACTAGTGGCCACAGTAAGTCTTGCTGGAGAAAGCAAATTTTACTATTTGCTTTCCTCACTAACCACCATTAAATACAGTTTGCCAAGTATTGAAACTATTTAGTCACCCCAGTTTTATCACGTCACATCAAATTAATTTGAAAGTAGGTGAGGACAAACGCTAGCACATGAGCAAACCAAACTGATGCTCTGAGCCAAGACCTAGGCTGGAAAAAGAAATGCAAAGTCCTACTTTTAGAGGCTGGAGCATTGCAATGACAGAAAATTTGGTAATTTATTACGACAAACGGATTCAATACAAAAAAAGGAAAAAAATTATTTCTTACTCAGCTCTTAAAACCTGCCGGAATAACAGAAAAGGACCCCCGCTCCTTGTGCATTTAGCCTTCCTTCCAGACAGCAACTTTATTATATCAAGCCTTCATTTCAAATCAATATTCCTAGTTACTCCTTTGGCCTGTGCTTATTGACCACAGCTATCCTTGCAGCCTTCTTATTTGCAAAATGCAGTTCACAAATAATGAAATTTGAGGGGAGAGGAGGGGGCGGGAAAAACATAATTCATTACTCTTAGCTTTGCAAAGCAAAGGACAATGAGCATAAGCCAGAAAAATAAATCTGAACCTTTTTTCCCTGGAAGGCTGAGCGCCAAAACCTGGACAGGGACATTCTACAACCTGGAAGTTTGAAAACCCTTGCAAGTTTTGGTTTTCTGGGGTTTTTTTAAAGCTTACTAAATAACTCTGGAAGGAGAATTTGGTGTCACAAGCACCAACCTAGATCATAGCAAATTTACTATGTAAAAAATAAACTGTACAGTCTTATTAAGTGAAGCCATTGTGATTGTTTGATTGCACTGACACTATGCTTGTACCGCATCAGTGCAACGGCTTTATAGAAATTGCTCCTGATCCCCAGTGACAGGAGGGGGGGGAGCTGGGCTCAGCGACATTATGAATTGACAACAAACGTCCAGATCCTTTTGCAACGATGCTGCTTCTTAAATCAATCCCTCAACTGCATTCCAGCAAGCTTAGGAAAAAACCATACCTCATCAAATGTCCTTAGACAGTCACACATTTTTTCTTTATTTTTATAGTACCTTCTCAAGTCATTTGTTTATATAAAACAAAACCTTCCCATTTGCGTGCAGCACAAGAAGTCAGTGATCACAAGCACAAGTGCTGCCGGGCCCTCACACTCACAACCCACCAAGACTTTTCAGCCAAGGCTTCAGTTTTCTGCAGCAAACAAGACTCTTGCACGCTCGGCGTGTGCTGCAGGGAGCACGGAGGAAGCAAATAGCGTGTTGGGTGTTGATACAAGAAAAGCATCCACTGGCTGGTGCAGCGGTTCTTGGCAAGGTCTGAATGAAATAACTTTCTTTCCATCCGCCCAGGCTGAAAGCCCAACGTGCTGTGCTGCAGGAATGCCGGGAAAAAGCCTGGCACAAACGAGATGTGTCAGCCTATTAACCGTATTAAAAAAATGGCTCGTTTGAAGTGGTCTTCATATGGTCATATCTAGAGAAATCAGGATCAGTCAGGAAAAAAAGTGAAATTAATGGAGGTGGTCAGCATCAGACAAAAGGCTCTCTGCAATAACAAGATGAAAGAGGTAAAAAAAAAGAGAGAGAAAAGTAAAGCCAAACACTCAAATGCATTTGGCCCAATGAGAAGGGAGAGAGATCCGTGCAACACACAGATCCACTTACTGATTTTGTTATACTCATTATCTAGAGACAGATTCACATCCCAATACAGATGAGTCCACAAAGCACAGCTCAGAAAGGGATTTGGAGGGAGGTTCTCTCCCTTCAGGAGTACTAGTTAGAACCATTCCATTTTTATTAGATAAAATGTTCTTATCATAGCACTACTAGACAGTATAAAAGCCCATTAATAGAAATAGAATAATCAAAACACTCACTGAATTGAAACATGAGTGCATGACAGCTAAAGAAACGTAACACTTTCTTTAAATGTGTTTGTAACTCACAGTGAAATATTTAACATCAGCTCTGCCCACTCACTCCTAACATCTTTCAATTTTACCTGCTGTAGTCCTGACCTAAAAACAATTCCGATCCTCAGCTTCCCAGACTTCCTAACTGGAACATCCCAAAGACAACAAGCACTCTGCAGCTGTCACCACTATGTGGAAAATAAGCTTTTTGCAACTGGTACTGGGAAAGTTGCCCAATTAATTTTTCAGACCTGAACAGCAGCACTGGAAAAGAAATGACATCTTAGAAATCTGCCACTTTACTGCGCTTGAAGAGTCAGTACAGGTCAAGTAAAAGCAGAGTAACAAGTGGCTAAATATTTACACGCAGGATGGTTTCAAGGGATTTTCTTGAATGTTTTAAAGTTGTCAGATTGAGAAATCTGAATAGCTTTCGTGCCTCTGCTCATATATTCCACAAAAATATAATTTATGGTTGTTAGATGTTGCCATCAGCATAAGATTAAGGAAACAAAACAACCTAAAAAACACCGAGGAGAGAAAATGAAGAAAAATCCATGTTTCTCCTCCTTTCCCTCTCACCAGTCCTCCCCCTCCTCTACCCACCCCCCATCCCGAAGGATGCGGGAGTTCAGACACAGCACAGGGGGGTGACTCCCGTTAAGAGACGGGATCTAGAAACAGGGAGGTCAAAAACCTCAGCGCTGCTGCACTTCCCCACCCGCGCAGTGGAGGTTCCCTGGGCCACACCAGCTTCCACAACCGGCCTTTGAAGGAAAGGCTAAATCCTGCCTTTTCCTCCTGGCATTTCCCCGGCAAGTGCCTGTGCTTTGCCTTTAATCTCCCGACAGCTCTTCCTCGGCGTTAGGGGAAGAGGGGTAAAAAGCCACCAAGCTTTAGACTGAGATTGAAGCATGAAGTTTGCTGGTTGGATTCTTACCACTTGCAGAGTCATCCCAAGCAAGTTGCAGGCACAGAATGTATATATATTGAGAGATATATATTTTCTTATATATTAAAAACTACAAGGCATACCTTAGCTGCAGAATAAGCAGCCTTTCTCACAAGGTTTTTTCTCAAAGCTTTTTTCCTTTCTTATCCAGAGAGATGTTTAAAGTATTGGTCATGAATATTGGTTACAGACTGGACCAGAGGGTCTTCAGCTGATCCTGGCTTCTTCTGGTTATTCATTAACTAGCACTAGAAGATAAGCATTAAGTCTTTTCATGTGTTATCTGTTCAAACCAGGTGCCTGTCTATCTGCTTTGTGAGCAGAGCCATAGCAGACAGCTTCCACTTAGCCGGAGGAGGGAGAAGAAGAGCCAGTGCTTTCCAGTACACATTCACGGGTGAAATGATGCTCAGGAAGGTGCACGTCACTGGTGGTTCTAACTGCTGGTGGGTTGGGTCATCCCTGCAGCAACCTTCTCACAGACATCAAAAGGTGGGAGCTGGACAGTGGTGATGAAGTTTAAGTGAGAGACCTGAGCCCCATCAGTCACAGGAGTGGTCACACCAATGTAGACACTTTGTCCAGAGGCTGCTGAGCCAGGGGCAGAGCAGCCCAGCAGCCCCAGTGATCCCAGCTGGCTCCCAGCCATGGCTGTGACAAATTATGGATCAGTAAAATACTGACATTCACAGGGCAGTAAACTAAATCTAGCTTTAAAACAGCACCAGAGAATAGATACAGTTGTTCTAGCTGAGAAGAAACTCAAAATTAATTTTACAGAGAATATTTTACTTAAATTTTTCTTCTGTTTCTTGACACCCATAGCATGCAACAGCACACAATAGATTATATTTTATTCCGCCTTTACTGGAACAGAAAGGACAAAAATCGTTGTCTTATTTGCTTGTGTAAGTAAAAAAAATCCACAGGAACAAAGAAACAACATATTAATTCTTGTTGTAACAAATCATCTGACACCTAACAGCCAAAGTCGTACTGGCTTTTAGCTGATGACAACATGCCAGTCCAATGCAGAGATGGTGGTTTCCCAGCTTGAGGTGGCAAGTCAGCGGCATCTCCTCCAGAGCCTGTCAAAAACCCCTGCCAGGGGGGCAAAAACAGGGGGCTTAGAGATGCCAAGAGAAAAAAGCAACTGCGAGTAAGTGCAGGTTTACTAGCGTCTGTTTTATTGTCAATAATGGCAGTCTTTAACAAATAGCCAATTTCTGTGGAGCTAATTTCAACTCTTGAGGTACTGAATAATTTTTTGAAAATGTCAGTAATCAACCCCAGTGCAACTGCTTTGACTTGATATGACAAGATCACTCCATTTGCCAACTGTTTTCTCTCTATCAAAGAGGGAGGGGGGGTTGTATTATGAGGTTCAGAAGCAATCCCCTTTATTCTTGACTGCACAACTCTCACCGCTACAATACCTTGAGGAGATAAGAGGCTCTGCAGCATGAAGACATCTTCCTCCTGCTGTTCCCAGTGCAGCTCCAGCTGCAAGTGGAGTACAGGACTGCAGACAGTTTTAAAATGTCAGTCTTCAGATAGAAAGGTGTCTCTCATCTAAACCACAGGAACAATTAAATGATCCTGTGTGCTGAAAAACGCATTGTGTTCAATGACAGCTGAGTGCTCTCCAAGGCAGAGCTCAAAAGCAAACAGCATTTCCTGAAGAAAAGGAAAGCTAAAATAAACACTGATAAGTGAGAAATTATGATCCCCTCACATGGATGAATAGGTGAGAACTGGTGTGTTGCGCTACGGTTCCTCTAGTGCACTTCACGTAGTGGGTGGGCGCTGGTCAGAGAGAGCAGTTCAGGGAGAAGCGCAGCACGATGTGCCGTGTGGATTGTCCGTCTCAGCCAGCCAGCGTTGCTGAGGCTGTGAGACAGCAGCCCATCAGACCTTACAAACCTGACAGAACAGAGGAAAACACACTGTCATAACAGTACAAAAATTCCCTCTATGCTCAGAGCAGCTAGCAACACCAAGTAACCTACTGCACAAGCAGATGAGGTAACTGGTATGGATGAAAATTTCCAATTCTGACAGCATTTCATGTTCACCCATAAAAAGTTCGATTTTCTCTAGCTTGTGAGAGATTTCAGGGAATAAAATTTCTCCAAGATGTCTGCAAACAACTGCTTCCCAAAGTGGGAGCCCTCGCAGAGCGCTGCAGAACATGCCATGGGGCTGGTCTGTTTTCAGTGGTGTTTTCTCCTCTCTCCCAACTTGTCAGTTTAATCTCTCCACCGTATTTGAGGCCCCATATCACACCTGTAAGAGTCATCTTTTATACCAAGTAGGGAAAATGGGTTTGGTCATCTTCCATAGCATGTATGGAAAATGATTCTGGCCCTGCTGAGGATCTAAGACCTACCTGTACTTCAACTCCATCCAACAGCACAGGAGTCATCACTGCAACCAAGGAGCCTGGTTTTTCTCTTAAAACACATGCACAGACATGTTCAACAAGTGCTGTTTCCACCCAAACTCATTGCAGTTGGACCAGTAAGTGTGGCTACTGCTTTTTTAAGATCAGAAATCAAAGTAATTTAAAGCTAGTAATAAAATTGATTAAACCAATTTTTTTCTCTTAAACTGCCAGACTTCTCAGCTGGTAACTTCACAGCTGGTATTTTGTTTAAGGGACACGTGATGTAATCTATGAAAGCTTTGACAGGCAACCCTGAAGGAGATGTAAGGAAGGGGAGATGAACTCTGATCCCCTGACACGGGGACTAGTTCTCACACCTCCACGAGTGGGTTAAGCACTTGAGCATCTCTGGAGAGCTGGGACTACCTACCTTGGAGAATTCCAGTAAGAGTCGTTTGTGAAATTAATATGAGCAGCAAGTTTGAAAACCTGCCTCTGCTGCAACTTGCAAGCCACCACCCTGGTTCAGAGCATAGGATTAATTTAAAGAAAACAGTCTGTCCCTACTCAGTGAAATCTGAGGGAAGCCTGGAACCAACCCCTGAAGAATTTAAGTGGGATTTTTATATCACTACAGAGCAGAATGAAGAGCACCTGGTTTTAGACAAGCTGCATTGTCTTGCACTTGTCAGCACAGGTTCGTGCCAGTATCAGGACAAAAAGGGTACCAATGTGAAAGTGAAAGAGGGACAAAAGAAAAACAAAGGCTAGACTCAGGCAAGGGGAGATGCTGACAAGCAGACAGAAAACAGGACAGTTTGAGGTCACATGCTAATTTATATTCAGAAACAGCTTCCAGTTTCAGCCTCAGGATCAACTGTTATTTTTCCCACCTATTATCTTCTTGAATGTCCTTGCGCCAAGAGGAAGCAACCGCGATTCGTGTCTGTCCTTGGAGAAACCGCTCTGAGGACCGAGGGGCTACAGCCCTGCAGAGCCGACATCAAGGGGATGTTTTGGACACCACCACCCCGAGCACATCTCAGTGCTCCCAGAGATGACTGCCTGTGCCTCCAATAGCGTCCCGAAAGCAGCACAATGACCGAGCAAAAGCGTTTTATTCATTAGTAAAATTGAGGACACTGAGCAAAATATATCCCTGGAAAAAAAACAACCCTTATGTTTAAAGTAAACATCATAATAAAATGGATGTACTTGACAGTATTTTCAAGAGTTTCAAGCAGGCAAAACATTGAAGTGCTTGAAATTTATCCTACTGGAATTAGTCAGTAACAGCTCAATCAGACAAGCATCTCATGGGGGGAAAAAGGGTGGAGGGGTCTGGAGTAGAAAGGTCAGATTTTAAGGAAGAGTTGCAGCTAATAGCAGCTGTAAGCAACTCAAAACTAGGACAGAAAACACCATCATTGGGGTGCTCATTATAGCCCATCTCACTGCTTACCATCCATTTCCATGCCTGGAGAGGTTTTAATTAGCAGGACATCTCAGCATCTTGAGGACCTGGCACTTGCCTGGGATAGATGGAGAAGTGCACAGTGCTGCTGCCCAGCAGCCATCAGCATTTGTTGCAGCATTAGAGAGTAGATGCTAAAACGCTGCCACACTGGAGAAAAATGGAGAAAAAAGGTGTTTTAACCTTTTTTGCACTGTTTTTTACCCACCACTTATTCTTAGTCCTGTTACCTTCTTAGTTTCTGTATGGAGGTCTAAAACATGCTAAGATATAAACAAACATTTTGAAACAAACTGAACTAGGTAGAAAATAATTTCTACTTGTGAACGTGCTAGGCATTAATTAGAGAGCCTCATACAAGAAATGTAAATGTTTTAGGAAAATGACTGTATGGATCAGAAGAGGAAAAAATAACCTAAAAATACTCTAAAAATTCAGGACTATACAAAGACATATAAGCTGAAATGTGGTCCAAAAATAAAGATGGGGTCTACAACAAAATCAGTATTTCCTGACCAGGAAGACAAGCTGTGAGAAGGAACTGGAATTTTTAAGACTAATGTACAGCAGAAAGTGCGTGAAAAATGGAAAAGAAAAAGCAGAAGAAAATGAGCTTCAAGTGGAAAAAAAACATCTCAGCTGGAAAGATCCTTTCCAGCCCTGCCCAGGGAAGATGTGTTAGAGGAAAAGAGTTTGTTTCCAGAAGCTTTAAATGACCAGATTAAACTCCCCAAGTTGAAGGAAGGCCTTTCACACACACCCATACATTCTTTACATATGAAGATAGCAGACATTTAATTTGGGCCAGAAAACAGGCTAATGGAGAAAGATTTTTTACATAGGACTGAAAATGACACCTTGGATAATGATTCAGATGAATCCCACCATTAAAATCAGCTCACTTCATAGCTGCAGCAATAAACCGATAGCAAACAGAAGGTGCATCAGTGCTGGCAAACGGAGAAGACACGGGTGACTGTGGGCTGAGGGGACACGGCCAGGCAGGTCACCCCAAGTACCTCGCAGTGCTCCCTACCCCTGCAATCACATTTCAGTTACTCCTGTGGCAGCGCAGTGCTGAAACACAAACCAAGTGACACGTTTTAAAATAGATTTCTAAGAGAAATGCAAAAAAAAAAGATTACTCAAATGAGAAATCAATGGGATATAGTAATACTGTGATCCTATTGAAAATGTATCTAAGTTTTTGCTAACAATTAGTGGTCTAATCTGAAACACTCAGGCTCTCATCTGTATTTCAAAGATCTCATGGCTGCAGTTCTCCTGCCTCAGTTTTTGCCATCTTTTAAACGGGTGCAGAAAAGCAAAAACTAAGTGGCTTAATACTGTAATGTCCTAGAGTATTTTACCTTGACCTTAGCATCCAGGTGACAGTCCTGAGAAGATTGCTGAGATCATGAGTGGTGCAGTCATTATCCAAATGGTGAAATACATTGAGCTGAGTGGTGAGCCGGGTAGAAGTTGGCCAGATGGAACCAAGACCTTTCTTCAGTGGGATGGTCAGAGAGCACCTTTACCTTCCCCATTTTACAGAACTGCTGAAAACCCAGAAATTGATAATAAAAAATATGACATGCGTAAGGGTAGGGCAGGAACACCATTTCAACCTGCAGTACATGAAGTTGTTTGCCAACATCCGGGGACTGATCCTCGGCTCATGTAAATTGCCACAGCTACATAAAAATCTAAGGAGTTACAACATACCATACCAGCTAAATATCATTCTCTGTTGGCAAACATTTCACAAATCCTCATATCTATTGAGGGCTGAAACAAAACTCTTCTTCCACCCCCAGTAAACAGCTTGATGGAAGCAAAGTTCTCAGAGCCCATGAGATCAGCTTCTCTCAAGCAGTTCTGCCTCCCCCGGACACATTGCATGAGATAGAGCATGTCAGAAGGCAGAGACAAAATAAACCTTTGGAGCTGTGCTGATGGCAGAAACAAAGCTCGTTCTGCACTTTAACATATTTTCCTTCCACTGTTGTCCATCCATATTTTTGAAGACCACTGCAAAATCCTAATTATGTCTTCTGAAATAAACCTCCCTGCCTCTAGCAGAGAACAGGCAGAAGTCCACCTGCAGCCTGTCCACTCTTACCTGATAATTCAGCAGGAGAAAGGAGGTTGCCATGGAACTACACACAATACCACCTGCCCCACAATACAGACCTCATAGGAATAAACACTGCAATTTGAAAGTCATAGAAACTTGAATTAGAAATACTGAAATTGTACACATCTCTTCAGGTTATCTCCCTTTAAAAAGATGCCTGAAAAAGCTATCAAACACTGTCCCGTCTTAGTATACTGCTCAAGAGGACATTTGTACATAGTACAGGAAAGGAATAATTGTATTGCTCTGTAAAGGCTCTGGGCTGTCTCTCAATATATTTGCTGGCTAGCAAGCTGAATCCTTTCTGTCAGATACACACAGCGGTACTTTCAGGGCTGAGTCACTGCTGTACTTGTCACACCCAGCGACTGCTCCATCTAGCTTAGCCGAGATGGGAAATGCATTGCAGTAAGGAACTTCTCAAAACAGAACGAGGTTGTGCTCTGCAAGATGACTACAGCCAAACGGCACTAGCAGTATCCTTTCCCCAGTCTTTCAAACCCAGATCCACTGACTTCAGCGGCACATTGCCACCCCTCTTGTTCCTGTTGGACCTTCAGACAGGACACACTGAGTATTGGATCCTCCAACTGCAACACAATTATTTGTTCAGTCCCAAAAGGTTACACCTGCACCAGCCCTCAAAGACAGAGGGGCTGCACAAGTGCCATTACAGGGAGTAAGTTGAAAACAGAGGAATTTTACAAATCTTCACCTGTATGTCTATGTCACATGGACAAGCTATGAGGACACAGCTTGATGATTCGAAAGAGAACTCTGCATCTCAGCACAGACCGAGTCAGCAGGTCAGGCAGGTGGAAAGGACAAATAAACAGATTTTTACCAGCATGGAAACTGGTGGTGAGAACATGGTATTCCATGATTTATTCTGATGCCCGTTTATAGCAGAATGACACACAGAACACAACGCACCGATACAAATACTTGGTGGCCTCACGGCCGCCTGCAGTCAGCAGGCTGGCGGTTCTCACGTCGATGAGGTTTGGGTGCAAGGCAGGACTGACCAAGCAGAGTGCTCCGCTCTGGGAAGGCAGAGCAAGAGCCATTAGCTTGCAGCATGAATACGTGATCCCTTCCCCAGGCACTCCGTCTCAGTGGGACCCTGCAGGGAAGAGACCCCATTAGAGGGGAACACTGTGCCACATTTGGGCAGCCACTGCATTACACAGCACTTACTGCTTTGAAGGGCTATTTACTCACCATCACTTGTGGCACATAAGTAAGGGAACAAAAGCTCTGCAAAGGTTTAAGGCCAGCAGACAAACCCCTTTCTCTCCCCAGCTTTTCAGTTTCTGGAGGCTTATGCATTCTAGGTAACAGAAGTACTGAAAATTGCATCCCAAATCTCTGCACCCAATTCTGGCCCTGAGGTTTTTGTAGCCAGTTTTACTTCTGAGGCCAGCCAGTGCCTGGAGGAGAGCTCTGCAGGGCTCCCGGGAGACGGGACCCAGCCGGCTGAAGGCACACAACGCTCCACACCACAGCAGCAGATGCTTCACTGCTGCCCCATGTCAGCACCGTACATCAGAGCCCGCTTCGCTGAGTTTCAACTTACCTGTTCCACAAGTATTTTTATTACAGGCTGCCTCCTGATTTTTTCTTTGCAACAAAGAAGGGAATGTGATCAAGTCCAAATACTTCACCGTGCTCTGGTCCAACGACAAACGGTGATCCTTCAGTTAGCCACAGATGAAGAAGCAGGCAGATCAGCACAAGCTACTTCCTTCCAAAGGGTACAGGTGTGTATATATATACATTCACAGATTTATATACCTTAAAATATATCTCTATATATATGAATGTGTATATATATTTATGTAAAAACAGGTACTTACGTAAAGCGAGCGTTTGTTATGCTTCATAACGGTAACCGGAGGTAATGAGCACACAGCTTGTAACTGGAGATGCTGGAATGAAGAGGAAACAGAACTAGACAGGATAAAATTGATTTGCCTTAGAGTTGGCTGGTATCACCAGAAACATTTCACTCATTCCATCATTATATTTAGATAGCAAAATAATCATATTGTTGTTCAGGAAAAAAGCTTTAAAAAACGCAGAAGCGAAAGTCAACCAAAAAGAGATCTGAGCAAGTGGAGATGGTTTAAACAACTCAGCAAGGGAAATGACACAACATAGTTGCAAGGAGAACTATCCATTTTATTTAACGGTGACCAGCTGCATAAAAGGAAAGCAGATTGTTAACTCTGAGTGGAAAACTTCATAGGAAAAGTGTCAGCACTAGACCCACCGGGGGTGAGTCCAGGGGTTTTCCTTGCAGCACCATCTGCACTCAGAGCAGAATATGCTCCTCGTCCTCAGAATCTGAAAGTTAATAGTTAGACTAAGCCATTATTTCAGGGAATTTTCGACTCATTAGTATTCTTGGTGTTTACAAAGGGATTGTTTCAAAGGTATGCAAAAAAAAAAAAAAAACAAAAACATTTAAGCTTTGCAGAATACTGAAATCCTTGTTTTTGAGAAAATTAATTGTACTTGGGTAGTTCTGTTAATCTTGACCCTTACAAAATTACAATAAAATTAATTTCAAAATGAAACAATTTCAAATACTTGAATGCTTCATCTGAAGACAAAATTACTTTCTTTTCAGGGAGATTTTCAGGGATTTTCTTTAATAAAGCAAACTTCTAAACTCAAGAAGTTTTAAAGCTCCTGGCTAAATTGAGGCTATCTTTTATGGAAAATGGGGGCTTCCAAAATAATTGTCTACTTTAAGAATGTGACTATTCATACACCGCTGTTTCTCTCCTCACAGCTATAATTTTCCTGTTACAGAACTACAAAAAACCATTAATGTCCTTGTTGCTACAAGCAGATTTACAAAGAACCAGGGATAACAGCTGCTTAGGAAGTGCTGCCTGCACAGGGCTGCTGGCAAGAGTAAAAGAGATGAAACATGCTGTTGTCAAGACAGAGGAGTCATATGGGTATTTCTAAATGGTATGTTCCACGGGGTTTGTTTTCAGTTTTTACATGGATAGCTTTTTCCTCTGCCCACCAGAACATTGTGTGCAGCACATAAGTTTGTCTTTCTGGTGATTTTAACTCCTGGGCTGGAGGCAGCTTTGTGCAGAGGGTGAAGCTGTTCTTGCTCTCCAGCCAGCACTGGGCAGCCAGAGGCAGAGCTACCAGGGTTAGCCCATCAGTGACCACATGCACGTATAGATGGACAACATCCTTCAGACACCCATGTCCTCAGATAATCCACAGCAAGTCAGAAGAAGAAACAAGGGCAGCTTGGAAGAAGGATGACGATGGACACTACAGAAACAGCTTATTAGGAATAAGAGGCTGACAGGCTCTGAGGGAAGAGCTGGAGGGCAGCTTTTACCTTGTATTACTTGTATAAACACACAACCTGCAGTAATGAATTGCAGCAGGAGGCAAATTGGAAGAGAGAGCCCACAGATTATAAATGTAAAACTATGGTACTTGCTCTTAACAGGTGCAGAGAGTAACCCCGTAAGAGATAAATGATACTGATGTGGACAAGCTGAATAGAATGAAACGAAAGAGGTAAATCTCTGTGCTTTGATAATTAGCAAAGGACTGACCAGCTAGAAGAAAAGCAACAACGCACTAGGAAGTCCTACCTGCTGTCAGTGGCGATTAACACTGAAAAGTACTTTATGGTAGTTCTTCAGGATTCAAGTGATATTTATTCCTTTTGCAGGATTTAACAAAATAACAATACCTGTGAGGAATCTTTCTACACACTGCCTGTGACAGGGTGCTCCCGTTGTTCAACCCGTGATTTATCTGGGAGCTCAGAGTGCAATCATTAGACCACCGCAGGAAGCAGAAGACTTTCTGAGGGCTAATGATCATTGCGAAACCTTCCCACTGGGTGCACAAAAAGTAATTGATCATAGTTTGCTTCTGTAATGTTGATGCATTGAGCAATATTCCTCTTGTTCAGTGGTCCCTCAAACCTTCCTGGGTAGCGTGGAGGCAGCGGTAGATGAAGCTGCGAGATGCAGGAGATGGGCTATGCAACTGCAAGATCACTCTTCAAACACACTGTTTGCACACTTATGTGTGTATCTGTGATAGCCTCATCCAAGGAGGCTGGGAAAAACATGCCCGAGTCAGTGGACCAATTCCAGAGTCCCCAGTGTCAGATGGACACGTTGTCTCTGTTCTGGCCCAAGAGCAGAGTGGTCAAGTACTGCAGGAAAAGCTGTTGCTGCGGTATCTTGTTCAATTTAAACCAAAGCTGATCAAAACGTTTATTTACATCATGTTTCCAGCCGCTGTTGGCAGGCAGAAAATCCAGGCAAACATCACCAAATTCACACAGCATCTCCAAACACAACAGATAGTCCTAAAAACCACAGAAGAATTAGGAACAACACAGAGCCAGGCAGGTTTTCTGAAAAACAGCATTTTTCTTACTAAACCATTTCTCAGATGTGTGTTGTTTTTTCCCAGCATGGCAGAATAATGTCTATTCTCTGAAATTTCTATTGTTATTTGCTTGACTGAAAAACAAAAATATCCACTTCTAAAGTGAAAAGTCCTAGGTTTTATATACGTGATCTGGGACTAAATCTTGCTAAGTCTACGTGAAAGGAAATAAGGTACCTAATTTTCAGATGCTTTTGAAAACTCCACTACAATTCCTTTGCATCTCTGATAAGAGACACTTTGAAAGTCAGATACAGTGTTTGTTTTTCAAAGAAAACCGGTGCAAATTTAATGATAGACTATCTACCTTTCCTTACATTCTTATCTTAAGATAAAAATGCTAACAGGTATTGCAACTGTCAATTTGGTTCCCAAAATACATCCTTATCTTTTTCTTTATACTGTAAAGCATTTATCATTTTTCCTCTTTCGTAAGAGTGGCAGCGTTTGTGTACTAACACCTTTCTGGTACTTTGTCATGTACTCAGCCGGTGAGATTATCTGGGAGTATTTTGGAGGCAGCAAACAAACAAAAGGAAGCATATGGTGTTCTGTTTAGAGAAGCAATGCCAGTCTCATCACTGCTGAGATCCCAAAAAATGCATCTCAGATGCAAATTGGTTTCATGAAACCAGGGGGAAAAAATAACAATCATATTTGTAAGGAAATAAAGTGGGAAAAAAAATTAACTGTGAGCAAACTCGACGTCACTGACTGGTAGTCAGTTTTTCAGTAGTCAGTGGGGTTTTTTCCCCTATCAGATCTCCTATCGTTTTTTTTCTTCCACCCTGAATTCTAACAGTCAAGAAGGCACACTGGGGAAATAAATTCTGAAATTGGAAATCCCATAAGATGAAAATTAAGGAGATTTCAGAACAGTTATTTGGACATCTGCCATGAAGGAAATATTGGCTTTGGCTGCCCCCACCCCAAACCCCAGGGATTCTTTTCCCCCCTCCACTTTGGGTAGGAAAGTCAGTTTGTTTCCATCTGCCTCTTGTACTATCAGTGGTTCGAGTCTCCTTACACAAGTCCAGAACTGACACTTTCTGGTTGACATGAATCTCTAATAGCTCATCCATGCACCCTCTTGTTCTTTTTGATGATCCTTATGGGTCCCTTCCAACTCAAGATATTCCTACTAGGCATGACTAAATCACATCTCCCTTTAACTCAAAAATAACGAAAGGTGTGACAAACAAAAAACATTATGATTGATGCAAAAAAGGAGTACTGTTGAACATTAGAAAAATTATAGTTCCTAACAAGGAGATTAATCAACAGAAAGCAAAGGGGTTCTCACTGATCATATTTGCTTAATCCATGATCAATAGATAGCAATATTGCCAGTGAATACAGGACAGTCAAACAGCTCTCTTGTATCAGTTATCCTTCCTAGAAAGAAAGCACTGAGCTTCTTGAAGCAACCCTTTCCTCACCCTATTTAGCCACAATAAAATTACACCAAGGTATTAAAGAGCAGCAGGCTTGACTCCCTGCCCATCTGGTAATGGTGAGAATATTCTGCCACGATCACGCAAAGGAGTCACTGCTAAAGCGAACTGCCAGAGACGGTATCCACTGAGGTGTGAATGAGGTATTTGTATTTCAGAGAAGTCCATTACGGCACAGTTTTGTTTGGCAGCTTAAGCTCATGTATTGCAGAAGTCTGTCAGCATCATTTCTGAAGCGCAGAGCATTTGCCTCCTGGTCTGGAAGCCAAGACCTGGGAACCAAGACATGGGTTATGTCCATGCAGGACAGCACAAGACCAGAGCTGGACTCTGCAGTGCTGAAGAAGCTGCTTTGGCCATATATGTGCACACAGCAGAAACATCTAATACACTGCGGTTCTTCTAGCACACAGGTTAATCCCAGTTGTGTTGACTCACCAAGATATTACAGCAGAGCATGATCAGTAATATCCATAAAACTCAAGAACTTTTAAACCACAGATGTTTTGCATTAAAGCTAATGGAAAATGCCTGTTTCAGCAAGAGCAAGGTTAGACACTGACCTGCAGCTCCACTCACCTCTAGCACAGTTGAAGACCAAACTGATGGTGCGGAGACCAAATGGGCTCAGGCACCAAGTGCTTCAATGGCAGATACAGGCAGTGTCACAGACGATGTGCCTGCCCCACTCCATGGTCCTCCAGCCCCGGGGTGCCCTGGGCTCCTACAGAACTTGGTACCCCATTGCCCTTCAGAGCAGCTTGAGACCAGCTCGCAGCCTCCCCCCACACAGGGCAGGGCCCCCCAGCCACAGCCCTGGCCCCTGCAGCCTGCCGTGACGCAGCACCAGCGCAGCTAACACCTGCCTGGGTCCAAAAGCACAGCATCACATAACTGCCATTCCTGTAGTACCCAAAAGTGTGCTAAGCATTTTAAATTTAAATAAATGAACAAATTGATGCTCACTGAACTGCTAAAAGTTATTCATACGGATGGCATTTGAGTGGCACTTCTCCAGCTATTTAGCCACTTGCTGCAGGTGCCAAAAAAGTTATTGAGTAACTGACTTTTGTGCTGTGATGCATGGTGATGCTTTATCATTCGCTGGCAGTCACAACTGTTTTCTGTTTTTCTTGCCATTGCTACTTTTCTTGAAAACTCTGACAGCCATTTAGTTTCATTGCTATTTGTCTCTAGCACAGTCTTCTGCAATGCTGGAGTTTATGAGCTGGAATTAATGCCTGCTTAGTGTACCCATGAAACCTACAGTCATTTTTCTGTAGAGCAGAAATTGTACTGTCCTAAGCCTTGCCCCCAGTCAGGTATCTATTAGTGCGTAGCAGAAGTACTAGCATCTTCATTTGCTTTGCTCTCGCTTCCCCTACATAAGGGCTCAGTAGATTTCTCATGTGGCCACATGACTGAAACTCTTTTAGTGTCTATCAATTTTTTCTTCTTTTTTTTTTTAAATCAAGTTAAGAAGCAGAAACCAGGTCTTTTATTAGCTGTATGGGTGGATTCATCTAGATTGCAATTTTTATTTTCATTTTTTTTTTCCCTGGGGGTGTGTTAATTGGCTCCCAAATGAAAGAAAGAAAAAACAAGGCACTGGGGCAATACCTCAATGCAGAAGCAACAAAAGTCACTTTTTAGGGTGGTTCTTAACTTTGTATGAATGAGCAAAGTAACCTGAATCCCCATGAGAGCTGTGCACAGACTTCATAGCCTGGGACACTTGTTCCTAGTCCAGTCTCCCCCTCATAAAGGGTCCTTAAGGGCTCTCTCTGTAGGGATGGTAAAACAGGGAATCACCTATTCCTCCCAGTCCTCCAGGTCATCTTTCCCAACCTAAAAATGCATATGGCCATCTTTGCTAAAACAAAAAAGCATATAGGTTATCCTGCAGGATAACCTCCTGCAGGACAAACCTTCGCCGTCGTATTTTTTTCTCCTGTCCTTGCTTTCATTAGTATAATCTCAGAACACAAGCAGTAATACTTAAATTCATGAGTTAATTTCTTCCCTGGGCAGCTGAAGGAAAGGATGGCTGGGGGCCAGTTGCTCACTTATTGCACATCCAGAAGATGGTCAGGTATCACAGGAAAAAGTGCATCGTAACTACCTAAAGAAAACAGGATAAACAAGCACCTCTGCTGCAACAATAATTAGCTGGTGCACTGGTCATTAAAGTCTAAGTAAAGATGATACAATAAACAAATGCTTATCTGCAAAATCCAGGTTCCTAATGGTGATAATGACCTTTCATATAATATTTTGTGATAGTTACTGACCAGCTATCCTGTTCAGTTTGTATTAATTGCTGTAAAATGCATTCCTTGTTAACCATTATTGCTTCAACAACATATGCAAAGCTACTCAGAGCCATGTTTTTTCTGTACAAGCAGAGCTCAATCGTAATTAATCTGTGTGCATCCCTTATTTTCACACAGACAAAGGAATGGGAGGGGTAGTGCTCATCAACATAGTTCATAAGTATGGAGCGCTTGCCATTTGGTGTAACTTCCCAGTAATTCTCAAGGTTGCTCAAATAAAACAGCAACGCTTACTGCACAAGAAAGCTTTGCTTCCTGGTGTGATATTGCTAATTCAGGAGGAAAGCAGAGAGAGGAAGACATCAAACATGTGAAAACAAAGGCCATGTCATTATTCCGCAGCATAAAACATCCCCAGACACTACAGTGTATATTCCCCATTTCGGTAAATTGATTATCTGAACACATTCCAACATTACACAGCCTGTGCTCCATTAATCCCATATGGTAAATGGCTAACTATGCTCTGGTACCTGGTAAGGCATTTATACAGCCTAACCAGTCCTTTGATCACTTTATAAACAAGCTTTCACTTTAATAGGTTTCATTATGATGCTTTAACTGTCCTGCGTTCCACATGGTAACTCACTGCTCTGTCACCCAGTTGTGCTATTTGAGGATAATTAATGTCTCTGGACAAAGGCAAAATAAAACAAACGCATAATAATAGTTCTGGGGTTTTTTTGGGAGATGTGACAGAAGAAAACAAGCTCCCAATCTCCCCTTCATTTTTTATCTTTATGCTGCCATAAAAAGCCATTTTTTCCTTGTATTTTTTACTAGTTTACTACCAAGGCCCCCTCACATTTTATTTCAACATGAATCAAGTATCAAGTATCATTTATATTGTGAGCAAAATATCTCAAGGCTGTTACGAATCCTAGCCTTCCTGGCAGAACCACCTGGCTCTTTTTAGAATAATCACACACCCATTATTCATATATTAACTGGTGCTTTACAAAATAAATACAGAAGCACAGTCCTTGCATAAAAGGATTTCCACTGGACTCTTGGCTCTATCTTTGCTTTCAGCTGGATGACACAACAAACTGGTTAACCAGGGATAAAACCAGGATTTCCTTTCACTTTTTTCATATCTATTCTCAGTTATGCTTTGGTGCATTCAGTTCTTTCCGCATATGGAGTCACAGCACATGCACTGTCATTGCCCACGAGCTAACGGCACCCCTGAATCACTGAGCTCAGTGTGGAGGAATTCAAGCCACATCCTCCTCTGCTTTGTTGGTCACCAACATCATTAGCAGCTCACAAGAGCCAGAGAATGGCCAAGGTTGTCAAGGAGCTCCGGAGATCATCTAGTCCAACCTCTCTCTGGGCAACTCATTCAAGTGTTTAACCAACCTCACAGTAAAAATAGGTCTTTCTTATGTTCAGACAGAATAACCACCTCCCTCAGCCAGCTGGCAGCACTATTCCTAATGCAGCCCAGGATGCTGTTGACCTTTTCGCAGCAAGAACTCATTGCTGGCTCATGCTCAACTTGGTGTCCACCAGGATGCCCAGGTCTTTCCAGCTGGTTGGCCCCCAGCATATACTGGTGCACAAGGTTATTCTTCCACAGGTGCAGAACCCAGCATTTCACTTTGCTGAACTTCAGAAAGTCCCTGTTTGCCTGTTTCTCCAGCCTGTCCATGTCCCCCTCAGAGCAGCACAGCCATCTCCTCTATCAGCTACTCTCCCCAGTCTTATCTGCAAGCTCGCTGAGGATACACTGTCCCATCATCCAGGTCAATAATCAAGATGTTAATCAGTATTTGTTCCAAGCGTATCTTATGATCTCTGTTGACCGCAGAACAGAAAGCACAAAGCAGGGTGAGCACAAGGGGGAGGAGGGGAGACAGAATAGATTAAAATTTAATGAATTTTTAGTGTTTAACTTAAATGGTCAAGACAAAAAGTAGCTCTTGCAGTGCAAGATTCACACATGCTGCCTGAGTTTCACTTAAGAGAAATTTTACTTTAACTTGGCTAAAAATTTTGCAACCTCCAAGACATTAGCAGTTCGCACCTCACCACGTATCCTCTGCACCCTGTTCACGTATAGTTTCATGCTACCAGCTATGGCTGTGTGATATCCACTGTTCATTCCTACCCCATACAGCATGTTATGCCCACAGTGCAGGTTTGAGACTCCACACCCGATTTTCCAGAGGCTGACCCCTGAACATAAGCACTTCTGCAAAATTAATGAGGGAAACTCTCTTGAGCAACTAATTCTTTGATTCCCTGCTTAGGGCAATGTTTCCAATTAGTATCTCAAAGCCTTCTGAACAAAATGCTGGGTTTACAAAGCCTGTATGCAGAACTGTGTGTGACATTTTGCAGTACTGCTGTTTTTCCACTCTCTGGAAAGCTGCCCATGTAAGCCTTTAAAATGCCCAAAGCCTCTTCCAATACAAGTGGCAAAAACAGACTTCCAAGACTTTCAGCGGCATAGTATTTTACCTCTGGAAAAAAGTATATTTTTGCTATAATAAACCAGGCTCCCTCCCTTCCTTCTCCAAGTCTGTTCTGGTCTAGTGGTCTGAGTTCATGAACCCCAACACTTGGCCAGTGGAAAGGGGGCTCTAAGAACAGAAATGGTTTCTGTTGTTTCCAAAGCCGTATAATTATTTTGCAATACCTGTGTGTTGAGCTTCAGTAGCACAAGCAGAGCTTTACAAATACCGCAGGGAAGAGCGGATCAGTCATGCGGTCCTGGGTCTCCACACCCCCTCCCACCCCTTGTTCACCAGTACCATATTTTCCCAAAATTTGTTTATGGTATATGGTATCTTGCCTAGATAAGCAAGCCTTAAACCTAAAACTTCACCTCACAGGCATTAGCAGTCCCAAGGAACACTTGCAGGTGTTAGCGGATGCTGTTAGGTGCGCTGCCCTTCGAAAATTAACATTTCTGTTTAAACTTTCTCTGTAGCTTCAGCTTCCTAGAGCTTTTTCCACTGCATGGAACTGTAAAACACTACTCTCTTCTACTTCAAAGATTTTTACTTGGCCGTATGAAAGTTAACCAGTGATAACTGAAGGACATTGGAATTAGCTGCTGTGAAAAGTTTCATTCCTTTAATTGCCTCTGGCCATCTATAATGAGCAAAGAACAGTATGTGAAAGCATGTAGACCAAAAAAAGTAATCCCCCACAAATATAAATACTCCAAAGTACTCTCTTTCCCGAGCTATAAGCAAGGACTAATAGAGTTTGTGTTGCTGTGAATGAAGGAGCTGGATCAAGATCCAATGCCAAAAAATTGAGAGTGGAGAAACCTGGCTTATGGCTTTGTAGCTGAAGATGATTTCTGATGTTTATTAAGCTTATATTCCAAAAATGTTAGAAAATCTCCAGCCTCTATTGCCTTAGTGCTTACTGTGTCTATCCGCCTAATGCATTTACTTGGTGCTTTCACTGTCATAGCAGTGACTTATTTACATTCCTTTGTTTCTCTTTCTCTTCTCTCCTAATTGTTGCCTTTTCAATCTGTTATCCATGGGCTCACTTCAGTACTCAAGGGCTTATAAAAAGAATAACTGAGAGCTTGTTGCCATTTACCATGTTTATAGATGGAGAAATTGGGAAAAGAGGAATGGCAATTTCTCCCTTTGTAACACTTACCCAAGAGAAAAGGGTTGAGAAAAGATCAAGAGGCAAGCTACTCAAGAACTGAATACCCCAAATACAACCTGATGTTCCCTAAAATGACGCTAGGCTGAGCACTAAGGTCAAGGAAAGATAACAGAAACAGCTTCCAAAATGTACATTCTGAAGAAAGGCAGAAACCCTGTTACAATGTGCTTGGGTTGTGTCTGGAGAGGAGGACTACCAAGGGGGACAGCATCATCAGGCTGCTGATGACACCATCTGTGTATCATATATCAATCAACTACAAATAACTTAAGGGGAAAAAAAAAAATATCTGAATTTCAAGAGAACCAACAGTGTGATAAGGAGGGTGGTTTGCTTACTAACTAGTGCTGTAGTATGTGAGCTGGGTACCCTGTTGGGGATCCCCCCACTCCTGTATTGGTACAGAAAAGAAGCCAACCAGCTGCTGCTCTGCTCAGCTCAAGAGCCTGATGCAAGTGATATGCTGCAGTGTCTGAGCACTCTCAAGCAGCACTACAAGAGACCATTTAACACAGAGGCACCTGCAACTGCACACAAGAAACATCAAAAGTTTAACCCCCCGGCCACACTGCCTTCTGGTGATCCTTTCTCCACAAATCGGTGCGGACAACAGCACCGATGCCACTGGCAGCTATTGAACTCTGTATAAGCTGACATGCGGCCTCGGTCACAACTTGATAGGACTAACCTAACCAAACCCTTGCACACACATGTCATCAGCAGAGCATGCTTTCCCAACCCAGAGTAACAATTCAAGTGTTAATAAAGCCTCTGGGTATGAAAGAAAATGAGAACTTCTGCAGCAGTACCTCTCCCCAGCACTACAGAAACACCCCTGAACACACCAAAGGCACAGTAATGTAAAGAGCCTGAGCCAAACAAGGAAAAGCAGAGGAGCACTGACAGATCTGCTCGGGCAGTTTGTGGCCAGCAGTGCTGTCACCCACCGAGGGAGCACTATCCTCAGCATCACCACCAGGCTCTGGTGCACCCACGCTGCACACCACCACGCGCAGAGTACTTACTCCATCTGCCTGAGCTGAACAAGTGGGGTCACTCACATCCTGGAGGCAGCATAGAAACACTGGAACGGCTAACTTGATCTTGGCTAATTAACTACAGCTCCTATCTGGATCTTGCTCAGTTATCTCCTACAACATACAAATATCCTCCAAAACAAGATTTATGGATTACTGAGCTGGACCAGTTATATCTTCTAACAACACACATTGTATTAACTTCTCACTTTTCATAAGTTGTTCTTCTTATTGATTCACCTTGGCTGTCTGCATGTGCTTTCATTATAGGTTGCTGACGAATTTGTCATCAGATCTCTGGTCTTTCTCTTTGACTGTTTTGGATGTGCAAGCATCACCTAGCATATAGACAAACTTTCTTTTACAGTTGCAATCACAGCAGCTGAGGAGATAACCAGCCTCAGTACAATCCTACCTGCTTATCTTCTTTGCAGTTGCTTGCCCAGATCTATCCACAGAACTGCTCAGGCATAGGACACAGACTGGGGAGCAAACAAAAAAAGCCTTCTTGCTTCGAGCCATTTAAAGGGTAGCTCTTTGCTTAATAGGTTCATTCTGGATGAAAGGGATTAGAGAGCAATCACACGCAGCTCTGCCGGCAGATTGAGATGATGATCAGCAGCTGGGAATGGGCAGAAAGCTCACCCCAGCACAGCTGTATCCAGGAAGGATATATGTCCATGGTATGAATTGCACAATATTCCTTATTTGCTGTTTTTATGGCATGTTTCATAACAGATGGATTCATAACAGCCTTATTTGTGTACAAATTCCAACATTCATATACAAATATAGCTCCTGGTACAAAGAAAACTACTTCCAAAACACTTGTGTGAAAAACAATTAAAAAAAAAAAAAAAGCCCTGGGAAATGTTAGCAAATACAACTAGCAAAGGACACAAATATGACTGCATTGGCAACCAGTTGGGATGCAAAGTACTTCTTCATGCTTTTTTTGCAGTGCTCGGCTGGTTTTGCTTTTTTCGATTGTAAGGAACCAAGGAAGGTGCAACCCGCTGATCAAACTGAGTAGTAAACCAGCTGGAGTATTTAATCCATCACAGGAGGCTACGCACGGCCCCCAGGAGAGGCTGTGTCCTCGTTAGACAATAAATCTATGTTGGCTAATTTGTCCATGTGCAATTGCTTGTGTGATCAAAAAGAAAGAGGAATAACTCAAGTACACCTCAAACTTCATGAGCTATTATTAGCACTTTAATCATCTGTACATTTCAGATTGCAAAAGCTAAATCCTTAGGAAGCCAGTATTTCATTATATATCGATTATGTATTACTTCCTTCATTGTTGGTCATCTGGAAAAAAAAAAAAAAAAAAACACACAAAGGCAAAATCAGCACTACAAATTCTCTTCCAGTAGCCTTAAGTGAGCCCTCAAGGTTTGGTTCTTGGCTGTGGGTCCCTCTCTTGCCAGGACTCTGGGATTTTGGAAAGCCTAACTTAGCAATTGTGCACAATAAATGAGTGAGCCTCAGCAGGAAAGAAATCCCTGCACATCTTGTACAGTAAGATACAGTGGCAAAAGGCCATTATTTCATTTTGGTGGTTACAGAATTGTTTATATTCTTTTTCAGTAAAGCTTAAAAAACAAGCAGACTGGTATGGCTTATCATTAAGATTTCTCATCAACCGTATTTGGGGGGGTCCAGACAACAGAAGCTGCAGTGTAGGTACCGAACTACAGTGCTGAATTGCTCTAAAGCTTCCCAGAATAAAACCAAAGCAATATCTTTTCCCAAAACTCTGAAGAAACACTGCAGGCACACAGCACAAGTTGAAAAATAAAACCACATATTCCATCAGTGTCTGCCATCTGCATTAGAGTGAAGCAAAGTGTTTCCTCTGACGCTGGGGGAACGATGGAGAAAAGCAAATGGACGCAGGACCGGAGCTGATGCAACGCTCCGGCGTGCGTGCCCCCAGCTGGGTCACGGACAAGGGGAGGATGTGTATTCACCAAACCAACCAAACCTGAACTCCTTTGCTCCGAGATTCTGTCCTGCTGAAGACGGCGGGGAGCAGAGCGGGGCCCCTGCGCCCAGCAAGAGCCGCTCTGCACGGCCAGTGCCGCTGCCGGGCAGCAGCTCTTTGGGAGGGAGCCTGAACGTTGGGTTGCAGCATCTCATCCCGGAGCTCCGGCTGGGAAATCCACAGGCTCCCGCCTTTCTCTAGCTGGGTGTTGAGCCTCAGCCTCTGCTGCAAGCTGCTTCGAATTATTTTTACCAGAATTGTGCTGGCTGATTGCTAGTCCAAAGGACAGCTCTTTTATTTTACTTTCTTTAATTGGCAATATGACCGAGCCTAAGAATATCTTCATTGCTTGGAAACAGAGTGGTTTTGAGCTTGTCTATCATATCCTCCAATCTTAGCTTTCAATGAGGCATTACTGGCCTCTGGAGAGGTGCTGGCAGCTATCTTCTCTTTCTCCCAAGTGATGCCAAGTGATTAGAGAAACCATGACATTCAGGCATTCATCAGGTGGCCATCGATGGCTGGCAAGTTCATCCAAGAAAAAAAAAAAAACAACGAAAGAGCTTTGTGGTAAAGAAAAAAACCTGATCTCTGGAGAATCACGTATTGGAACGGGCAGTATGGACATGGGAGCTGGTCCCACCACCAGAGAAGCACCTGGCTATGGCCATGGTCTGTGTGACCACCCAGACGTTCAGCCAAGCGTGTGGCACCGCTGCCAGGCAAGGGGCCGAGGAGGGGACCCCTCCTCCGGTGGCCCTCCAGGGAGGATCTGGGAAATCTTTAAGAGCGGAGGACACAGGCATTACATATTCTGGATAAAAATCAGTATGAAATAGCGTAACAGAAAATCCTGCTCGCTGCTCTCTGTAACTGCAGAAATTTGCCTGTATGGAAATTTTTCCTCCTGGATCCACTAATAAAGCTTTATCCTTTTGTCACAGAAAAAATCACGTCTCGAGCTCTGATCATACCTATAATCAAAAAAAGAAAGAAGGGGTTGAAATAGGGCTGCTGGCATCTGGCCAGCATAGGCCCACTTTGCAGAGATATAAATCTTTCAAAATAACAATTTTGATTTGGCACAGCACCGTCAGATTAAAACACCTTTTTTGAAGCCCACAGCAATCATCCTGACTCACCCATTGTCTTGGGTTTTACACTGACAGTTGGTGACTCAAACGCTCCCTGTGAAAAGCAGGGGTTTTCATGTTCTACGAGAAGTGTTGTACTGCAGTTTCATCTGGCAGTGTAGGGAAGAAGAGGCGGATTTTATACACAACCTTGGAAAAAAAGAAAAAAGGAGGAGGTTGGAGTCAGCTAAAATGTTAACATGACAGTTCTCCTTCTGTTCCCTGTTTGGAAAACGCCTGAGCCATGGATTGCCAGAGGATAATGTCACATTGAAAATTGTTTTGTTACTATAACCATATTGCATGAATCGGAGTGACAAAGGGAGCAGGCGCCGGGGTACCCCCACTGCCCGCCCGGGGCAGCAGCACCCGCCTGCGCCCGGGCTCGGCGGGGCAGGGCTGAGGGGGGGATGCTCAGCACCCGGGCCGGGACCACAGCATCTCCGACTGAGACTGGGTGCAGCCTGCCCCCGCACATCGCCAGCAGCTTTCTTCCTTAAAAGAAACTGGGATTTTGTAGCGGTTCAAGGCACCCCTTGCTATCCCCGCCATGGGGCTGCGCAAAATCACCGGCAAAATCCATAAATGTGATCTCTAGTAGGAATACCCAAACCCAAATGAAGCCGAGGTCTGCCCTCAAAGCTAGGTGCAGAAACACATATGTGGCTACTTTCCTATCGGCTACTAAAGCTGGATGTTATACAAATGTTCTCTTGTCCTGAGGATGGTGATTTTCTCTCTCCAGCATGTGTTGTGTGCTGCTCTAATGCCCTGATAAAATGCTTCCTGGTTGGAAAGCTGTGTGAGCATTGCCAAGGACATAGCAAGGCATTCCAGATAATTATGCTTTAGTAGAGTTTAATCAAAGAAGCCGTGGACTGTACTAGGACCGGAGGCATCCTGCAGATGTATTGATTTCCACTATGAAAGCCACATCTGTGTGCTGTAGCATGGACAGAAACAAAAAGAGAGGATTGTGAATCCTGACTGGAAGACGGTTGGGATAAGCTTGATAAATCAATGTACAAATAGGCTATTCTGTTTTTCAGAAATAAGTAAAGAATAGCTTTCATTCTTTTACCACTTAGGCTTTTTTCCCTTCAGAAGAAACATACATTTTTGTTTGAAGTATAGTTTCTCTGGTTGGTAACTAGAGATATATTCTGTGTGATCAACCATTTTATCCTCCAAAATTGAAGTACTTCAGCAATCTGTTAATATCCTTCACAGCAGTAGCTCAGAGGGTAACCAGGACTGCCGATGTGAATTAGTGCATTTCTGCATTCCAAATTTTATACAAAGCTGGGGTAAGATTGTCTAGACCCTACGGCAAATCTCTTTTTCTGTCAAATCATATTTACCCCAGGATATAGAAAACTTTCTGCATTTACAGTGTGTTTGATGCTGTGTTTACATGCATTTAACATACCCATAACATGACAATCCTAAGACCAGTTCTGTGTGTGGGAAAAAGGGTCGATCAAAGTACTGCATCCCAAGTCTGATACATTTTATTAACGCCACATGTGGCCTCTCTAAGAGGCTGTCACGATGTGTGGTGTGCATGCACATTTTGCTGTGTAAATTCATAGCTGCATCTCACATATGCAGCTATATTTTATGTAAAGCCTCAACACACTCCACTGGTCTTTCTGCTTGTCTCCAAACATGCACTCAAAGCTGCAATGGAACAAAAGTTCCCCTGAATGGAGAGCTCCAATTTTCCAGGGCAAATTTTCACTTCACTAAAATACTGTGGTTGGTAAGCAGAAATACTGTTCAATAGATTGTGAGTAGGACATCACTGGCTCCAAAAAGCAGAAAACTTCCCGGAACAGGGAGCAGGCAGCCTTCAAGCAGCAGGATGCTTTTCAGCTGTTCCCAACTCTTCTGGCTCAGAGATTACAAAGACCTAAAGCAACCACTGGAAAAGAACAGTAATAACAGGTGTCTTTTTTGCTTGGGTTTTCTTATTTTATACATTGACTATATTTCCAGTTTTACTGACGGTTCTAGATCCGTGCAAGTAAACGCAGTTGCATTATGGCAACTGGCCCATTGTCCCAGCAGCCGTTGCAGGACCTTGCGAGCCAGGACCTGCTGAACCACGCTTGTCTAAAACTGTTTCTGCATTCGCACACCGGGACTATCAAATTTCCGGTGGGCTGAAAAATCTGTTTCTCTCCCCATCTGTAATTAAGGAGCAACCAGCTCCCCTTGCTTGGGAGACAGCCCAAAATGCTCTGAACCTGGGCATTTTGAGCGTATTTTTTCTTATTTCCATTGCACTTAAAAAATACTAGCTTCCAATGGGAATGCTATTCATCACCTGTACTGTATGTAGCTGGATGGAACTTACAATATCATGGTTATTTAAAAAAAAAGTAGGAAAAGTACAGATACATCACATTCAAATAACTTCTGTTGGTTTATTAATTTGCCCTGCAGCAGGTCACAGGCAGACACCTCCGCGGTGGCTGAAGGACCAGAGCCCTGCTCTGTCTGGGCTGTGTGGACGCACGCAGGTCTCTGCTCAGAGGAACTTACAATAGCACCAGCAAAGAAATTGCAATATAACTTATTCCTCCCTCAAAAGGCTGATTGATTATAGAGGAAACACTTATGAGAACAATGTTCTTTCAACTCCATTTTCAACTGGAAATTTTTTCTCAGCCGCTAGATGAAAGTATTAATCAAAACCAGGGAGACTTTCAGAGAAACTAAGCGATGCGGTCTGCTGTGCCCAACTTGCACAAGGGACGAGAGCACAGGCTTCCCACCACGGACTTGAAAGTCCTCCCTACCAGGCAATAAACCCTTTTTGAGGTTGTTTCTCCTCCTCCCCTCTTTCCAAATATTTGAAAAGTCTTTGGTTTTGCACTGTAGAGTAGGGAAAAAAATTAAAGCTAAAAGTCTTCTACATGTGGCTAGGCAGTTTCCCACCTGTCCAAATTATAATCTGAACAGACAAACGCAAACTCAGGTTTCCATAACCCTAACTTTCAAAGAAAACATTTTCACGTCGATCCCTTTTTTCTAGTAACGTGGCAGCTCCTGAACGCTGCAGCATTGCAACTGCACACCCAGCTGTGCTGTTCATGGACATGGTCTTAGAAACAGCTGATTACCTCCAGTAGCTGCATAACAAATTGGCTGAAAAATCTTCTTTCCATAAGGCAAGACAGACCAGAACCAATGTTTTATTAAAAGAAACGATTGATACTTAGGTACTTGGCGTATTCATTAAGCAACTTGAAAGGTCACCCTTTTAAACGTTTGTGAACAAAATGCAGGAAGAAAATCTCACTACACTCTACCTCACATACCAATAAGAAGAAATTCAAACAACAGTAGTCTTTCATTTAAAAAGAACAAACAGAAAGATTTGTGCTTCTCTTATCTCTAATCCCTACTTCTCTCTCCAGAGATTTGGTCCAATTAGTTACTTAATATTAATCATGGTTTGTGCTGCTCGTTTCTTCCTATAGTAGCTTTCCACAGCCCTGTGTCTCTGTCAAAGGAAATAAAATACAAGTATTACTAGCTCTTATACCTTAACAAGGACAGCAGGTTGTCTACTGAGGAAGATCAAGAGTTACTTTTTATTTTTCCAAACAGCCTGAACACAGGGAGATCTATTTCTGTAATTGCAGGTGTAAATCTGCCCACAGGCTGATCTTTATTTGGCCAAAATAGCTGGAGCCAGTGCAAATCTCCAGCCATTTTTCAACTGTGGATTTTTTTGATGCTATAGCTTATGGGGATGTTTTTCTTATTTTAACATTTGATGGCTTATCAAATGCTAAAGAAATGTGAGATGTATATATTCATTTTATACGTAGAGTGGGAGAGGTTACGATTAAGTTTGTAAAACTATGAATGGCAGATTAAGGGTGAATAGAAAAAAAAATAATAATTCGTGTAATACAAGAATAAGGAACATAAAATTAAATTATCTAGCAGCAGTTCTAAAACAAACAAATGGAGGTACATGTAACTATAATTTGGAATTCATTGCCACAGAATGCTTTCAAAAAACACAAAGTGTGAATATGTTCAGAAAACAAGTAGGCAAACTCCGGGCAAGAAGTGTGCCAACAGATGCCTAATGCAAAAGTGTAGATATAAGATGTGGAAGTTGAGTGAGAACAAGTTTATTCTCATCCTCTCCCTTTGATGTTCCCTAATGACCATTCACTAAGTCAGGACACTGTGAGAGACAGACCTTTGGCCTGACCTTATACAGCTCTGCTACTATTCTTCAGTCAAAAGCCCCATGGCTTTACAATATTCCAGGACATATAGTCTGAAGTCGTAGCAAAGAGTTCCTGGAGCTGTTTATAATTTCTTCCAGTGTGCAATTTGATCTTTGCTGCCTAATTAGAAGCAACAGAAATCATATTAAAGCAAAAACCCGGGTCCAAACATCCCAGACTATACAGCTGGTGTTTGTGCTCTACCTGGCAGTGCCGCTGTGCGGGTCTGTGCCGTCTTACAGCACTGCACCCACGGGGCAGCTACCACGGTCCCGCACCCACAGCACCCGCACAGCCACAGGCAGTTATGTTGTGCACGCAGAAGTCTTTGTGTTGGCTCAGTTCAATGTGGGTAGGAATTTGTGTGCAACATGTTTATACACCGCTCCACTGTATATTTATGAAAACATACTGTCGAAAGGGTCACTTTTCACTGTCATAGCAAACCATGCCTTTGTCTGAATATCTGCTCAGACTTTTAAGTTTTCCATTGACATTTATTAGTGATAAACAATCTGCTTTTGATTTTAAATCTTCAGCATTAATATGATTCAATTTTATCTCATTTCATTTGGACCTCCAGTTCTTTGGCAAATAGAAAGGACTCCAATCATAAAGATTTTGGTAACTAAAGCATGTTTTTTGATCCTGAGAACTGATAGACAAACAGTGAATGTCAAAGGCAATAAAAGTTGTCCAAACTCATAGCCCCTAACTTAGGCGCTTAGCCCTCTCGACAAGAGCGCATGTTAACTCACTGCAGCCTTAACCTCTTCAGTCATGATGTAGAGGCATTCGCTTTCAGTCCACATCATCAGCAATGGCTAGGCAGGTCCTGAAATTTTTCATCAGAGAGCATTTCAATGTCTTCAGAAGACCAAGACAGAGAAATCTCTTGAGATGAATTGATAGGCATATCTCTTGAAAGAGTTGTACTGTCTTACATCTCCACTTATGTCTTTCAGAAAGCTTGCTTGATGAAGGCATCCTGTTCTCGCTGGGTACCAAAAACACTGTGCCTCCTGAACTCTTATTGATTGCGGTGTTTAGATAATGCTGTATTCTGTCATCTTCCAGTATATGGTTAATATATGAGATGAGACAATGTTCTCTGTTGAAGCACACTTCGTTATATCGACTTTGTCAGTAGTACTTAGAATAGAACAACAGATCCAATTTCATTGAGGAGACTCAAAAAGGCACCACTGTACTCCAAAAAATCCATAATCTGTCCAGTATTCAGCTTTTCTACTAAATTAGTTAAATACATTGATCAAAAGCCAATTACTTACTCAAAGGTATGTTTGAGGTATACATTGCATTGGTATTGTTATGGTAAACCTTTTCAAACGATCCAGGAGTCCAACCTGCAAAGAGAAATTACTCTTTGGAAGACCTACACTTGTCCTAGGACATCACTTCTTGAGGACCTTCTGTTGCTCTAAGATCTGCTAATCAAAATAACCTGAAATGTGACCTGAGTTCCAAGAAAGCCAAAGATATTTTGAAATGACTAATTTCTGTTCTCTTGCCTCATTCCCATAAATACCCAGGGGAATTGTTCACCTAATACTTCTCTGGGTAAAGGTTTAGACTGAAATTACTGGAGATTCAGACTTTTCCACACCAAGGAGCGGAAAGCTGTTTCTCCAGTGATTTTAGATGATACTCATTTTTACTGGTATGTCTTGCTTGTATGAGCAGTCAGGAAACCTTATTGCACACTATATTAAGTTTTTAAGAATGGAAAATATTACCAGGTAAAAGCCTTATCATTTGCTTATACTGAACTCTGGTTTTTTTTCATTCAGTTGCTGTTAATATGACTGCATATAAATATATATATTTTTTTAAAAAAGATAATGCACTGCAAATACATCCAACTAACTCCCTATCGAGTTATACAAATGACAATATTTTTTCCCCTGTATCTTCACACAAAAAATATTTCCTCCTGGCAGAGGCCAGTTCTCATCCAGACCTCAAGTGAAAAGCTAGTCTGTAAGAAAGTCATTTAGCTGAGTGATTCTGCTTTATCTCGTTTAGACTTCAATAATGGGTTTTTATTAAATAAAATAAAAAATACAGCAAAAAGCACCATCAATAACTAATCCCTGTTTGAGGGGGCAACAGGATGAAGATATCTGCCACAATCTTTCTTCACCAAGATTAATCTTAACATCCACCATTTCTAAGCTTTACACATTGGAGCTCATAATATTTACTGTGCTTTTATCTTACAGTGTTTAAGACTGCATCCCAAAAAGTGGGAACTTTACAGTTAATTGAAGTTTTTCTTTTCTGCAGTAATTATTTTTAATTATGTTTTGTTTCTTTCCAAAAAGAAATTGTCATGAGCATTGATAAAAGGTCTTGATAAAAAGTCTTTGTACGTGCTGTTTTGTGTTTTGTTTACAAGCCTGTAGCTACTTCAGACAACAAGCAAAGATGAAGTACAAGTTGGAGAATATGAGCCAACCAGGGCTGTAAGTTTTAACTTTGCTGAATTTTCACTACAATACTAGTTCAAAGGTTTGTTTCAAGTTTAGCTAATGGTGCCATGAAACAGCACCAAAATGGCAAGACTGACAAAACATTTTTGTTTCAAGATATAAGAGCAAACCAAACCAGGAAAAAAAACAGAGAGAGAGATGCTTTGATGTATTTTCTCCCACCATCCACAGTTCTCCCTTCTTCATCAGTTTTTTCCCTCTCTGAAGTGTTAAACACAGCTTTTTTGTGGTTAAACTTCTTGACTTTATTTCACCTTGCTCATCTTTATTTCTAAGCAGTGTAGGATACAGTTTGAATAAGAGGCACTCTTCAATGGCTATGAAAGAGTTATTTGAAGTAAATACGTTAAGTACACTGGATCTTTTATGCTCTTTAATTATCCAGAGCTGGATGTTAAATTTTACTTTACTGCCTGCCTGACGACTACCAAAACATTTCACTGCCTAGTCAACAGTTTGAAAATACCTGGGTCAGGTACACCACGGACTGATAAGTGCTGTGACATGGGATGGGCTGGGTAATGCCTGCCCAGACCTCCGGCATTCCTGCCTGCGGGATGGGGATGTGTAGCCAGAGGCTCCCAGGCACAGCCCTACTGGGAGGGATGCACTGCTGTCAACACCACGAGACGTTGCCTTCCTAGGTGATGCTAGTTGCTTACCATCTAATTTAGTGTATTATATCAATCTGATTTTCAGAAGTGCTGGAGACTTGCTTTCTGAATTTATACTTCTGTCATAAAGCTTATTTGGCATTCAGATACAGATAAGTTTAATAATGCTAGTGATGCTAGAAAAATTTAGGCCTTTAGCTTTTATAAACAAAAACATCTGTCTGAAGGTTTGAGGGAAACAAACAAAAAATATTGCAAATGTGAAAGTGAATTTACATTTTTTTTATATGAAAAAGCATTCATAAATAACATTTGGTATTATTCTCTGGGTTGCTTATGCAATAAAAATGAGTAAGAATACACAATTTTAACAAAAAGCCCTCTGAAGATGCAAAAATACTTTGGACATAGAAATTGATTACAATTTACAACATCCCCCTAAAGTCAGAATTATTATCCCACCTTTTAGAATAAGAGTTTAAAGAACTAACCCAAATTCCACGGTCAGTCTAGGCATGGTCAAGAAAAGACTAGGGACCAATAATATTTCTTCTTTGCATAAAATCATCTTTCCTCTATAGATAGCTCCACTTCACAGAGTTAAAAAGTGTCACTATGAACTATATATGACACAAAGTAAATCTCTATGATGGCATCATATGCCTAAGGATACGATTCCCAATAACTCTTGCCTTTATGATGTCTGCCTGATTAAACAGATCGGGAATTCATGCAAGGGAGCATTACCCTTTCGGCATGTTGACAACGTACTATATTGCTTTTGGAGACAATCAGACCATAACAGGGTTGTCGCATATCTCTCACCTCCCAGCAATGAGCACGCTTTAATGGTTTTGATGACAGATCCCCTCACTAGGACAATTGCTGCTCTTCCCAGCTGTGATCCCAGCCAACAAAACCACATTTCCCAAGAGCTGGTCCCAGCAGTTTTAATAACATCATGCAAGTAGGTACTAAAGGATGTCAAACCTAACAACTTCATTATGTTTGTGCCTCAAAGAATGGAGCAAATGTATCACCACCTTTACCAGCCGGTGGTACTTCAGCAGCTTTGAGCTCCTAAATGGACTGGGAGGGATGTACGGGGCAGGGAACACACATGTGATCAGATGCAGAGTCCTGCCTACCCCACATACACCAGCACTCACCTCTGGAGCATTTCAGAAAGTTTCAAAGGAGTTGAAACTAGGTCACTAATGTGAACTTTTTTCAAAAATGTATGGCCTCATTTTTTAACCATATGTGAAAAGAAAAGCCCAGTTGCTCAATAATCAGCTCCAAGGGGATGTTTATGGAAGTGTAATCAGAACAACTTAAGCTACATATTTATGTGAAGAAAATCTAGTGTGTGAGAGCACAGTGTGAAAAACAATACGTAATCACCAGTTTAGAAGTGGTCATTTATCAGTATAAATGCTGAGATTAGTCTAGTAACAAATGGATTTTTTTTTCCTGATTTGAAGTTACAAATACTTGTTTTAAATACCCTTAGTAGAGTCTGAACATCCAGACATATTAGTAACAGAAGGCATAAGGACCTTTGCTGAGTATCCAACCAAAGTCAGTAAAAATAAAATACTGCTACTAGATTTATTTTCCACATGGAAATGCCTCACAATTCAGTCCTCAGCAAGGAGGCAGCAGTAATGTGTTAAGTTCTTACTAATAGTTTTGTTGTCTTTCTTGTTGGCCATATGCATAAAGATCTCCACTTTATGGAACCTTATTCATTATCTGGGAAATGAGGTGACGAAAAGATAATACTGGCCTTGAATTCCCCCCACACCAGGCGCTGAACTCCCTTACTTACCTCCCTCCTTCTCCCTACTTGCCTCTGCTCTTAGACCTTATTCACACTTATCTGCATCAACTGTTTGAACCCAACGTTTGAACGATTATTTGCACTCCAAGTTCTGAATCCAAGATAAACAATGCTAATCCAAGAATTGCTGTGAAGAGACAGAAATGTGCTTTGTATTAAAATACACTGAATCTTCAAGTTTCTTACCAATAAATAGCTGCAACACGCTCATCAGTTCGGTACCAAAAGTAGCAAATATCCCACAGTTCATCAAATTTAACCTTTCCCAATTTATTATTCTCATAATTACCTTTATTAAACAACTGTACCTAAGCACTGTAGCCACAACAAAATAAAATGAAGAATACAGAAAGGCATGTCTGAGCGCAGAGTCCTACAGCGCAGGAGTTTACCCTGGAAGGTATGGACCAGATCTCCACCCCGTCCACGTTGTGTTGCCTTGGCAACAGGGACACCTTAAAGAAACCGTTAACCACTCCTGCTCAGTAAAGCTGGCTTAAATTTTCCGGTAGAAACATCAAAAATGGCTTTTTCAGTAAATTCAAAGATGTTATATTTGTGGTTGAAAAAAAAAATCAAGCAACTAAAAACTGTTTCCCCCTGTTTTGATCTTTCTTGACCATAAAATGTTAGAAAAAAATTAAGTATTTTGCCAATTTGGGACAATTTAGTCTGGTGTGCTTCATGCACAGAAAGGCAGCATCACAGAAGACTAGCTCATGACTGAGAATGACATGTTTCTGCAAATACCATCCATGCAACCCTCTGCAGTTTTACATATATACCATAACAAGCTCTTCTCCTGGGAAATGTTCCCATGTTTATTTTACTCCTCCAAGTAAAAAATGTAAATGTCTTTTTTTCCCCTACATCTTCTGTCTTTGCTTCTCTGTATTTTGCAGAGGATGTTGTCACCGTGCTGTGGTATCACGGCAGCACTAATCTGTAAGTATAATCCAGCCTACTTCACATGGGGTGCCAGCCTCAAAAACCACCAGATAATTCGGGGGAGAAACAGACATCAGAGTGAGCGCTCTGGAGGAACTGAATTCCCACATGACAGAATAAGAAATGTTCTGTTTTGGAAAGCAACTGCCTGGGTGCTGCCAGCCCGCGCTCTTGGCAGAGGACAACCCCCCTCCTCCTCGGTGGCAATCTCAGCTGTAAATGCAGAACTGGAATCCCAGAGCGGGGCGACACAGGGAGAAGTTGAGCTTGTTGGAAACTCATGAAAAACCCTAACCACCCACTTTTTGTCGTCACTACTCCCTACCTTCGTTCCCTTTGCCTCTTCTGAAGAAGAGAAATGCCTTTCCCTTAAAACTCCCAGTCAGCCTACAAGCTTTACTGAGATGGGAAAATACAGCACCGCAGCTTGATCCCTCCGCAGCCATCCCTGGGCTTATCTCCGATCCTTTTTTGGAGCAGACCCCTTCCTGGAAACGCGCCCAGCACTGAGGCAGTCGGTCTCGCTGTGACACCAGCACCGTCTGAGTGGTCACCATTCCCCCGGCGTGGGCTGCGGCTGGAGCTGGGCAGATGCCCCAGCCCCGCTTTGGCGGTCGCTCTGCTGCTGCTGCAGGTCAGAAGAAAACTTTCCTCCAGCTGCACAATCCTGTAACCCAGCAGGGACTGTCTGAAGCTAGGCACTCACACGTCCTGCAATTAAGAAATAATGGGCTTTCTGAAGTTATTTCCATAGATTTAATGTCAGCTCTGAAAAGATATAGTTTAAATTATTGCAGGTCTCTAAAGTATCACCCTGACAAATCATCTCAGAGACCTGTTTAGATAAACTTTCCTACTTAAGCAGAAGGCTGGATGGAGACTTGCTCCTCCAGATACCATAGAAAGGAGGAGGATACCATATGTGCATCCCCAAACCAGCACGATGGGGAGGTGGAAACTTCCAACATGGGTGGTGGCACTGCTGCCTTATACGTACCCAAACTCCTCTTTGAGCAACTGCTCCTTTTTTCACCTCTCTGGAGGAAGCACCGTCCTGCAGTTCCTGCAAGAGAACGGAGAGGGACCCACTATCAGGCTTATCTGGCAGACAGCCAGTTAGCTTGGAAAAAAACAAATGCATGAACTGGAAAAAAAAATCTCCCAACTGTCATGTTTAGGGGTCACAAGTGCTTTCAATCACAATCACTTTCCATCTCAGCAGGAGCGCACGCGACTCAAAAAGAGACCTGCTTATCAGTGAGGACAGCGAGATAAATCAATAAACGTCTCAGTCTTTATTAACTCTGGGATCGAGCCCTTTGGCGTCATCCATGCAGCCACCAGCTAGAGACCGCGGTGAGCCAAAGCATCCTACGTGTTACTTGAACTGACTCCTAGCAGTCAGTTCTGCTGAACTTCATGACAAGACAGAAAAATGAAAAAGCCAAATCCAGGCCAGACTGTCACCGTTTGGTCCCCAGTGTCATACAACTCCTTATATTCAGGCTGGCAAAACCAAAAAAGAATCAATTTACAGAAATATGTTTTCGTGACCTCACAGTACGTGTCATTGGCTCTACAACAAACATCATTTTTGGTTTGTTTTTCCAAGGAAATCTTCAAAAGCTCATGCTTTCAATCCAAGATGAGCAAGAAAACTTTCTGAAATCTCAGGGACATATGAGGAATGGGAAAACTAAGCCCACAGATTTTGAGCCAGTGCTACTTTTCACTTTCTTGAAGCGTGATAAGAAACAGCTCCTAGTTTCTGGTTGCGAGAAAAAAATTGATTTTTAACATTGGCAGCTTTCCGTGTGGCTGAGCTGCATAACACATGACACAACTCTGCGTAGATATCATATGAAAATGATGAATGAATATGAAATGAAAGGAGCAGCAAAAGTCATTTTCCCATGGTCTTGAAATGAAATGGAAGCTAAACTGAAAAGGTGCATGGGGCACAGATCTCGGACACAGCCAGAAACCTGTGGTCTGTGTACAGACCAAAAAACGGGTTTCATAATATATCCTTTATAATATATCTTTTGTGAAGTGATAGATGTAATCCAGACAAAAAAAAACAAAACATACGTATATAAAATTCAGTCTCCTCAAGCTGAAATTCCCAAGATTTTTGTGTTGTTTTGCTCTCCTCCTATAACATCTGCATTGGTAGCAGTTATGGTAAGCAGAGAACACGCTTTCCATTAATATAAGCAACAAACAGCATATATGGAAGAACAACTCAATATCTATTAAGAGTGATTTATTGGTACCTCAAAAGAGCATAGGAAATTTTGGACATACTACTTGGCAGGGACCCCTCAAGAACAGTAATGCTCTGGTTTAATAATTTTGAGTTTACAATGAGTTTGATTCAGAGAGGGGCCTCTGAACACTTACACTTACCCCATCACTTTAACCTGCAAAATTGGACTGGAAATGAAGTTACACCTTCAGTCCTGGAGACGTGGTGTGTGCTACCAATTTCACAGTTGTTTTGCACTTCTGGACTTTCCAGTCTGTACAAAACCAGAAGGGAGTAGAAAAGAAAACCTCCTTCAGCAGGGGTGTGGGAGCATGGGTGATTGGAGGGGAAAGCCTTTTAGAAGCTGCTAAAAGATTTGTTTATAAAATTAGGAGGGTATTCTGGTTATAAAACCAGGCAGGCATTCACAGAAGGTGATCTCCTGCCTAATCACACTGCCATCTTTTTGCAGAGAAAGCTGCCGTGCTGCAGATTGCCCTTCTCCATGGCGATGGCTTTTGCAACGCAGCAATCAAAAGATGAAGAAAAATGCTGCATCACTGCCTTTTACACTCTCTCTATTATTTACTTACATCATGACTAATTTCTCTACTAGAAATGAAGTGATGAACGCTACCGGGCCAGAACTTCCCTGTTGCTTAAAATTGCTTCTCAGCCACCTGAAAAGAGAAATTTCAGGGAGAATGGCTTCTATTGCCCAATACATCTTCAGATGAGAAACCCACCACCTAATCATTATTCATCTTACCTAGGCAAATGGTAACATCTATCTGTTTTTTTCCAGATGCTGCAACGAAGGGCTGCCTGGGCACAGAGACATTCATTATAAGGAAGGTTGCCTACATTTAAGAAAAATAAGAGAAAGAAACAAAAAAAAAGAAAAAGTCGGTAGCAGGGCAGCACTAACGGAGTTGTTGTCGACACACAGAGGTACTCACTCTCCAGGCAGCCTTGATCAATCTTGTAGGTTTGAACATGAGAGAACTACTATATTTGCTTAAAAATACACTGAATTGGGATTCTGATTATTCAAAAAACAGTATTTCCTGTTGTGGACTAACATGGGAATTGGGGGGAGCTTTTTTTTCTTCTTGTTTTAATAACACAAGCAGCTGCTTTCTCAGGAGGAATCAAAACCAATCTTTTTCTTGTTAGATTTAGGGAAATCTTTAAACAGCAAAGGTAACTGTAGCCTTCAACATGGCCAAAATGCCAAGCACAGTGCAGAATTTCCCAGTGGGAATGGGGCAAATAAACGTTTAGCTTTGAAATCCTCAGCTGTCCCTGAATTTACCAGCTTTTTCCCATAGTGAAGTCCTCCGAACCTTTCAAAGGTGAAGCATGGTGATGTATGCACCACAGAAGATTAATCAAGGATATAAATTAATTTGCTAAACAGATTGCCTTGGTGTCATTGATCTTCTAAAGCCATAGAAAACTTGTTATCCAAACTCATGAGAAAATTACAGATTTGAAGTATTATGAAGAGCTTTACCAGTATAGCTGTGGCTGATTTTCATGGATGCAATTGTACTAAAACTCTCCAGGTAGTCTCAGAAGTTAGGAAACGCAGCATTCAGTGCAGGGGAACAGCAGTAAAAGCATGCAGCAGCATTATTAATAGCATCATTCCAGAGCAGAAACATATGGAAATTCCCAGAAGACAGTATGTGAAATTCAGATCAAAAATATGAGGTAATATTTGAACGGTAGCGAAGAAAGACCTTACCCAATGCCTGTATAACAGAAAAGAGTTCATACAGTTAAATAAAAAGCTCAAAGCAGCACTGCAGGGCTCTCAGTAATTTGAAGATGCCGTTAACTCCCGACAGCTTCTCCTGGTAGCTGCTCATCTCAGACTCGGCAGAAAGTATAACTTCCATTCTCAGCTACTTGTCTTTTTCAGAGTTCATAAGCATGCTCTTTTATTAGAAGTTAAAAGTATCGCATAAATTAGGTGCTTTTTCTTAAGAGGATGAGGCTGTTTTTAAACTGCAGGCATATGTTAAATTAGAAGGAAGTTAACTTGAGAAATCTTAGAGCAGTACGAAACATCTTGCCAGCAAGAGAGAATGATTTATTCATGCTCTGCAACAAGCTTACGCAACGAGGGAAGTTGTTCCTCTCCTTTCTCTCCACGCTGCGCAATCTGCCTTGACACTTGACCAGTCAAAAGTCCATTAAGAGGTGCTTCATTATTGATATTGTAAATTGATTTAAGATTAAATTAATTATACATGTTCAGCTGAAAACTATTGCAGCATCCCATAAGCACCTCTCCTGGACAATCTTGCCACAACTGCCTCCTCTCCAGAAACAACCACAGCCAGTCACGAGTACATACATGTAAATAAGCAATTTGGTACATGATGTAAATATCTTCATTGTAATGCTTTGGTGTGTCGTGTTATTTTTAATATAGAGAAGTAATTGCATACAAAACTTTGTTCAATGCTTGGCAGTATTTTGGACCATTAGACAAAAAGCCTCATGTAACAGCTGCAATTTTTTTGCTTTTATGTTCAAGACATTTTTCCAAGTGGCTGGGATTTGTTTGTACGGACTTTTTTTCCTACTCTGAATCCATTCATTAGTTGCCCCCAGCTGAGGTTAATAATAGTATTTTATCACACCACATCTACTTGTCAGCCTAGGGGAATACTGCCTGATCCGTTGTTTTTTCTCTTTTCTCCCATAAAATGCTTCAGCAGTTCTGACGATGTAAAAAGTATACCAGAAGCCAAAATTGCAGTAAACACATTATCACACTTCCCATTCTCTAGGATGAAGTCTAAGCATTGATTCCAGTTATTTTTGTGACAGAAGATTTGCTTGAACTCCCGCTCAAGTCAAATGAAAGACCCCAAAGGACTTAGCTGGCCCAGGACCTAGTGAACAATTTCCAGCAAATTTCTTAACAGGACTAATTAAATTTTTAAGCTCAACACTTTTTCAATGGCAAATTGAATTTTCAAGTGAACATCATTTTTCCACAGAAAGAGTTTCTGCAGAACAATGGTTTCTTCTTTATTGTAGGATAATCGCCTGAGAACCGAAATATATAGACCAGGAATGCTGCTATGGACATTCCTCCTGAAAAGCACAGCTTGGCTGCCTGCTGCCTGCCCTGACGCCTCTAGCTTGGTCTCCCCAGCCTTGTCCTCCAGAAGCCCAGCAGATAAGGTTTGCTATCCGAACTGCAAATTGAGTAACTAGCTCAGTCTGCAGAGGAGAAATTTTAGCACGCAATCTTTTTGCACAATATGCAAATTTTTCATAGCTACGTCTGCTTTCTGGGTCAGCCCCTCGCCTCCAGCTGCAACGAACAGCCGCGGGCTGGAGCACACGGCTGAGGATCACGCTCAATGCTGAGGTGAGCTGCTTCTTGCAGGTAGGTCAAATTGGGCTCGATCAGGGCACATTTGGCAAGTACCCATGTGAGTAACAATCTCTTTTTAGATAAAACGATGTACTTATAAGGATGCTGTTCATCTTGCTTCTGCAAGAGGAGCACATACATTTCATTTATTTGCATACCTTTTTCTTTTCTGCACAAAAATACTTTCACCAATTTCAGTAAAATCTTCAACACAGATAAGACTTAATTTGTTACTGGCTTGTAACGCTGGTAATCCTGAAACTGATAAAAAGGGGAAAGAGAAAAAGTGAGGCAGTAATTGAGAAAAAATCCCCTTCTGGCCCCACAGCCTCGTTAGCGATACACCATGCATGGGCTGTGGGAAAAGCCACCAGCAAGCTGAAAAATGAGTTAGTTATAATCCGTGTACAATAAACATCCTATATGATGTATGATTTATAAAGTGTAGCAGCGCTCTTGAAAAGGCTTTTAATTTCAGAAAACCCACTCAAGCAGGAAAAACTGTGTTATTTAAGGAATACAATGGGCCTATAGGCAGAAAATCTCTCAGATAGGAGTAAAGTGGCTGTCTGGCATATTTGCATTTTGTAACTGCAAGTATAAGGGGCTAATAAGAATAAGAGCAGTGCAGGCCAGAAAATAGCAGAAGGGAGAATTTATACCCCGTAGGGTAAAGGATAAGCTGTGCAAGAAAAAAAAAGAACTAGGAAGAAAGTAAAATAAAGAGGTAGCAGACAAGCGCAAGAAAGCCCACCTGAGCAAGGGCAGCAGCAGCCCTTGGTGAGCCTGCTCCGAAAGCCGCAGTTAATGTTGGCCGTCAGATCCTGCTTACCTCTATCTTATCTTTATTTAAAATTTTGCGCTGCACTAGCTCCATTATTTTGTTAGAGAGAAAAATCTCAGGGAAATAATCATAGTAATGTCCTACACATAACCTGGATCTGTTTATATTTCTAGTAGAATTACTTTAATGATTATTTCTGACAATCGGGTTGTTGAACAACTTTACCTGACACATTTCCATATAAATCTGTGGCAGGAGCAATGTTTTTGCTCAGCAGTGAGTGACCTTTGTCTCCACATGATGTTCTGCTCAAGAGTATTTGTACGGTTTATATTCCCAGTCCTGGTTAGGGTCAGTATTATATACAACCCACTACATCCTTGCACAATTTCCTTGCGGTTGCAAAAGCAGATTTCTTCAGCATTACCTCTTGTAGATCATTAATCAAGAACTTCAATTTCAGCAGACACTCCGGTAAAATAAATGGACAAATAAATTCCTTATATCAATGAAAAGTGATTCGTAACCACTTTTTGTTTGTATCCACAGTAATGGAAGAAGATGAAATTCAGCTTTCTTGAAGTTTTTTTTTTTGCTAACATTATGAGGTAAGTATATCAATAGCTACTTTCTACATTGAAAGTATAAATATAGAATAACAAAAAAAAAAATCTGTTTTCAGAGTTCTTACTGGGATTTTAGTGAATTTTTAAAATCCCCATCTTTGAAATGATAAAATCACATTTCATCTTATTCTTCAATTTTGAATGTTTTCAAGGGACCAGTTTCATTTTTCTGTATTTTCCACAGTCCATCAAAAAATGGCATCAGAGCAATGACAAAGTTTTATTCTGGATTTCAAAGCGACTGACTTTTAATCTCTATTGCGCCACTGATCTATACCTCACCAATTCAATTAATCTCCCCGCATGTTTGTTTTCAGTCCTTTCAGTTGTCTACCTTGCCTACTTAATATTAAAGTTTTCCAGAGCAGGGAACATCACTTAGAGGATTTCTGCAGCACCCAAAACTTTGGGCCCCTAACCTACACACTAATACAATGTAAATGGCTTATTTCCAATTCTTTCTTTTGTATATCGCAATGAGAAGAAGTTTTCAATAATGTAAAGACAACTGGGCTCATTAGAGACTAACTCCTGGAGAAGGACAAATGCAGCTTCTATCTTAAGGGATGCATTTAGAAATTATAGCTCCCTTTGGCAGCTGCAAAGATACTGGAATCTATTATTCATCAATCAAGTTGTCATCACCTAGAAGATTAGATGGTGGCCCAAGAGACATAGCCAATGTAAGTTTATAAATTTCTCAAGAATAAATAATAAAAATAAAATCAAACTTAAGGAGGATTTGGTCAGGGAAGGGAAGATGAGGACATGGCAGGGAGGGAAGGCGCAGGAGGGGCAAACGACCTCGTCACTGAGGCAGTATGAGATACGGCGTGTCTCAAAGAAAGGCTTTATACACAGTTCCATAAAACACTCTCACAAGTAAAACTCAAAAAGCATAGTCTAAATAAAATTAACATAACATGAGTATGAAGTGGCTGAAAATCACCAGCCAAAAAGTGGTGATTAGCATCCCCTGTTGTCCTGCTTTTGGCTGGGATAGAGTTAATTTTCTTCCTAGTAGCTGGTATAGTGCTGTGGTTTGGATTTATTATGAGAATAATGTTGATAACACACTGATGGTNTGAAAATGAAAGGACAGATGAAGTGGAGACCCACGGTGTGCTCCTGCTCAGACTCAGAGGCTGGAGCAGAGAAGATGCTGATATAATTTGTGGATGACAGCAAGCTGAGAGTGGTTGCAAGCGTTCTAGAGGACAGGACCAGAATTCAAAATTCTCTTGATGATAGCGGAAGTGCTATGAAATCAGTAAGATGAAATATTGTGGAGGTGATTACAAAGAGTTATGCTTAGAAAGGAGGAATCAACTGCACAGCCAGAAAATGGAGACCATCTGGCAAAGCAGCAGGGCGGCAGGAAAGGCTTCTCCGGTGCCTGAATATGAAATAGCAGTTAACTAACATAGTCTCACCTGCAAATGTGCTGGCCACAGGATAAAGACTAGGAGACAGCTTTTGGAGACCAGTTGCTTCAATAGGTCTGGAAATATATCCCTGGTCGGTTGTCACCCAGATGAAGTACCTTTGCAACTGGGAATGTTGCATCAGTCCCCAGTGCTGATTGTGCCCAAAGACTGTGCCCAATTTCCCCATGTTCAACACTGTCTTCTAGTTACAAGAGAGGTGGGAACTGGGGAACCAGCAATTTGGGATTGCTTGAACTAAACCACTCCCTGTGAACTGGAGGCTCTCATGCACCCTCATGTCTTTCCCCAGGTAGTCCTTTCGGTGAGCCCAAAGTGGCTATTGATGTCCCCTTGTCCTAGAGCAACCCCAGGTACCCTGAACAGAGGAAAAAACAGGAAAAAAAGACCATTAAAAAAGGTGTGGTTTTAGCAAATATATAACAAAAGCACTTCAGATCATTCACACTGAGTGTCCCATTATCAAAATACGTATAGCCATCTCTCAACTCTTCATATGGCTGAAATTATCTTACCTGTCCTCTACATTATTCTTGGTGACAAGTGAACGGTATAAATGCCCCACGTCTCTAGGATAAATATACTTCCCATACAGAGTAGGTTAGTGGTAACAAACATATCCATAAAAACAAAATAGACATGCTAATCTAGAAAGATTTAGATGAAGGAAGAAGCCATCAATCTGTCAAGAGTTATCAGTTTGTTTTTCTCCCTGTGTTACTACAGAGATTTCTTTTTAAACTATCTACCCTTGCTACTCAGGACATTATGCATGAATTGCAGTTGGAACACAATTTTTCCTAAAAAAATTGGGGATTTACCAAAAAAGCATCCATCTCCCAATGGTGGGAGAATGCATTGACAAGGAAACAGTCTTCTCTTTGAAACTTCTATTTCCCTAACAGGAAAGCTCTTATTATGTATTTACCAGTCAGAATAAAGGGGGAAAACAGACAGAAATAGCATTCCAGCACTGTTATCAAAATAAATAAAAGTGTGGTTTCAGAAAAGCTGTGCCATATGTATTTATAAACACTTTGGTCTAGGTTTTGTTGTTGTTTGAGTGCTTCATTGCTTTCTCTCCTCTTTATTCTAGAAGACATTTGTTGTTTTCCTAACCCACTCAACACTTTGTCATTCAACTGGTACCAGTAGCAGGTATTGCTCTTCACAGGATGGGCTATCCATTGCACCAGGGGAAATGAGAAATCCAGAATGGCCTCTTGACTCTTCCCCATCTCACCTCAGCTCCAAGACCACCAGCCACTGAAGGAGAGTCTCAACCCAGGTCACTGTCCCCAGCCGCGGGGCTCAGCACCCCCTCACACACGTGCGATCCCAGAGACACCGAGGGAAACAGTTTCACCATCACCTTACTACGCTCTACACCAGCTGAAATTCAAGAAAGCCAAATCAGCAGAGCACAGCACGAAATTCTTTTAAAAGCTATAAAAACCCCTTTTCTTCAGGCAACCTGTACCACTTTCAAGCCTAATAGAAATTTTAAACCCCTGGCATTTCATTAAGTTGAAAATAGGGAAAATTAGTGAGCTTGCACAAAGATTGTCAGCTTGCGTGGTGATGCTGCTGGCTATTTCAGTACTCAGCCTGAAGGACCCAAAAAAAAGGGACAATCCTCGCTGTCTCCTAGGGCACAGCATGGTAGCAACCAAACGCTGCATCCCTGCCTGGAAAAACTTGCTAAAGACCATGTTTGATTGGGGTGGAACTGCAGGGAAGTTTAAGGAGGGGGGGATCCAATTTCCAAATGGGAATTTGGCAGGACTATGGACGTTAATGGCTTCCAAAGAAGCAAAGCCGTATCCCAGTCAACGCAAAATACAATGGGTTATTTCAGCCAGTCCACACTCTGTGTATGACCTCAGAGTTGTATCAGCAAATCTCTAGCAGAAATCTTTTTTGCTCTTTACTGATATTAGTTCCATAAAGCCAAGCAGCTCTGCAAGACCACACCGGAGTCATGCAACCACTGACTAAAGAATTAACCCAATTCTAAACAAAGGGTCTTCTTGACTGATGATGTCTTATCTGGAAAAAAGCCAGTGTTACATTCAGCCTGAGTTTACCAGTTAGGTAAGAAAAAAACATAGAAACATTAACTGAGAATCTCACATTGCCACTGGTAGGAAAAGATTCATTCTTTTTATTGTGTTATGCTGCTTAAAATCTGCCTTTTTCTGCATATATTAAGTAAGTGATAATTCACATCATGTTTTCTTTAATGAATGAGATAGAAATGCCTCCCATTTCTACATAAATTAGAAGCATTTATACGCTAAACAACTGAATAGTTATTTGCTAAATTATAATGATGCATCTCTAGTCCAACTGATGTCAATAGGGTTATTCATGTGAGTGATTACTTGTCGATGTCATTAAGGGGTCACTTGCTAATGGGAAATGAGACACCATTTGCTGAACACTGCTATAAAAGTTCCACACTGCTTTAAAAACTATGGCCAGCTTTCCACAATTGTTTTCCACAATGCAGGGACATATCCCGGCACAGAAGGCTGCTCGCCCGGAGCACCGCGAGCCCTTGGACGTGCAGTCCCCGGGTCTCTCTCCTAGGCAGCTCGTGGATCCAGCCCTGAGCACCTCTGTGCCGAGATGCATCACATTCCCCTTCGGGAGCAGGAGGAGTCTACAGGACACGGGGTGAATAAAACAGCCCGTGCCACTTTTCAAGTGGGAGTTAACAAAAATTTCTGAATGGCCAAACATTTATATGGTTATCTGTTTTGTACCTGCACGCTATACCACACACACACTGGACGTGCACAGCAATAACTGTTGGCATCTCACAACTACCTCTGCCCACAGACACGATCTCCTTCTCCATCCTTCTCTGAAATGTTGCAGCTGTGCACAGAAAACCTCAGCAACAGATTAGGAGAGAGTGAAAAGTAATAATATATTCTCTGAAAGATCTGAATGCAGGACTAGTTATGTACACTTGATTTTGGCCGGACATCCATTCTGTGGTTCGTAGGAAATCAGATTGTATGGCTGCGTTTTACACATCTTCTGCAGATGGAGCCCGTGGCGTTCCAGCACCCTGGCTCCATGCTGGGGTATTTGTTCAGCATCGCAGAAAGTGCCGTCTTCAGTCACAAACAACTCCTCACAGCATCATGAAATTCCTATGAAATCTCGCATCCAAGTACTGGCCAACCTCCAACCAGCTTAGTTTGCAAGATCTGACAAGATCAAAGACTGAACTGCAATAGCCCTAGGCAACAGAAAGTACAAAAACGTATGTACATCAATTCAGCGAATATTAATTCTACCCCCAAAAAAGTTAGAAAAATAGAAAAATAACACCTGCATCTCTCTGTGAATACTCTAAGGTAACCCATAAATTACATCGCTATGCCAGAATAGACGTGGGCATTAATTTATAGGATGTGATATATTGTTCTCCACCTCCCTGTGCATATGGGCAGGTATTTTTCACATTAGTACTCGCTGCCTGTGTTCTCCACAGCGACATATACAGGCTTGTCTCCCAGAAATTTCCGAATCTTCTCCTTTGTGATATCCTCATGAATAACTTTTGGAGACTTCATTGAGGGTAAGTGGATGTCGCCAAGAAACTCAGTATAAGTTCCAGTCCTCCAGGCAACGATTTATATGTAGAATATTAATCTTCTGTCTAAAAAATGGCTAGTGTATTCAGATACTGCTCAGTAAGTTCCTGTAGCTCTCAGAGTAGTGTATCTGCTCTTGCTTAGACTGGGCAATGACACTCCCTCTAATTCTCATGCTTCGAAAGGCTGATTTAAACATTTGCACCTTTTCTTTACACAATAGCAATCATAATGTTAAGCAATGAATATAACAATCCCTTTTGACAGAATGCCTTGATATTCTCCAGCAGGAATAACGCAGAAGTATAACTGGAGTAACATGGAAGGATAACAGGAGTAACCAAGGAATAGCAGGAAGGCATCAGGACTGAGCTGCTTTCCACTGCAGAAGACATGGCCATATTTTCAAATACTACCAAGTTTTTAAGAGCCAGTAAGTAAAGCCTTAACTCTAAGCCACTCACATGAACCAACACACAGGCAAGGCTTATGAGAACTGCTCTCACAAAACAGCCAGAGCCAGTTCTTCATCCGTAAACAGCGCCAAGAGACGCATTCCTGGATGAGCTGTTTCCCTCTCTATGTGACAACCCAGATGGCACCGCATGAGCCACAGGCGATGAGCCCAGACCCACAGCAGCCCCCGGGTAACGTGGGCAGCCTGGGAGCCAGGAGGCAAACCTCCACTCAGCTCCATCATGAATCCCTTGCTTATTAGGAGAGCTGTTACAAACAACACTAATTGTTTCACACCATTTAAAGTACTATATGGGATTAGATACTCCATTGATAATAATGAGTTGATAACTGGGACCTGAATCTTTCTGTTATCCCACTGCACAGAAAACTTGGCCAAGAGCAGCATTCATCGGGCTCCCAGTTGGGAAACACATGGTCCCATGCTAATAAACAGACACAGAAAGGACTATTCATCTGTAGAAGACCAGGATTCGGTGCTTTTACTGAACAGTATTGACATTAGCACAATTTACCAAACTGATGGCTTAGAAGACCTCAGTTTATCTATTGGCTTTTAAATCCACTTTATAATATAACATAATTCCTACTAAGGCTGCTAACCTGGTTAGTGTGCTTCCCCAGGTCCAGCTGCTTCCGAATGTAAATGATGTTTCCCCTTCAGTTCTTTCCCCTTCATTTACCAAGGAAAAAAAGAAACCTTTTAACTTGAAGGAACTTAATAACAGGCAGAGTGGACAAATCTTCACACATTTAAGTATCCATTTGACAAAACAAAAATCAATTAGATCTGCCAGTTTCCTCTGCAACTTTGTCTTTGGGGAACCAGGACTAAGGAGATGTGATGAAGACAAGCTCTTGTGCACTACTAATGCACAGAGAGGGACCTTCGAACAGGACATGAAGGTAGGTAGTGCAAAAAATACAGAAAAAGGTATTGAAGTCTTACTTAGGGAAATGTGAAATGTACAGTCTCTCATGCTAAGGGAGCTTTTCTAAGAAAACTATAAAGGAGCAGTCTTCTGTAAGAAGGGAAAGCAATAGTTACTTACTCATACATTTCAGCACGTTAAAGCTGTTTTGGTGGCACCTGGGATCCTATAAATGCTTTTCTGTACTGGACACTTAGAGATAGTCCCAGCCAACTCCAGAATTCAATTTACAAAAGTTATTAGCATGTTTGTGTATCATTAAGGACCACTTGACTGTAGATCTGTCCTATTAGAGAGTAAGCTGGACGGAGCAGCAAGCAACCTGTTCAAAAGTTTACGGCAAGATGAATCAACAAGGAGCATAATGAAGAGATAAGCAATTTCCCCACATTTTTAGAGAGCTGTGAATGCTGCCCTGTTAGCAAGCAGATGGACTCGTTCATCCAGCAGGTCCCTTTCATCCCTTGATTCAGCAGGTACCTTGCAGTGGGGCTGGCTTTGATGCTCTCCAGCTCCCACCTGCTGGAGATGGTGGATGCGTTTCACTGCTTTGCTTTCAACCCTTGAACTGTGCTCACCTTCAGACAATGATCCTCTCGCTGGAGACCTTGCATCAATGTGTAAAGTAATTCCAACTTTTTTGCCAGAGCAGTGCTCTAACTTCATGACAGCAGTAAATGCGTTTGAAGTCTACCACAGCCTTTTCGTCAAAACCATTCTCATCACCGCCAAGTCAAGTTAATAAGCGCAGTTCATCAGCCCTGTCCCTTTGACTACTTCTTTCCTGAAGGGGAATATAATGCATTTAACATGTCAGATATTTAAAGGGTTCTTTCATGTGCAGCCTCAGTTCATCACTAATAAAATACATTTTATTCTGCTGTTTTGTTCCCTGTGTGCTACATACTGTATTGAATTTAAGATACAGCTTCTCATCACATTTTTTAGCAGGAAATAGTCATCTGAAGATTTATTAAAGCCTTCCAGACTTCCAGTTGCCCTGTGTCAGATGCCATTAAACAAGCACTGTAATGAAGAGCAGCAACAAGCGCAGGCAGGCAACGCTGGCGAGACCCATGCGATGATCCTCCTTTCTCCAGAGCAGAGGCAGTTCTTCAAGCCTCCCTCCACGCAATGAACTTTTCCAACTGCCTCCTTTCTGGCAAGGCACAGAGTGAGCGACTCGACCTCCACGGGGTAGATGTTGCATTGCAAGAACAGTGCTGAGCAGCTGGCTTCAGAGACCAAACTGATCCCATCTAGCCTGCTTTTCCAAGAGGAATTATTCCCTGAGATGAAAGCATCACTCATGGGCTTTCAATCTTTGCCTCAGACAAATTTTTTAGAAAGACACAAACTTTGGGATGCTTGTCCTAAGCAAAATGAACATCATTCATCACCTTTTGAGAACCACCCATCACTAAAAGCTAATGCCTCCCAAAGCTTCTCGATTGCAAATTCCTTTCTAATACAAAGTTAAAAACAACCTCTGAAATGCAAATAACCCAGCAACCTACACAAGATGATTTATGCCATGCCATCTTTTTCATGCAAATAAATTAAAAGAAGAAAATGTAATTTAGGGTGAACTGCATTGTGTAATAAAATAAAAGAGTGACATTATGTCTGCAAAACTCTGAGTGCAATGTGTTGCTGCTGTTGCTGCTGGAGGTTTAACCTTCCCAAACATGGAGAAAAAGATTCTGATTTATTTAGTTTGATTTTGTATACAAATCATTTTATGGCTTCAGGCATGTCAGGAAAAGACACTTGTTTTAATTTCTTTATGTTGATGTCATTTCAAGGGAAGGCAGAAAGTCTGAGTCTCAGTTAATGTTTGAAACAGGAGAGAGAATGAAGAGCCTCTTGTAACAGGAAAACCAACACCAACCCAAACCCCTGCACAAGTTCAGAAAACACTCGATGCCCCCCTCGCACACGAGGCTTCCCCCACCAGCAAGTTCAGAGTGCGCTGGGGATATCAACGGGGTTAGGTCTTTTCTGATAAGAAATCATTAGAAATGCAACTTCAGAACAGGAAAGGCATTTTGAACAAACAAGAACTGAAAGATTCACCAAAATGCACACGCTGAAGAAGTCAACAACAGCAGCAAAAACTAACGTAATAATAAGGTCAACATTTTGTAACTCTTTGTTCCACTAGTATTAATCACAACAGAGAAGATGACTTTTTTTTGTAGGGGCTGCTGGAGACCAAACTCTAACAGCGAGGACTGGGAGCGAAGGGGAGCGGGGAGCTGGTGCAGAGCCCCCCCCACACCCCCGGGCGCTGCTCCTGCAGCTGGGGGGGTGCAAACAGAGCTTGGGCTCCTCTGGTGAGCTTCCCGGGACTGACGGAACTGCATCTCCCTTTGTCTCACCTTATGGTTAATGTTAACATTTAGATTTTTGTTCTGCTCTATTAAACTTTATCAAATGGAGGGAAAAAATCTATTTTGGTAAAGTGAGCCGATATGATCAAGCCAGATGGGGTGATGGTACTCCGTTCAACAAAACTCCCCAGCAGCAGCTTGCCCTTACAGCTACGCTGGCTGCTGTACTATACAGCTCACTTTAGCTAAATGGGAAAGGACTTATAGATTTGTTTACTATCGCTATGCGGCGAGTCAGGCGGGGTGTAAAAGTGCCCTTCTATAAATAACAGCGGCTGGGACATCCATGCCAGCACAAGGAGGAACGCTAAAGCTTTCTCAAAGGGGTGACTTCACAGTGCGTAAATCCGAGCCAAGCGATACAACTCTGAGCCCCATTAATAACAAAGAGCTTGTCCTGAGCTGTCGGGCTGTCACCAGACACTTCCAGCTCAAGGACACCCTGTCCAGGCACCCGGCCACGCCAGCTCCAGTCAGCAGAGAAAAGGCTGCCAGAAGCTAAGGCATGACAGCCAACTTGTGCGCAGTACCTGGAAGGATTTTGTGGTCTCACATCCACATAAATTGCCACTAGCAGCTTACAAAATCCAAGGATTGATCTACGAGGCTCTCCAAATTTCATTTTAAAATCACAAATTTCAGTAAAGACATGGGCTTTAGCTTTATTTTTATTAATATTAATAACAGTAAGAAAAAACTGTACTATTAAAAAGCAACAGCTACTTATAAATGAACAGATCTTTTCTAAATCGGGGTCATTTCTCCTGGTAATTGTAAGACCCTGTCAGGTAATCATAATCCTTACAGAAAAATGCTTTGCCTTCACTGCTGTCCTCTAAGATAGTAAATCTGAGACAATCTGTCTGGTTCTTAAAACGTAATTCCTCTTTACTAGAACTGATCTTCTAAAATGTGCTGGAGGACGTGTCTTCTCATTCCTTCTTTCTCTCTGCATTTTCATTGGTAAAGCCTCAAACCTGCTTAGGGTTGTTTTGTTCATCTCCTAGTATGCGTGTTTTTGCAAGAAAGAGAAGTCTTCAAACAGAAAAATATCATAAGCATCAGCCAGGGACTGCAAAATCCCAAGCTCCAACTTGAATTCTGCCAAAGAGACAACATGTGGCCTTGGGAAAAATCACCTCTCCTCCCTGCAGGCTCTCCATCTGCTTCTCGCTAATAAAATGGGATTATAGAACTGCCCCATCCCAAAGGGCAGGTAAAACTTGGAAGGTGAAAATTATGTTACAAGCATGATACATTATTATAACACAGCAAAAACCCTTTCAGGCCTCTTTTCTATTCACTGCGAAGCAGCCACATTTCAAAATGAACGCTGTGGACCAGCTTTTCCATTTGCACAGCCTTCTTTCAGCAGGCAGCAGATAAAAGCTGAGAAAATAATCCATAGCAATTAATTTATTCAATGAATTTAGCCTCATTTTCTGTTCATAAAATGACTGCAAGCCATTTACGGGTTTTTTTTTGTGGTTTACTCATTATTCACAATTATTGCAGCGTAACTCTTGGTCTGTAAATTACTCCTGAACAATTAGCTGAGCGTATTTTAGAAGCTATTTGGGTTAGTTTCAATTTAATACTCAGGGCATATTGTCTCTTCGTTCTCTGCTTACCGTTAAGACCAGGAAGAAAGGGAACAGATGTGGCCGGGATCCAAACAGCCATATTCACCAACTGCACCCAAAACCACCCTGGTCGTTCTCCTAAGACTGGTTGGCTTCTGCAACAGAGAAAATGGAGACAGTTACCTGTACAGGGCTATTTCTACCCCTCAATGGATCAGGACTTCCTCTTTAGAACCATGCCTCCAGAAAAAATGCAGGTTTTGAGAAATAGAGTATTTTTTTGTGTGTCTAAATCTTTTCTTATGTTGGTTTGAGTACATGTTTTCACAAGAATTTCCATCAGCATAGAGAATTACTGCAATGTTATCAAATTTCCTTCAATTTTAACCAAAAAAAAGGAGGAATCCTTCAAGGTTTGTTACCAGAGAGAACACCGAGAAGTGGTATTTTAACAAAAAATGGATGGGGTTACTGGTGGGTAAAGGGGGTGGTGGCAAAGTCCATGCAAGTTACCACCAGTCTGGCTTCATACAGGTTCAGAGACATTTTAGCATTTTAATGTGCTATTGGCTTAGCAAATAAATAAATTACAAAGTGCAAAAAGAGCTTCTGGAAAATACATTAAGGCAATTTGCAAATAATTGCAGTGAGCTGGGCTATTATGACTTTGACTTGTGAAGTATAAAATCTCCCAGAGATAATGATGATAATCACATTGAAAATAGTTGCCACCCTTTAATCTTCTAAGACAAAACAGAGATCTTTGGGAATTTGGGACCCTGTCACTCTAATTGAACATCTGACAGGAAAGTAATTAGAGTGGAAAGCAAAAGGGTCACCTGATTGCCTGTGCAGAATTCATCAGCTTCCGTTTGCCATCACACGGGGCAGCTAGTTCATCTCCTGCACAGGTTTCTCATTTAAATAGCCTCGTTGCCAATAAAAAGGCTGTCAGCCAGCCTATTTCCAGAACAGATTTGGATCTCAGTAACTTGCACTGGGCATGTAAAGATTCACCATTCATTATAAAGGCAGCTCAGGAAAAATGGCACCAAAACATTGGAACAAAAGTCATTTGCTGACAATTCTGTTAAGACGCAGGATCGCTACCTGGAATTTCATTTTTCTAAAGACAACAGAAATACACCAAAAATCGGCTGTGCAGAGGAAACATCACCATTTCCAGCAGAAATATCTTTCTGCCCCCCCTAGCCCCCTTTTCTCAAAGTGCGGTCTGCTTCTATTGCCCATTTATTTCACCGGTTCAGGCAGGCGGCCAGGACGCTGCCTCGCCTGGCGACCGCTGCCAGCGAGGAGGGCGATGCTCGGACACCCGCATCGCATCCTCCAGGACACTCCCGGTCACCTCTGGAGGGACGGCATCGCTCCGAGTGCGGTCCCTGCACCAGTGGTGGCCTGGAGATATGAGAAGGGTCCATGGGAAAACTGCAGCAAGGCTCCTCTGTGGACAGAAAAGAGTTTTAAGAAAAGAGAGAGGGCAAAATCGCGAACTGCTGCTGTTGTGTTAAGGGAGGCTCTCAGAGCCCAGGTTTAATTCAAGAGTCTTGGAATTCAATGGAAAAATCCCACTGGCTTCAGAGAAAAAAATCAGACTAAATCCACTACAACTTTTCAGAGCTCAGTGGATATCTGTGACACGGACATACAAAGAAATCAAAAGATCATGCATTCAGTTAATTCAGCAGCCACTATCAGATGGTTGAAGAGAAAAGTAAATACCAACTGACAGTCACAACATATTTCATAGACTTTAATTACTGTGAATTATAAAGATTATTTCATCCATGATGCCTTTCTTTGGGAAATAGTTTGATTTTTTTTAGTTGAAATGCCTGTATCCCATTTTGTGTTCTCAACAAATAACCATATTTCAACCTGGCTATTTAATAAGGCTATTTCCTCTGCTTTTCATATATTCTTTTTGGGATTTATTTCAGGATGTATTAGAGAGTCTCCTAGAGGCTACTACCTATTCTTCTTGTTTAATGTATGAACCTAATTCCCACAGAGAGCAACCAGATATTCTCTGCCTCAGGATACAGGACTCTGAGCAACCTGATCTAGTGGAAGATGTGCCTGCCCGCTGCAGAGGGGTTGGACTAGATGATCTTTGAAGGTCCCTTCCAACCCAAAGCACTCTGTGATTCTATACTTCATCTGAATATGGTGATTTGGCAAAGCTGGCTCTCATTTCAGTTTAAATCTTCAGGAAAATAAAGGACAGATGCCAGGTCCTACCTCGTGCTTTGTGCTGGAGATGCAAGGTAGGAACATGTTAGCACTCTGCACAGGCATGACGGACCCCACTGGGGACACAGTGGGAGAGTGCCAGTCCAAAGAAAACAAACCGCTGTGCCCAGGGGTGAGGAAGGGCTGGAGCAGCCGTGTCGGGATACCCATCCCAGCCGTGCTCCATCCCGCTGTAACTCACCCTAACAGTCTTCAGAAACTTCTTGTTTTCAGCCAACTTGCAGACATTCAGTTGACGCTGTTTAACTTCGAGTCATTGCTCAAGGCTAACGATAAAAAAGCCTCCCTGCATTTTCAGAGCTCTGGATGAGGTATAAAAACAAATTACCTAGAAAAAGAAGCACTTTGAGAAAGTGAACTAAGGTAATTGAAAAATAAGTTTGGTGCTCAGCCAGTATAACATTTGGATTTTGAAATGAAAATAATTCCTAATATGAGGGTTAAGCTCATATCAAAAAACTATTTTTCTCCTTCAGATCATCTAAGAAGAAGAGTGAAAGAAAACAAAAGAAAACCAAAGCCACACAGCATGGGGGGAATGCAATGCAGTATGGATTATCATTTCCCAAGTCTGTTTTCCAGAACTGATTTAATGATATACAGGTCTCAATTAGCAAAACAATGAGATTTTCTATCTTTACTCATGACAAGGTATTTTTCAGTTAAGTATTCTAAAAGTCTCTCCAACTTACAACCAGTGTGTAGGACCACACATTCCCTAGTGCAGGCAATAAAATTCCTGTGATTATAACATGAAATACATAAATATGAAGACAGTGACAACGATTAGCACTTCATCATGCAGGTATTTCTCTGGATGTTCCCTAAAGCCTTCCAGACTGCCCCTGCTATAGTATGGCCTGGAGTTAATTCCTAGAGTTAATTCCTTTTATTTCTACCCTGGTTAATCCGGCAAATCTATCTAGCTCATCTAGTCCCCAGCTTGGAAACCTTCCATGCTCTGTAACTTGGGTCCAAGGACAGACTAGTTCTTCCATCCTGTCCGTCTCCCATCCAGTGTCTACCACTTTCACATGGAGCCAAAATTCCTGCTTTCCACCCTAGAAATTGATTCTTTACCGTGTCTCAAGATCAATGAGGAGCACAGTACCCCACAACACATTGTTCTCTTGGTGAGACACCAGGACTATGAGAGGCAGAAAATTCAGCCTTGTCTGCATTTGCTAGGGTTCTGGTGCACGTGGATCTAACCCAAACTTTCCTTGCCGGCGGGTGGGAAGTGTCGCTGCACGGAGAGCTGGCTGTCTTTCTGTGAGTAGCGCAGGGACCCTATGGAGAGACTCTGGGGAAAAAAAACTGAAGAGCTCTCCACAGATCTAAGACATTCCGGTCATCTCCATGCAGTTTGATTTTGTTTTTCTCTTATACCTAAACCTGATCACGTGGTAACAGCAGTATTTGAAAATTTACTTTTTCTTAGTATCATCTCATTACTCTTAGCAATTCTGCCTGTGACATGCTGAATGGTTCTTCCAGTCCTTGACATTTGCAACCTTGAAACACTCATAAAGAGTTATACTTCCCCTTAAGTCATCGTTTAGCCAGGCTATACATATTTAATTCTTTAATCTTTCCTCATAAATCCTATCCTAGCTTTAATCATCTTAGGTGCTCTTAGAATCATCTCTGTCTCCCCAGAACTGGCGCAATGAGCAGAACCCCCAGTAAAGGCTGACAAGAGATGTACATTGAGAGACAACTGCAATTGCTCCGCTCTGCAGCTTAATACCTGTAATCCATAATTATGTTATACTTTCATTCAACTATCAGTCTTAGAACTAGAATTTAACCTACCATTAAAATCTCCTTTGAAGTCTGTGTTTCCCGTGTGATGCTCCTCCATTATATGGATTTGATTTATGTCCTCGATATTTCAGCTCTAGGAAGCAGGAGCGAGGCACCTCTCCCCCTCTTTGCATCTTAGAGGACAAATAGCTGATTGGAGAGCTTGTCTGTAGGCATGGCAAACACTTCCCTGCAAGAGTCAGGTCAAGATGATGAATTTTAATTCACTTCTACTAAATATCTTCAGGTTATTTTCCCCAAAAGCGGGCTGACAAACTTCATCTGCTTCAATTCTTTGGCAGTAAAGTCATGGTACCAAATTTGTTGTGCCTTTCCTAACACCTACCAGCTTATGATTGCAAAGGAGCAGCCAAAGTTTATAAAACGTTGGCGTTGAAAGCACTCACAAGCCTTATGCTGTTCTAGAGGAAGGAAAGGCTGCAGGTTTTGATAGACAGATAGATAGATGGATACAGCCATAAATATGTTTAATTATGCAATGTCACATTTCTGAGTTTTTCATTCTGTTCTCCTCCCTTTTTGAAATAAAAAAACAAATTTGAAAACTTGAGTTAAATTACAATATAGAACAAAATCTATTCATTTGGACTATTCAAATGGATGATTTATTCTTCAGCAGATGTGGTCTTAATTATGCAGTACAGCTCAAGTGAGGCTATTAAAATCCTACACCAATTAGTGGTGTGTTGAAAATTAGCCAGCATAGAGCCAATATCTGCACAGTATTATTACTTAATATATGTGATTGATACAGCAGCTCATTGTTATCTGTGATTAAACACAATACCCAATACAAGTATTGTGTGGCTTAGTTTTGCTATTAAAAAAAAAAGTATTTAGGAGTTTGCTTTTAAGCTCTATTTTTATGGGGATTTTCTTAATAAGCAAGTCAGACATTATGCTGGGTCATGAGGAAAGCCATTAAACTTTGCATCTGAAACTAAAATAGAACTGATAAATGTTCCTCTCAAAGTCAGCTTATCTTACAAGACCCAAGGCAGAAAACTTGAAAATGCAAAAAGCTGATAAGCTGCAAGAAAAACTAAGTCAAGAAATAGTTTTTGTCTAAAAGAATACATGATCAGAAGAAAAAGGTTTTATTCATTTACTAATATTTGTTTTTACAACCAGGAAATTAGGCAGGATAGTTTTTCTCAATCAAGGCCTTGAAGACCCACAGTCAGTGAGTTAGACTTCCCAAATGTAGTCTAGTACTTACTAATACTTACATTTATACTAATATTAAAGTAAATGTACCAACGGTAGCAGTCACTTCTGATATCACAGCATAAGCAAAATCAACAGATTAATAATACTGTCAAGACAGGCACCGACCTGAGCTGGGTGTGAAGGTGGTCCCACCTTGAAGGCAGCGCTCACAAGGAATTGCTGTGGGGGGACAGATGCATTTCAGAAAGGTGTGGAGAACTTGGACGAGGTAATGATCAGGTCAAAACTATGTTGAACGAGATTTCCTAGTGATATACATTGATCTGTATGCCATTATTAAAATTGTGAATGACTCATTGTCACCAGTTACAATGTATTAATATTCATTGAGATGCTTTTCTTTTTATCTTGCATTTGCCAGAATAGTTTTACCTATACCCATAAACTACAACAGGACATTTGTAAGGTGAGGAAGGGAGATCTACCACCCACTGTTCAAACCAGAGGAGTATCGCAGCAGAATTTGAAGGACCAAAAGGCTCCATCTAAATAATTCAATACAGTTGAAAATTACCAGCACCTTTAAGAGAATTTTAAAAGCATTCCCACTCGATATCCTGCTGCAGGCCAGGGGCTCTGAGGGCAGCAGATAATTTTTACAGATTTTTAAACCTTCACACGATTAATTATTGCATGCATCTGACGACATCTGAACACCCCATCTACCACCCCACCGGAGTGCCTGGCACAAACACAGAGTCACTCCAGCAAACCCAGCTCCAGATCTTACCCCAGAACTCAACAGCAGTGGGTTCACCTCACCACTGGTGAATATTCCTTGGACCCACAAGTTCCACACAACTGCCCGTCCTCTGCCTCAGGAGGAGATGGAGGAGTACTGAGGGGTAAGTAAGGGTCGAGCTGAAGTGCACGGGCTGGGTCCAACCACCTGTGTCCTGCTTCAACCCCAGCAGCCTGGGATTGAGCTGTCTACCAGTCACACCAGAAGGTAACAGATCTTTCCTGGGCTTAACTGCCACAAAACAAGAGAACAAAAGCCTGTATCTTCACCTCTCACTAGGATTCGATTTTCCCCTTTACCTCATGTTTAAAAAAATAACAGAGATGTTATTAAGGAGAATTAAAGAAGACTCACCTTATGTAACTTCATGTATCTCATTAATCAAACCAAGTCTGCTGGAAAATGAATAGAAGTTTTTAACAAGAAGGTGGTAAGATCTTGTGAAGTGAGAGCTCTTAGGAGTTGCTGCTGTTGTCTCTAGACAGAACTTTGACACTGGCAAAGCAGAAGAATACACATGGTGAAGAACATTGATTTTACAAACATGCAATTTATCAAATGACACAAATCAGCTAAATGACATGAAAATATATCTGGAGACTTCATAACGTCACCTTACATTCCTGATAGGATTTGACAGGTACAGGCTGAAGGGAGCTGCTTTAAGCTGCACAGAATACTATTACCGAGTAAGATTATTCTATCACTTTAATACCAACTGTTTTCTCATCTCTTAGGGGTTTTCTTTCCTTCTAATTTTACAGCTGTTAAACTAGTGACATGCTTTCTACTATTCTGGTTAAAATTGCATCCCATTCTCAAATCAAAGTACATTTTTGTTATGCACTGAGGGAGGAGATGGAAGAATTCCTGTTCAATCACATCCGACGAAAGGATGGGAAGGAAAATATCGTGAAGCTTTCGGTATTTGGCTGTCTTTGATTAGGAGATACTGAGCATGAAACGTGTCTTCTGCTTCACTTTCAACCCTTTCTGAATATTGTCTCCTCTCTCACCTCCTGCATGGGATCCCCTTCTCTCAGGTCAAACTCCTAGGAGCGAGGTGAGGTTTTAGCACTACGAGTCCCTGTACCTCACACTCCTGCTGAAACCACCAGGCTTTTCAGCAGCTCCTCAGAACCTTCCAGTATTTTCCCATAGCATCTGAGACATTTAGGACCTTATCCGATAAGCACAGAAAAGAGCCGTGGTCCTGCTCCCAGGTGTAAACCTCCTGTCGCTTTTGCTGACTTGAGACGCAGAGAGCAGCAGTACGCAGCGCAGACTGCCCAACGCATTCTCTCCTCAGGGCTTTACTCATGGCTTAACACTGCAGAGTTGAAAAGGCTTTTGAAAAAGTATAAAATGATCATTTACCTTGTAAATACTGCATTGGTTTCTGATGCAAAAATGTTCTGATGGAGGGTATTGCTGCAACCAAAAACCACTTTAATTGATCCTCCAAATAGCAACATTTCAAGAATGTTCTTGGGGGTCTTGTATTTTTCTGATCTTTTTTTCTCTTCTCCTTCTGCTTTATCTATTGATTACTATTTTGCTAGTCAGCAACTTCTCCATATTTCTTGGTGTTATAACATCCACAAGCTACATTTCCATACTTCAGCAGAATGAATGTACTAATTACATCTAATTTACTAATTTGGATACTCCAACTGCTATTAGGCAGGTATATAAGTAACTGTAGAATCAGGACATTTAGCTGCATCTCCTTTCTGTCCTACCCTGTATATATTTAGCATATTATAAGACGCAATCCAGGTACTGTGCCTTTCTATAATACACATCAGCCATGCACTTGAAAAGGGCCAAGACCAGTTGTGCCCCAGCAGAAGTGGTATTTCACTAAAGCGAAGACTCAATGAGCATCCCGCAATGCAATAATATCTGAGCTCAGTGTGAAACAGCAGAACATGAACCATTAGGGAAAAACAATCCCAGATATTATCAGTTATCATGCTAGACTAAACTCATCCACTTGTTTTTCCACTTTTTTGAAGCAGGAGATTAAGCACTTCTGCATGTTGTGGACTGAAAGCTGATCTTCACGGCACTGGGCAGAGGGGGATACGCACACCAAGGTGCCTCTGCCTTCTGCTGGGACCCACAAAAACCACCTTGCCCTGGCTCCAAAACACAGAAGGGCTGTTCATGTACATGTGACGTGCTCTGAGACAAGACTGCACCTTGGTTTCAAGAAATAATAGAATTATTAAAATTATTCCAATTTAGATCAGGGGAAAAAAAAATCTAAATTTTTCTCTTGCCACTTTTGTTCAGTTTCATTGCACAGAAAGACCTCAATATTTTTAAAAGCTTGACCTATTTTTTATCGTTAGTATCAAACTTGATCTGCAGCAAATGAAGTCAAATGAAAGAAATTTACACTAATTTCTGATTTGCTTAACAGCGCATTCAGCTCACCCCAAATGTCATCAACCTAATTTTCCTAATAGTACGTTTTTCTGCAAATTGCTTTAAAATACTGAGAAGCTGAAATAAAACTTTTCCCATGAAGAGAAAAATTGGTATAAATAGAGATTTAATTGTGCGTGCTAATTGTTTTTAGCAGTGCACTTAATGTCAAAGCAACTATTAGTTGACAAAATCTAAAATTTGGCAAAGGGAGTCAGTGAAAACAAAAAACTTACAAAACTCAAGAATCATTACAAAGCTTATTCTCTACACTCTAAACTAAGCTAAACAAAGCTAAAGGGAAAAAAGCCAAGGCTGGATTTTTCTGTGTTTACATTGCGTTTCTCCTTACTTAAGTTGTTTTGGGAGAAAATGAAACTTCATATAATATAATTCTAAATGGTAACCGTTAAGATGATTAAATGAAGTTTCCAAAAAGCTGCTGTAGTCTGGAACAGCTCAAGACTTCATTAGATAAACTGTGCTTCTCATGCAGCATGCCTAATGCCCACTGCTCAAAGAAAACTCCCCTTTTGAAAGGCTAGCCGTACACTTCAAGGCTTCAAATCGCATAGGAATAAATTCAAATATATGTTGAATATATTGGAAGGACAAAGGCAACCGGGAAGGACAAGGGACGGACGGTGCTATGCTTCTGGCTATCCATCACTCCTGACGCAGGACCGGTCACTTAACCTCTCATGTGGGCTTTCCTCCTCCAGCTTCAGTGCCTGCAATGTTCAAAGGAAGATGCTACAAACAGCGAATAACATGCCTCTTTCCACAAGACAGCATCTGCCATGCCAAGCCCTCACAGATCCCCGGGGCTGCCTGGACCACCCGGCTGTGCAGCACTGCAGACCCAACCCACCTGCTCCAGCTGCGGAAGATGTTTTCTGTAGGGAAGGCTCCTTGGTTCATGTCTTTGGTGGCCCTTTGCTGTGCTCGTTACTTGGCTTGAGCTTGCTCCCCTAATTAATGCTTCCACACCAGCTACGAGTACACCGGATGACAAGTGCTGCTTGAGACTTGACAAATAACTTGCCTTCCAGCTACTCCCTTATCCCACCTGCTATGCGAAGCAGAAGAGATGGTTTGGCATGTTTTGAAGCAAATGAATAACCAGCATGGATCCTATTTATATCTTCTAAGTTTAATACAACTTGATGTAAGGCTGAACTGGGTTAACATAAAACTAAAAATAGCTGCTCCTGTTATCAGAATTGTTCACTAATTTTGACACAAACCAACATCTGTTTTTATTAGGAACTCATAGGAGTAATTTATCTAAATGAAATTGCAACACAAAATTAGTATTATGCAGCTGGGCCTGTTGCTTTCGCTGTTTTGAATCTGTATACAGCTTTCAAAGCCAAATAAAGAAATGCCAAATGCATCCTGAACTTTCCTGCTACCACTCGCTGAATGTGTCAAACATTGTCAGATGAACAGAGGCTGCCTTTTTCATCCAGGCAGAGGAGGAAGGACAAGCAGCACCCTGGTATCTTTAACCCTTGGTATCTGGATATGCACCACATCAGGCATGCCTTGACCGATGAAACCCACCAAAAAAAGATGGGGCATCTTCCCAAAGCCATCATCCAAGAGCCGCATTTTGATCTTTGGTTCAAAAAAACAGTAACTAGAAAAGAGACATAAACACCCCAGATGAAGGGTTTGGAGAGAAGGTGTGTTTTTCCCCACACAAAAGGCTTTTCAGAACCAGTTAAGTCACCTCTCCTTTTCCCATGGAAATGCGTTTGTATGCCAGGCTTGTGTGTATTAGATGGTGGATTTGAGATCCCTGCACAGGATGAGCTGTCCATGGGGCAGATACCGGGTGATTTTAACTCCAGCTGTCCAAGATGGGAGAGTCCCACGTTCAGCTCTGCCACAGAGGTTCCCGCCGTGTCCCACTCCCACGTCCCCACTCTGTGGGGAGTGCTGATGGGGCTAAGGGATTGCCCCTCCATCTTTTTATGGAGGGGAGGTTTGGAGAGATTTCAGCCAGATTAAAGGGGTGGGGAGCACTGTAAAATGAACAAAAACATGTCATACTTTGGCATATTTTGCAAATAGTGTCAGTGACACTATGCCAAAAAATGTAGTCTACCTTCTCGTATTTCCAGGGTCTGGCTCTTCCCACCTCTCGCTCCAGCTGGACACAGCGAAGTCACTCTGCTGCTTTCTGCTTCACACTCAAGTGATTGCTCGATCAGAAACAGATGTGCAGCTGCTGGATAGAACAACACACAAATGGAGGTTGCAGGGGAGAATATGTTTATTCAGGCATAAATATCCCCAGCAGCACCCTGCGGAAAGGAAGAACAACTGAAAATCACTTTGCTTCTCTGGGAAAAATGGAAGGCAACTGAAGCAGCGTAGTGTTATGGGACTGAGGGGCTTTTCCCCCCTGTTTTCTTTGCACAGGTTCTCTTTTTCAAATTGCATCATGCCTGTCGTTTAGGTTTCCTGCGTTATCAATCACGGGCTGCAGTCTGTCTTTTTGAGATAGCATCTCTGGGTCACCCGGCTGCTGCCGGATCCATCATCCTCACCGTGACATCGCCTCTGGAGAGGAACGAGCCGCTCGCTCAGGGTTCATGGATCTGCAGCTCTGCTGCCGGGCGGCTGGCAGCTGCCCGCTCGGGGTGCCACGTCTCGGGAGGATGCTGAGCTCAGCTGAAGCCTGTGGGTGCACACACCCTCACCTGCCTTTCAGAGGAGACCCACTTTGAGCCAACTCACCACACGCTCCGTTTGTCCCGTGGCAATACAGTCATCGCCCAAGGAGCTTTTTTTAGGTACTCAGTGGAAAAAAAAAAATATCTAACTTAACAAAGTGCACTTTCCTCCCTTCTAGATCTGATATGCCACTCAAAGACAACATTAACGTAACAGTGGAGACAGGCCTGAGCTGCACAGCGTCAGAGCTGCTCTCAGAGGTCCCCAGAGCTGGTGGCATTGGTTTGTACTGCACCGGTGACCACAAAGCTCAGGCTTACATCTGGGTCTGAAGTTATACTCAAACCTGAGCACGTATGTAACTCAGTAAAGGCACTGCTCTCTGGGAGTACTTAAATATAAAATATATTTCCTTTTAGTCAAGAATTGAAGCATTGCTCACATTTTACATATGTGCTGAAGTCCCAGAGGAGGAAGAACTTTGTACTCACCTTTAATTGAAGCCTGACCTCAATCTGCACATTTTTCAGAGAAGGGCTAGAGAATTGGGGCAGGTTTAGGAGTTCTGCCTAACGAAGACCTGTAAAGGTTTAGGCCCTCAGTCCTAAAGGACCCCAGCCCTCATCTCAGCTCATTCCCCGCACTCCTCAGAGCAGCCTGAAAGCTGCTGCCCAGCCTCAGAGAGAGGGTGGCAGAGCCCCCACGTCCTCCCCGACAGCACCGGGGTCCCTGCGGGGCCACAGCAACGCTGCACACCCACCTCGAGTCCAAGCGTTCAAGAGATGCACGTCCCGAACCTCTGAAGCTCAGGACTGGCATCTCCAGCATATTCTTAATCTGCTCAGGGAGTGTTTGGGGGAAAGGCTGCAGTTTTCTTCTAAGGGACAGAAAAAACCGCAAGCATTTTACCTGCATCAGTTACTGGCACAGGGGCTTTTCCTTGCCTCTGTCCCAAAGCAATACAGTAACTCAGGTGTCATTTAATTAAATTAATCTGCCTGAAATATTGAACCTTGCACCAATTAGGTAAAACAACCTATAAAACCTCCTCCAAACAAGATAATTTGCTGTTTCAAGTCCAAATCATGTTGGCCTGAGAATACAGCAACTACAACAGGTACACTAGAGACATATGAAAGGATTTTAATTGCCTGAAACTCCAATACTGTCAAATCGTAGGACAGGGAAGGAGAAGCCTTTCTAGTTATCTCACTGTTATAGATGAGTAGGATGTTTCAGCTTGAAATGCTTCTACATGATAAGGGGCTTAAAATAGTAATCAACTTTTCTTATTCAAACAGATATCTGTTTTTCACTCCCGTGGCTTTCTGCATGTACTCCGAGTCAGAAACTAGGTCACGGAGAGAGGAGAAGCCGTGGGAGGAAAATAACTTTTGTATTCTGGGGATAATTCATGCAGCCAGTTTCTCTGCTGCAAGGCAGTACAGGGCTGGGGGACTGTGAGCGTAAAGGTTCCTCCATCTGCAGGAGGTGCCGGCAGCAGGCACGGGCTACAGCTCCCGGTCTTGGCTGACGTGCACCAAAGGCAACTGCTCTCAGAGGAGCAGCTCCCACCCAGAAATACCCCCTGCGCTGCATCCACCCCTCCACACATCCTCACACTATTTCTGCCCTCGGTGGCCGCGGTCTCCGACAAGGTGGGTCAGGGCTGCGCCCATCAAGAAGCAATCGCTGCCAGGGAAGCTCCAACCAGAGCATCGCCGCCCGCTCGTGCTCCTGTGGGATGCACAGCTCGTCTGCTGCGCCAGGCTCCCAACGGCAGCGACCGGGAGGAGCTGTGGGGCAGGTACGCTCTATAGCCTAAACATAAGTATCGCTCTGCTACCCAGTGGAGAACAGGGTAACTGAGCACTTAAGGGAAGTGGCTTTCCTCATTGCTGAACTCTTCGCGTCCTAAATGGCCTCTAGATCATCCATGAAAGGTGTGAGTGAAACTGTGTGTGATCTCCCTCAAAGCTGGGGAAGGTCCCCGGCCATCAGAGCGCGCTGCCCGAGGGAGGCTGGGAGGGCTGGGGCCAGGCTGGCACCCCAGGGTACCGGCACCCCAGGGTGCTGGGGTAGTTCTGCGGGTCCAGCCTGGCGGGACCCACCTGCTCATCGCCCACAGACGTGGCCAGGCACACCAGCGTGTGAATCCGGGGTTTTGCCTCTCAGCTGGTGAAGCTGCCAGGGACAAGCAACAGACACCTCTGAATATTTTGCTTTCTGAAAATGAGATTTAAAATACATTACCTAGGAACAATTTTGAATACATATATTTTTGTTTATAGGGGTAATCATGATATACTTACAAATGCTTTTACAAAATATGTGTTTGCATTCATATGCCTCTATATATATCTCTGTCGCTCATGGAGCTGACCATGTGCAGGCAGTCTGTACATACAAATGTCTCTCTCAGAGAAGGATTGCTCACTGTCAAAGGTGCTACAATATCTGGTCCCTCACCCACCTCACCACAACAGCCCAAATACCGTGATTTGTGTTAGTGGTGCTACGGTGATGAGATGGGGTAGTTTTATAAGCTACATCAACCAGTAACTAATATACACCCAAGCAGTAATACACACACATATAAAAGGCATAGTCTCTATTTGTCTACACATTTTCTAAACAGAGCTTCATTTTTCATGTTAGTTAACAAACATAATTTATTCTACCCCTCTATTGCTGACTAGGTGTGAAAGCACACACCCTGCACACAGCAGGTTGTAGATGTTATCTGCCCCAGCGAGTGCCCCAGGGGAGCCGAGCTTGCCCCTGGCTCGGCTCAGCCCGCTGGCAGGAGGCTCTCCTGGTCCCCTGGAGCATCCTCCCACCTCCAGAGCACGCCTCCGCTTCCCAGGCTGAAACCAAGAGGCTGAATTCCTCTGAGCTGGAATACACATTACACCTTTAGAAAGCAACAAAATGAAGATGTTAATTATGAAAAGAGAAGCTGCCAGGATTATTAGAGGTGTGTTGAGCAAATTAGAAGCTGTTATTCATGTGGAGAATAGTTCAACATATGCCTGGAATTTTTTTCATCTATTCAAACCCAAGACTCTAATACAATGAACTGCTTCTTGTCCCCATGCTACCTACCTGTGGCGGGCATATCACAATGAATCCCCACACTTCCAATTTATTTCTATCTTCCAAAGGCACCTTTTTGGCATAGTAATGCACTGAAATGCTGCCAATAATTCCCTCCTGTGTATGGTGACGGCTGGGCTGTGGTTCTGAAAGAGAAAGTTCTACAGATGGGTCTTTCAGATCAAGTTAGCATCTCCTCACTGCTAGCCGATTATGCCATATTGTAGCTTAATCAATAGCCTTCTCTGGAATTTATTCATTAAAGCAACAAAAAAAAATAATGCATAATGCAATGTGGCAGATCCTCAGCAATGCACACTAACCTCACACGGTAGCAGTCACATTCCTGCTACAGCAATGGAGAATTTAGATTATGCAAATAGTGAGATTGTTAGTTTAGAACTGAAAACGTAACCAAGAGATATTTGTCTTAACGATTCTTGCTGACCTGATTAGGTGGCTTCTGTATGTGCCTGTGTCAGAGAAAGCACACATGGGCTCCTCGACTGTTTTCAGACTGCAAAGCATTTTGAGCTCTTACTCTTTTTCAGGCATTTGCATACTTTCTCAAGCATTTAATTTCCAGTTCTTCTTTGCTGAAACAAGCATGATGTAGCAGTCACAAATTTGTATGCACACACAATCATGCAATCAACTTGTATGTACAACCAAGCAACTGAATGTGTATGAGTTGTGTATGACCAAGTGCATGTATAATGACAATATGCTCACATTAGTTATATTAATGCCTGTTTATTTCTAGGTATGATATTCCAAATAATTTGCAGTAAAACTACAAAATAATAAGATTTTATTCTTCATGGTGCCTACAGTGGGTTAAGTCTGATGATATTCAGATATACTGAATATTGAACGTAGATATCTTATTAGGTGCAAAAAATTTGCTCTGTGATGTGCTGGAGAAAGAGGCACTATGGGACAGTGATTAAGGACCCATTCAGGTAACAGAAGTTTACAGGTCCAGAGAACTTGGGACTCCGTGATCTCCCCAAGACACAAGATTCTGGCTGGCACCTGCCTGTCAAAACACAAATAAATATTTCAGACCACAACCTTGAAAAAAGTGTTCCTGAAGCGAAGCTTTTAAAGACAGGAGATTAGCTCTGAATCACAAAATGCCTGCGAGGTTGGCAATGTGTCAAACAGTTCTTACGTGACATTACCTTAACTATCCAGCTGCAAACCGGTGCATGTATGTTGAATACTAATATGATGCAATCATTATACAGAGGCACAAAAATTTGCTTCCCCAAAATGCAAGTGAAGCTTGAAACACATCAACCAGAAATGTCAAAGTCATGAATAAAATGAGGGGGAAAAAAAGAAGGTTATCTTGAGGTAATTGTAGGCTTTTAATGGAAGGAGTCATGTTAGACTCAAAGCCATGTCACATCACACAGATATGTAAATAATACTGACAGACTAATGCTGAATCCATAAAAGAAATCAGACTCACTCTTTCAGAAGCTTTTAACACGCAGCTGTGGATAAACATTTGGTACATCACCTTTGGACCAAACCAAAGCACGGATGGATTGCAGTGAGTTGCAGGACTGACCTTGCAGGACATTGCTGACCTTTATGTCATTTAATCTTTGAGTAAATAAGTCACCGTTACCCACAGCAAAGAACCTGAGCTGGTGGTCAGCAGGAGTTTTCCACTAACTACAAGCGGGAGCAGGATGAGCCCCATAAATATAGACGTGGTCAGCAGCAACAGAAGTCCACTGCTCCTGGTACAGAGATAGCAAGAAGAAATCTTAATCCTTGCCTGGCATTTATTTAGGGTGCCTAATACAAAGGAAATTGGGATATTTGTTTTATCAACGCCTGGGTTTCTTCACTTAGAGAAATCCTAGGTCATAAGTATCTGGTGAAAGTGCAAATGCCTTCCTGCGTAGGAATAGCCATCCTGGTGCACAAAGAAACCTCTGGAGCAGATGGACAGATAAAATAATTACATCTGACAGCTGACAACAAAACTAAGGTGTCAGTCCCATAGAAAAATGTTGTAATTTGAAAAAACACATTTAAAAGTTAAGCCTAAAAATCCACATGTACACTCAAAACCCCATACTGTTTGAACTATGTTTGTTTTGCTTCCCTTTCCTGCTCTTCCTATTTTCCTGATACCCTGTCCTCCCAGTTTCTAAGAGACAGAGAAAGACAGAGTAACTGTCCAAATTTGGGTGATAAATGCTAAATGTACAACCTTAGGCCTGCGCCAAAATCAGAATTTTTTAATCAGGTACCTCTCTTGCTTGGCAGCCCAAATATAAAAATAAAACATTTATTTTTCCAACTTTAACTGCACATTCTTGCTTTCTACTATTTGCCTGCATTAATTCAGCAGCGAGGTTCTCAGAGAAGAGCTCTGCCCTCAAGCTCTGGTGGTAGCTTTCCATCTATTCCAACAACATACATCAAAATTTTATAAAAGCCGTAAAATATGCTGCAGTCTAGTTTTATCTTCTCTCTTTGAACATGCAAATAATTTGACTCCATCTTATCCAAACACTCAATAACTGGTAATAGGAAAGAGCAGGATAATTTACTGGCTGGTGTTGGCAGAGGAAAGGGGAGAAGGGGCAGGGGGAGAGGAAAGATGCTGCTACTTTTGTGTCTAAGGCACTTCGTGTGAACAGTGCCGCTGCTGGAGAAGCCTCACTTCTCTTTTATCACCGTGCACCTCTAATCTTTTCCATTTCCGAGAGAAAGAAAAACCTGAACACGAGCTCCCGCTTGCCACCCTGCTGCCGTTCCCAGCTCCCTGCCCTCGGTATCAGCCTTCCCTCCCCTTTTCCATTCACTCATTAAACAGCCTCTCCTCCCAAGTTCAAATCCCATCTTACAGCGTCTTGCTCACGGACTTCTGGTGACAATCCAGACACGGAGAACATCACGGAGCGGAAGCCGGCGCTGCTGGCGGTGTGCGCTGTCAAAGCCGGCAGCCTCGCCTTCCGCCCGCGGCCCCGGGGAAGCCCAGCCGGGTGGTTTGCTCGCTTGAGCGAGTGTTTGTGGCTGCAGCCTTTGAGGGGGATGCTCTCCCCACCAACAGCACCCGCACCGACCCGACCCTCCGCAGCTTTGGAAACACCAAGGTAAGCAAGACACCCAAAAGACTGGGGACGTGTAGAGCTCCCCGGAGAGGGCTCAGCCATACCCTCCATGTCTGCCTTCAGTCTGGCCAGTAAACGGGCTGAGCACCCGTCTCCAAAACCAGCAAGCAAGGCTGGGGCACTGGGCAGCCTTGGGCAAAGCCAAAGAGCGCAGGGTGGTAGGTGTTCTTCACTCAGTCTTGCTGCCCGTAACTGCAATAATCGATTAGTGAATCATAAGTGACTTGGCACTGGAAAAGGACTTCAACAAGGAATGGGATGGGCTGCAGCCTGCTGCTTGCCAGGCGTTTTGGTGGGCAGAGCCTTCATCCAGCAGGTCTGCGCCCGCACCGCTGAGGTCGGAGGGCTGTTAGCACGTGTCCTCGGTGAATCGACAGCGGGGCAGCCGGAGCTGACATGGGTGCCCACCTCCAGTACACCCACTGCCCCAGCCAGGTCTCCCTGCAGGGAGGGTCAGGCAGCCCTGCCGAGCCCCTCGCAGCCGAGGCCGTGCAGCGAGCTCCCCACCAGCTCCCCACGAGCTCCCCACGAGCTCCCCACGAGCTCCCCACGAGCTCCCCACCCCGGCACCTTCCCGGGCTGCGCTCCACAGCGTGTGTGCACAGGCAGCCCGCGGCCGCCCAGAGAGCCAAGGCTCAGCTTAAGCTGCACACAGACAGGTATCCAAGAGCTAATCTTTTGATTCTGTCGTCCTCTCTGAGAATCAGGCAAGGGAAACAGAGGAAAGCGTCTGGCGAGAAGGGGACAGGCTGGCAGGCCAGAATACGAGTAGCAGATCCAGGTGCTCCATGGGCTGGTGTTTTCCAGAATTATTTTCACCGATTTTAATTAAGCTCTCTCCAGACTCACCAGCTTGGGGAGATTAAAGCAGGAGAGATCACACCAAAGAACTTGTGTACCACGTAGTTTTTCCCTATAAGCTCTTACAGTCCTGTAATTGAATTCACGTACAAATGCATCACAACTGCACTGTGTGAAAAGCCATGCTGACCTACTTTCAAGCCAATTTATATGTACCCCATGGATGCTTTAAGTCACTTTATAAACAGAATATCTGTTTTTGTCTTTGTTAGACAAATGTAACCTTTATTGGCAAAATCAGAAATCCCTCTTGACCTGCAAAAGAGCCGTTCTATTGAGAAATATTGCACGAGGTTTACTTACAAGAAATTATCTTGCATTTCCACGTAATGTTAATCATTTGCTATTACTATGTATATAGCACGTGGTTTTTTGAATTGCTGCAGCAGCAACAGAGTCCAGCAGACAGCCCCTGAGTGCTGCAGGAGGCAGAGCCGGCTGGGTGCTCCCTCCGACACCAGCTCCTTGCCGTGAGCGATGAGCAGCAGGACTCGCATCGCACCACGGGTCACAGCCGAAAGGCTGCTCTGCACCGCCTTCCCACCCAGTGCCAGCCACAGCCTCCTAAAAATACATGTCTAACCAGCCTTCAACTCAAAATCACCAGAGCTGGGAGAGCTTTTCTGGTAATATTTAGTGTTTTCTTTTCAGTCCTAAATACTGGAGCTTTGGAATTGCACCTGAACCTCAGCTTCTTTCTTTTCCTAACGAAGGATGCAGCCTTGTTAGCTGAAGGAACAGACAACCCTCTCCTCTCCCCTGATAAATGCATTCTTTTCAAAACATCCATGAAGTGTACCTATACGAACATCCCAATTTTGAAAGTCTGATACACAGTATTTGAATAATTTGGTAATGCTGTGTTTCCTCGTAGCCATGGAGAAGTGCATTAGCAGGCTGAAGCAAGGACACAGCCACTCTCAGCAGCAGAAGCCTGTGTAACGGGGCGGGATGCAATAAACAGAGCTAGGAAGAAAATGTTCAAGCAGATTTCCAGACAAGAATGACACTACGATAGAACTTAAACTGCTTGAAAATTGTATTGTTTTGATTCAATTACCCTCAAAAAAATTCTACCCAATACATCTAAGAACCAAACTGAAGAAAATACACATTCTGGGGGAAAAAAAAAAGGAAAAAAAAAAAAAAACAACAAAAACCTTCCAGATCAAATGTTCACTTTGTGTCTGTATTTTTCTATTTCCACTTTTATATTATCTTTATAATTGTACAGTGTTCCATTTCAAGACCAGAGCTTTCTACCAGCGTGCCTCAGCCAGGCTCTGCAAATGCTCTTCTCTGGTCTCTGCTGCTGTCCAAACATGTGCAAAAGGAGAGGAAAGGGGAACAATTCATACCTCTTTTATTTAGGTCTCCAAGAGCGGTGTGAACAGAGGTGAAAGACAAACCATGCCACAGGACAGGAGGGGACGTGGGAGCCCGGCCAGGCGCTGCCAGAGATGCACCAGCCTGCAGAGCCAGACTGGGGTATTGCAATAAGCAGCAGGACCCTCTTGCAGCCCCTCACTGCCCATTTTGTCAATATAAATTAGGAGCTTTCTTTTATGCTTCAACTTGAAAACCTGCCTACAGCAGCTGCAGCTCTTTGACAGCAATTAGATAAGGTGTGTTCGATAGCAAGTTATATTCACTCACACACCCACCCTCCCCTCTCCTTCCCACCCCCTACTTCAGACATTTAAAAAGTTATAGAGAGCTGGCTTTTTAATCTTCTGTCTTAAATAAGTCAAAGGAAATCATAATTCTGTTACCAATAAATAAAATATTGAGACATGAAATAATTTTGAAGAACCCAAGAAACAAGCTATCTGTGAACAACTCAGGCAGAGCAGAAATGCAATATGCTTAGCTCCTAGAAGGCTAAACTTGCAAACTAATTACTACATGTAGGTACCCGTTTCGAAGGCTTTTGTTAGATGCACATGTGTGTCCTTCCAGAACAACAAGATAGCTAAGCCAGGAGAGAAACAAGAGTCCTGCCATCCAGTCCTCAGTGGGTTTCATTTTTTGCTCCACTTCACAAGCAATAACTGTGGGATGATAAGGATTTGCAAAACAAACAGAAAGCTGCACAGTGCTGGCGTTTGGAAGCTCTGAGCATGAAAATCCATTTCAGGGCCTATCTCCCCCCTCGCTGAGATAAACCCCTCCTGAGCATGCTGCATAAATCTCCTACCAGAAACATAAACAACCCCAAAACTTGTTATTTTCTTGGCACAATTAGCACTCGGGGCATGGGACCTGAGCACCCCGTCCATCCACAGTTTGCATTTGCACAAGTGCTCCTCCTCGTAACTGAAAGAGGATGAAAATGGATGTTCCCTTCCACAAAGCACAAAACCGAGCTGGCTTCATCGACCAGTCTTTTCCAGTGGGACACCACGAAGGGATCCCACTTCCATCCTCTTCTTTTACCCCCCTTTTGGAGGTAAAACATTTCCAGCGTGCAGGCGAGCGGAGGGTCCCGCGGGAGCGGGGTGGGGACCAGCCCCTTCACACCCCCCGCGCAGCTTTGGGGGACGCAGGGCAGAGCCTGGGGCCAGGGCTGGGTCTGGACTCAACCCGGGGCAGGATGGAGAGCCCAGCTTACTGCTCAGCCCAGACAACTAAAGTGACGATGCTGGCCTTAATCTCAGCCAAAATGAAAATTGCTGTGTCACAAGAAGAAATATTTTGGCAAAGCTATACCATTTTTCAGGGGGTGGAGTTTTCCTCAGGGCAGGGGAACTCCCCATGGAAAGTGGAAACCCATCACCACCACTTCCATGATCGAGGTTGATGGGAAATTCACCAGCAGCAGCATTTTTTAAATTTTTTTTGAGCATTTTTCTTCAGGAACATACGCTATGTCACAGATACATATGCTTTAAAAATAATTATGAATAATATTTTTCACTATTTTCCCAACATTCTTCATGGATGAGCAAAAGCACAGCACTCCTTCATTAGTAAGGCAAAACATTCTTCTGTGCATCTAAAACTACTCCGAATTACATCTTCCATGACCCTGGAAAGACACATTCTTCACCCACTGCTGCCTTGGATGAGAGGCACCTTAGCATTAGCAACAGATTGAGAAGCACCAGCAGTAACGATGCCTGCGACGAACCAATTTCTCCCAGGGCTCGCTGAGCCGCGTGGTGGTTATCTCCCTCCCCAACTGCATACAGGACAGGTTTCATTTCTAACAGACACCACTGTGCTGGGATTTATACCAAGAAAAATGTAGCACGCTTTCTTATGGGATGCTTCATAGTGAACACTATTAAATTTCATCCTTATCAAATACGATGTATCCCATGTATCCCAGACAGACTGCTCCCAGGGGTGCAGCTGCCCCATGCACTCTAAGAAAGAAAATGGAATGAGAAAATAGTAAATATCAGCCATCTTTTTTCCCAGGAAAGGTGCTGTTTTCCTGTGGAGCAGGTGCCCAGTGCACACAGACCATGCCAGCCCCCAGAACCACTCCACTGCTGGCCTTCCTCTGCCCTCCTCCTCCTCCTCCTCTGAACGCAAGCAAGCCGTGGTACAGCCTGCTGTCAGCCCCACAAAACCCACAGCGAGTGGAATAGCACTTACTTGTCACACCACTGTCCACTTGGTATGAAAACGTGTTTTAATGAGAAGCAGCAGAAGCAGTTGCGGGAGGGTGAGCTGAGCAGCTCGTGGTGGCCCCGTCAGCTTCTCTCCCCTGAAACACTTCTGCCTTTTCAGAACAAAGTTTAGATTTCTTCTCCCATTTCTTTTGAACCGATACTGAGCTACACAGGGACAGGACTCGCAAAGTCCCTGCAATAGGCATCCTGGAGAGTGGAGAGTGGAGTGACCCCAGCAACCACGGTGACCACGCCAGCACCCCTGCCACCGCGCCGCAGTGCCCACCCCAAGGCACCACGCAGCTCTAGGGTGCCGGGGTGGGATCTCTGCAGTGTGGACACACACAGAGGACTAATACCCACCATCCCAGGGCCACTGTTGTGGTTTAACCCCAGCCAGCAACTAAATACCGCGCAGCCGCTTGCTCACCCCCCCCCCCCGGTGGGATGGTGGAGAGAAATGGGAGGGCACAAGTAGGAAAACTCATGGGTTGAGATTAAAACAGTTTAATAATTGAAATAAAACAAAGTAGAACAGTAATAATGATAACAAGAACAATAATAGAATATACAAAGCAGGCGATGCACAATGCAACTGCTCACCACCCGCCAACCAACACCAGCCCATCCCTGAGCCGCGAGAGCCCCCCCCTTCCCCCACCACACCTCCTAGTTTATATACTGAGCATGACATCACGTGGTATGGAATACCCCATTGGCCAGCTGGGTCAACCGTCCCAGCTATGCCCCATCCCCAGCTGCCCATGCACCTGGCAGAGCGTGGGAGGCTGAAAAGTCCCCGGCGCACGCACCACCCAGCAACAACCAAAACATCAATGGGCCAGCCACGCTCCTCTCATACCAAACCCAAAACACAGCACCCCCCCAGCTACTAGAAAGAAAGTTAACTCTGTCCCAGCCGAACCCGGGACAGCCACCATGCAGACATCACGGCTTGGTCGTTGCATGTCTTGGGTGGATTTGAGCTGGCACCCCAGGGCAGTGGAAACACGTGAGTTCCCAGCAGCAACAGTGTGCCGGGTGCTGCTTTGTTTCATTCCACTCCCATCTAAGCCCAAACCCCAGTGTCCATCACTTCACCTGGGGAACGATCGAGCAGCATCTGCCCAGGCTGCTGCTACCAACTGAGACTGCTCTGCTGACGGCCTTGCTCAGCAAAGCACCTACGCATTTGCCTGCAGATGAGTTTAGACATGACTGATATAACCCTGGTCAGCAAAGCACTTAAGTGTCAGCATTGCTAAGTGATTGCTTTTCCGCCCAAGAGCAGAAAATACATTCTGTTTTACAGATGGAGGAGCTGGGGTACAACTGCCATAGGGAAAGGGTCTCCTACACCTGCGATTGCTGCGGCCGTTGCCATTTCTGGCAGGCTGTGGTCGCTTCCAGCAGCAGGCAGCGAGAGCACCCTCCCGCACAAAACCTCACAGGACTGCACAGCCCACAGCCAAAACTGCTGGTGACCCACCAATGTTGCAGTTTTCAAGGCGGAAGCAAATTTAACAAATATTTGTAAAATTTCTCTATCATCAACAAGACTTGCTAGCTACGCACACCCTGGGGGAATAACGCTGCTCCTGCCTGGATAAGAAACCATACTCATTTAGACTCATTTAGATACTAAGCTCGTTATCTAACACCACAACAAATTGCTTTATGCCAATACAGCCATGTAAAAGCACAGTTAGATTTCACATTAATAAAAAGTAAAGGAGACTGGACAAATACAATCCATGAAGAGGTGCTAAATACGAAAGATTGTCTTGTTCTGCAAGTTTCAAGAGTTGAAACCAGTCAGAGGCGGGTTAGTATTTGGGGGAATGTCAGAGATCTGCCTTGTTTCTCCTCTCTGCATCTGCTCACAGCCACTGCCGGGACGGGTCCCATGAGAGGAGGGTGCACGTCCCAGAAAGGGCCGGCAGGGCAGCACACGAGTCGCCTGCATCTCCATGTACACACACCTTGTTCAGGAGAGGAGAATAAAGCTGTTTGCCTTAAGAAACTTCAACATGGAATTTTATTTTCAGACCAATAAAGCCCCGAAGGAGAAAGAAGCAATTTTGTTAACATAAAATCAGCCCTTTCAGTCAGAAGCTTTACAATTTTTTAAAAAGCATATTGCTCTGTCTCTGCCCTGCCAATCTTCAGCTCTCCGTCTGTATTTCTAATAGGTCTAAACTAATTAAATTAATTTCCCAGAATAATAACCTCCCAGGGACATACAGCTAGATAATCCTTAACTCCTCATGAAGTTAGTTTCCTGTAGGGTTGGGGAGCAATTACAACTCATTAGTTCATCTGTCATACGAGGACACAACAGGGTTTTATATTGATTGTTTTTCCAAGAGCACCATGAGAGTAAGCAAGAGTGCGTGGGTGTCCGTGTTAACAAAAACTTTATGGGGAGATGGCATCAAGTGAGATGCCTGATGTGCAAGATATACACAGCTCTTTAATCTTAATTTACAAAAGGCAAATCCTCCCTCCCGAGCAGCAGCGGATGAACAGCCTGCCCGCAGTGCAGCTGCTGTGATCCCCTTGGGGCAGGCAGGCTGGGGAGATGCCTCCATACCAGGACCAAAGGCAGGTCCCCCCTAACCCAGCTGGTCAGGGGATGCCATGGCCTTAGACCCTTGTACCTCCCACGTATCAGCTGCTGCTAAAGCTCCTGCACATCCCGACTGCAGGAATAGCTGCTAAAACCAGAGGGATAACTCAGTCACCACGATACCAGGTGAGCAGCCCAGCATGTAATGTCTACCCAGAACTTTGCCGGAGCAGAGGGACCACTGAGTTTTCTCGGGAAACTCGACAAAAGCCTCAGGGGGGTGTGAAAGCCACAGCTGGCCATCCCCAAAACCAAAACACTGCTGGAGGGTCCCACTGCTGGCTGGTTCTGCAAGTCGCACGTTGGGTAATCACCCAGTAGATCTATGTATTAATACAGATAAAATTATTAATGTCATGCAGTATTATCACACTAGGTATATTATATACATGTGTACTAATACCAGCATAATATATAATATACAAAATTATACAGTATTATGTTAATACTGACAAGTAATTTTTGCCAGCTCCCTGTATATCTCTCAGGCTTTGCTTGCCATAGAGCAGGGTGGAATAGTTCAAATAAAATCCAAATTAGGCAGAAATTAGCCTTTTCTGGATATACAGCATAATGACAAGAACAGCAGAGGCTAAATGTTTTTCACCTGAATGAGAGACATTGACTGTATTTCCTGAAGCAGAAATTCAAAATACTGACCCAGATACCTGGAAAACAGAGTACACACCCATGAAACTTCAAACTGTAAGAGAGGTATGACCTAGGTTTTCCAAATAATGGTTGTAATAGCATTATTTCAAATGGTGGATGAATGCAGAATTGTGTACAAAATCATTCATTAGACTATCAATAGCAATAACCAGTTAGACATTAGACTGCCAATAACAAGTTTCCTGCTGCATCTCCAGCTCGGGCAGGTACAGGACGCACCAGACCTGGATGCACAGGCAGGTTTCCAGCTGAAAAATACATTCGGAAAAACACTTGCTTAGGGTGGAGCCCAAGACTCTGGGACTGCAGCATGCACAGCCAGGAACCCAGCGGCTTTTGGGGGGCACAAACTACATTTGAAACAAAGCACCCATTTGGCTTAACTTAGATAATTTATTTTTCCTCTCTGATGTCCAGCTAACTTCAAAATTTACACCGGCAGACTTGATTGGAGCCTTTCATGTTCTATTTTTGAACTATATGTTGTATATGTGACAGTGCAATAAATTTGACATTTCAAACGCCAACAAATGGCTACAAAATTGGCCCCTTATGAATAATAGCCCAGCAATGTAAATGCTTACATGTAATTATTTTGCCCAGGAATTTAATTTGCTAGACATAAAAGTTATGCTGAATGAAAGAGCACTGGATAATAATCTTTAAGCACAGGAAAGAGACAGCCGTTACTATAGGCACTGAAATACGTGCCACTCTTCTCAAGCCATAAAGCAAATTCCCCGCGGCTGGGAGCATTTCTGTTACAAATTTAGATAATGCTTTATGATGAATGGCAATATGCATTTTGCAAAGGCTGTAAGTATGTAAATCATCAGCCACCACACCGCCAGTTGCACATTATTTGAGTTACCCCCGTATTAGTGCAAACCTGTGTCCCCCAGGGCTGTGGAGAAGGAGGAGGAGGAGGAGGAGGAGGAGGAGGGTGCTGTGGCCACAGAGGTTAGCGGTGCGCGTCAGAGTTGTGGGTCCACACTAATACCACAAACAGCTACAACAGTGACAGCAAAAGGAAGATTTTAGTCCATTATTAGCGCAAGCTGGTGCCTGATGAAATGCTGTTTATTCCATCAAGATGATCTCTCTGGCTGCTACTGGTGGGGGTGAGAAAAGCACGTTGCTTTTGGCAATACACATTTGCCAGTGCGCTTGCTTTTAAAAAAGTATCCTCTGCTTTCTGGAGCACATGATTGCTGTGTCGTAACTGACCTTTTTAAGAGTAGTGCGTTCTGAGTTCAACACACATAGTTCAGATTCAAGCAACTACCAAGGGGTTTCTGGCAACTATGTTAGTCAAAATATAACTACTGTTAAATATAACTACTGTTAGGAAAGGAAAGATTGTCTTAGCATCTTCAAAGACAAAAAAAAACAAAGTGAAAGGAAACAAAGCAATACAAAATAAAAATCAAGGAGAATCTAACGCAGGGGATACAGTGCTAATCCCATATCTGGGAAGAATATAGAATATCTGTTATATTTTTATAGATATGTAGAATACCTGTTTCACCAAATGTGAAATATAGAGCTGGGCTCAGGCCAAAATCAAGCAAATCAATAAAGTGAAAAAAAAAAAAAGTTCTTCAGGTAGGAAAATTCTTTAATTATCAGTCAAGGTAAAAAGTTAATTTTCACCATTCATATAATACTCTGACACATCCTACCATCATGAAGCAAGCCCTGCTGTCCCATCGGGCTCCCCCAGTGATACCAACACTGAGCCCGGCGCAGCCACAGCCTGGAGGAGGATTCACAGGCATGTTGGGTTGTCCAAGCCCACCAGGACACCAGGCTGAGCCCCGCAGAGGGTACCACGTCCCCAGCCTTAACCTTATTCCCTAGCTCATCACTTACAGTTTTAAAACGCATGTAAAAACACTATTTTCCTCAGCATATATGCATATTTAAGGACACATTCTGCCACACTGAGGACTTGCACTGCACGTAAACTACTAAATTAAGACTCTTAAAAGCTAATAACAGAGCTATGGGAAATTCCTAAATCACAGGAAATCAGCCACCAGAGTTACACACAACTCCCCAAACAAATGCTTATTTCTGTCCCAGGGACCATACAATAATCTGAAATAGATTAACTTGCTACAAGAGGTTGTCACTGTTGTCAGTCACGCTCAAAGCAGCATTCGGATGTGGTGTTATTTTTTACATTTATTTGCGTTCTGCAGTTTCAAGAAGATTAAAATTGAAATGCATTGCAGGAATATTGGCTGTGCGTGTCAGTGCACCCATGCAAAACTGTGCCAGGGCAGAAACAGGCACATTACTAAGGGAAGATTCAGCAAAAATTGGGTACAGCATGTTGTCCCACTTTTGACACTAAAAACAATAAATTGAAGCTAGGTTTGAGAGCCAATTTCCAAAATTTTAAGGCTAAATAGATTATTTATATCCCATACCTGTACTTAAGGCTGTGACATAAATATCTAGGTCCTGAATTGCACAGTATTGCGCTGACTTGTACAGGGTGCCCAGTGGCTAAGCAGGACTTAGGAAACTCCAGCCCATCCTCTCCAGACTGATAACTAGCTCTATTTAATAACAAACCAACATATTTTGAGTACCTGGGCTGCCCAGAATTATTAGCTTTGGATGACAGTAAGCACTGACTGAATTTAAAGCAGATGGCATTTGAGAAATTTCATATCGTTTTCATCTTGATTTACTCCAGATAAAGTTCTTGCATAACTTTGACATTTAGCTGCTTAATCTAGGGAGAAATTTCCCATTCCTTATCCTGTACTCTCTCTCTCTCTCCTTTTTTTTTTTTTTCTTTTTTTAAGATTTAAAATTAAATGTTGATCATGTCACTGTTGAAATAGATTAACTCTTCTAGTCATCAGGGAAAAGTAACCAACGGATCATAATGTGAGCTGTTCGATAATCATATTTCAGTTCAGACCCGGCTTGGAAGAAGCCGAGCACCTCCGGGAGAGGAGGCCGTGGCGAGCGGCACTGTCTGCTGTTCTGGTTGAATGCATGTTCGTTATCACGGAGCCAAGGACAAGCCTGGAGCAGCTGGGGACTGGCAGGGAAAGTTATTTTAGCTAAGCAATACGAACCAAGTCATTAGCCATCTCTGCAATGCCTTTCATCTCCTAGAAAACCTGGGATTTGGACAAACTGCCTACCCTCCACAGGGTTTGGATTGATCATGGGTGTTGGTTGCTCAGTCTTGACTTTCATAGGCTATTTGGCCTTTTATTTACCTATCTATTTACTTACCTCCCTGCTTCGGTGCCTTCCTTAATCGTCCGCGTAAGGGGATTTGAGTCTTGAGGGGCAGCTACAGTAATGGTACTACAGAGCCAAAGCTGTTTGTGCTTGCTCTAGTCCAGAAATCATACCAAACTGATCAGCTGACAGTGCAATTCATGTCATTTCATACAAAATAAAAGTCTACTGTGAGTCAGAGTATAAGATTGGATGTAGTATGTTGTCCCTATATAGCTTCTGGACTAGAGTTTACTCAGACACAACCAGTTAAACGCGTGGGCAGACTGGTCTGCACCCGCTCAACAAACCACGGCCACGGCGACACCAAGCTCAGACCTGTTTTTGTTTATGAGGCAAAACTATAAAAGAACTTACAAAAGAGCTCAGGCTTAGAGTGAAACAATAAAAGCGATGTTTCTTGGGACACTTCAAAATCGTGTGTGCAAGCCCACGAACCTCCGTGTCCATGGCAGCCCCATTGCTGGCCTGCAGCTGTGCTGGCAGAGCCCAGCCCCAGCCCTGCCCCGCGGGACTTTGTCAAAGAGCTAACACAGCCCTCGGTAAGGTAACTTTTGGTAGGTAAAAAACCCTCACCATAATCATCCTTGAATCTCCTTCATTTATTCTCTCCCAATCCTGCACCTCTCCAGCTCCTTGCTTAAATAATAAAAATGGCAAAACTCGGTATCATTAGGGTCAGGATTTTACCCTTAATTGCTTAAAGTAGGAGGTTGATATCGTTAGGGTCTCTACAGGGTCAGCAGAGAGGAAGCAGATGCCTAATTTAGGTAATCTAAATCACCCTAAGTTACAGTACCTCACCAGGAGAGCCAAGACAATTAGCATCCTGACTCAGTCACATAACCCAGCTTTAAGTAGCCACCTACTTTAACCTCATCAGCTTCCTACCACAGACTCCTCCAATATATGGAATCTCTGCTTTGATTATCCAGTCTCTTTCCAAGAAAGATTTCCTCCTTCTGAAAGAAAAAAAAAGTCAGCCAAGATGAGAATATTTGGATAAAAAAAACCCTGAAGAATATGTATACATTTCTAGCGGCTATCATACCCTGAAAAGAGAATTGTTGTAATAAATTATCATCTTGGGTTTCGAACAGGGATACATTTCTACCCAGAACAAATTTTATTTAATAGAAATTGTTCTAGTTAAACTAAGCTTAGCAAAGTACTTTCTCTAAAAATCCACAAAAGCTGTAGAAAGACAGAAGCAAAGACAAATCATGGGATTATGCACAATATGTAGAAATAGGACACTGACAAGTATTCCGTTAGTAAGATTGTATTGGGTCTTGTGGGATCTTAAACCTTCCAGCTTGAGCAAAAGGACTAAATCCGGATGAACCCAGTTATAAGATACCTGAAATGAAAGCTTAATATTGTGTTTAATTTTGACATTTTTACCTTGGAAATCTTCCCACATACGTTGCATAGCCAGAGCCAACAGCCTTGGAAAAGTTGTGAACCTCCATTAGATCTTCGTCAACAAACCTAGATGGAGAAGTCTCTCAAATCATTAGAGGAAATGAAAGAAAAATTCTTTACGGGTATTTTAAGTACTTCTCTGCAGTAGAGTAACTAACTCCTCTCTCTGCAGATACACAACAGGTTGTTCATTATCTCCTTGATGATTTTTAACTAAAAAGAAGCTTCTCTAAATAGTTTTTTTGCCATACTGTAGATTGTGAATTCCACATTACCTTTCTTATTTGCAATTGATGATAAAATAAGTAGCAAGGCCCAGTTTTGGCTCAGTAGCTGCAGGAAGAACAACCCCCACTGTGGCTGCTTGTGTGTTGGATGTGAAGTTCTCTTTCTATGAATACGCGCACATACCCTTTAGAACAGGCTTTCAGCCAATGTTTGTCCTTAGAGAACCATGCTGTTGACAAGTTTCTGGAGATCTCAGGTGTAAAAGAAAAAATAGATGAAAAAAATAATTTCAAAGTAGAGTGAACGTTTGCAGAAGGTTTTTCCCATAAAACTCACATTTTTCATTGAATAGTCTATTTTACAATTTTTACCCCTCCCCATTATTCAAAATAATAAAGAAATACATGAGCTAATCTGCATGCCCATGAGAAATCAAAGCTACGGACATCAATGGTGTTAGAGAATATACTAAACCTTGAGCTGTTTGCCAGAACAATATCCCGTATGTTGGCAGATTTGTGGCAATACCTGCCTGGTGGAGAGGGGACTCAGTCACAATCAAGGCCTCTGAACCAATCATCCCAAATGATTTGCTTGTTTTTCAAGCAATATTATTTGTTTAACAGAGAACACGTACGTACTCTGACTCTCCATTTCCTCCTCTCCTCGGCAGAACCGCTGCCGTCAGTCAACAGCAGTCCAGAGTCTGAAAAGCCGGAGCTCATGCTCTCCGAGGGGCACCGGAGCACAGCAACGTGCAGAAAAGGGAACGCTGCAGAAAAGCTAGCCCATTTATTTCAGGCTTTTGGGGTGGGTTGTTAATGTTCTCTGTATTAATTCCGTTTTCTAGGTTCCAGTCCCTCCAACCCCTGCTGACCCATGGAAGTGCACAATCCCACCTTTTCTGAGCATGCTTATTCCCAAATTTGGCACACCGGACAAATGCGTGGCTGTCCTGTTTTATCCCATAGGAGGAATGTAGGTAGGCTTTTCATCCAGAAGCAGTCTATTTCTCTAAGTAATGACAGGCATCCTACTGAAATCAAAAGAACATTCACTAAAGTCAACGTTGGCCAGGTCTGCAAATCCAGCCTCAGTGTAACTTTTCTGCAGGTGATAGGGATTAAGGAAATAAAATCCCTTATCATTACCAAAACATTTTCAAATCAAAACATTGTAAAACTATTTAAATGTAGTTATGCTCATTTATGCCAGGACATAGCCGATTATCCTAGAACACTAAAGCTTCAAATTAAATCTATCAATTAAGGATATTAATTCCATTCTACATCCCAGACTAGCAAATTAACATCTATTATGGCATCCAGAAATTATCTGCTAAAAATATAAAAGAGATTATAAGCCAAATTGATGTTACCTCCCTACCTCATCTGCTGGTTAATTTTTCTCCAGACACATTGCACTGTAGAACCTCTCACACATAACTGCCCGTTAGCTGTAGGCTCAGAACACTTTCAGGGAGCAATCCCGCAGTCCCAGCAGTCTCTTGCTGAAAACCTCTGCGAGCCGTTGGGGTGACAGTGACAGCGCACTCCCTGTACCTCTCCTGTCTGCAGGCACTTGTGCTCCCTTAAACTCAATGAGATAAACCAGTAATGACTGCAGGAAAAGGAGCCACAGTTTTTCCATTTTGTCTACTTTTTGTGGCACCGATCTGCAAGAGAGACCTCTGCATTTTCACTCTCATCCTCAACACCAGGGATCACCATGTTGGGTGAGACAACATGCCCTGTGCTACTTCCAGCCCTGCCTTCAGTCCTGCTCTCCACTCCTGTTGTAAGCAAAACATACAAATCGCTATTCTTAGTAACACTTTTTCTTAAACACTATAGGGAACATGTACGGGTATTACACCAAGATAGGATAGAAAACAGCCTTGTTTCAGTATTATCTAGGTATCAAGCAAAATGTAAGCTATATATTGTATATGACTCCGGGAGTCCTGCCTGGGGACAGAGCCTGGGTCCAGTCGCAGCCCCGGCTCTGCCGCCTCTTCCCTTCCCACCCGCGGTGCCAACCCGCAGCCACAAAGCACAATGGAAGCAGAAAAACAGCTATTTTAATCGCTATCTAACCATTTTTTCATTCCCAATGCATTATCCTGTGCATTCTGCACAGTATATTACAAAAGATTACTGAGGCAATTAGATCTTATGCAAGTTATTCAGTGAACCATTTATTCAACTAATTTTAACCCCCTTTCCTTTTTTAATTACCCAGAAATAGAATTTGATTGCTATGGGTGCATGCAGCTAATTCCTTTTAGTGAACATTTCATGAGATTTCTTCTCAGGTAAGATGTTCACAGCCAATTCACCTTAACTGTAAATTATTTGTGGCATGTGACCACTCAAAATATGGAGTGGAGCTTTTACAAGTAAAAGGAGTAAAATAGTGATGTTACAAAAGCATGACAGCTGTGCTTCCAAGCATTTGAAAGAAAACACATGGGAAAAAAAACAGGAAAGATTATATGCCAGTAAAACAAATTTATGTTTTCAATTTGATCAAATAACTGTGAATACATTTTAAACAATATTCATCCATCTCTACTGCTAAATGCTTTGTCCTCTAATCACATGTTATAGAGAATCAAAGTAGATTTTTTCAAAAACAATTTCCTGCCCATTTGAAATATTCCTCTTGTGGCCAGATGGGCAGTTGCAGTACGTGGCCGCGTAGAAAAGTGCCAGTCGTCTTTGCTAACACGTGAAACTCTTGAACTGTCATTTGCAAGTTGTAGATCCCTCACAGTAAACTACCCAGCACCGTGCAGAGTCTGGATTCTTGGCTCCCACTTGTTCAATGATCTCACTTTGCAGTGGCAGAACCACGCGCGACGCCTGCGAACGCTGCCGGGGGCTCCAGGCCGGTGGAACGGTCCGTGAAACACTTTTACAAAGCTGCATACATGGCTCGGCAGCAATTATAGCTGAAGAGCTCTTCTTTTCAGGGAAAGGGATAACACACTGCTCTGTCATTCAGTCTTTAAATCAGACACTTCTGCTTCCATTTGTGATAGCTAACAATGCTAAAAATAGCGCTTTTCTATCAGATAGGCTGGAGTTACACGTCATCTCATTACAGCAGCTGCAGCCAGGTTTCATGTGTGTAATATTGGCCAACGGGTCCTGGACTCCTAAAAGCTGAGGGTTCATCCAAACGCTCCTGTGACGGTTTGTTACAGCCTTCTGCAAGTGGGGTTTCGCTGCTGCTCTAAGAGCTTGCCGATAGAATATATTTTAAAGACAGATGAAAACTAATTAGAAGAGAAAATAAATTGATATTGAGGCAACAGAAGGCTCTCGTTATCCCAAGAAATATCAAGTTGGTGAGTTAAACACTTTCTGTCCTCCCACTGTTTGTGCTTCACCATCTACTTTTAACGTGCTCCTGGGTCTGAGCTGTGGAGGGGGCACAGGGCAAGCCTAACAAGGGCAGCATATTTGTTCCAGGTGACCAGAAAATAAATAATTTGTCATTCAGGGCTCAATACAACAAGAGCACCAGCAGCTGCTCTTTGCCAAAGCTGAGCTGGCAGCTCCTGTCCCCCTCCCCAGCCCCCCAGCACAAACCACCTGCATCGCTCTCCTTCCCGTTCTCCCGGGGGACCTCCGCAGGAGCAGGACATCCTCACCTTCCGCACAGGAATGGCGCGGGGCATAGCTGGAAGGGTCTGCCTGTGCATTTGCACATCCATAAAACTGTAAGGCGTGTAATCGTCTATGTACAGATGACTTCATTTTCTGTTATTTGTTTTAAGTAACAGCGTGGTTATTCCCAAAATGAGTTTAGGCTAAAAATAAGAAAACGAAAAAAAAGAAAAAAAGAAAAAAAAAAAGTGGTGTCTATGTTAAAAAGATCTTACCTTTCCTTGAGACACTCTAGCAGTCGTGCTTTGGGGTAGAGAATTGAAATATTAGTCTACATGAAACTAGTTATGGGCTATTAGTTATTGGTTAATGGGCTAAATTAGTCTCCATGAAAAATTACCCCCATTTGACTTTATCATAAGCCTTTTGCCACATAAGCATGCTTAGAGGAGATAGAGATCCATTAATTAATACTTGTTATTGTTGCCTCTGGCGGCATTAATTCTGACTGAGCTCAGGCAGTTGGTTTTCCAATGTAATTATTCCCCATGGAAAAGGTGTACATCCACGCCCAGGGGCTCCCAGAAGCACCCAAGTCCCCAGGTAGATCTTCTGTCACCCAATAGTCATTAATGGCCAGTCTGGGCCTTTTTAGGGCAGGATCCTTCATTTTCCCCGCAGCCCCATTGCCCACCGCACGCAGGCTCTCTGCCGGTCGCATCCCCCTCCCACGCAGTTTGGCTCGTCGGGTCCCATCCCAGCCTCTCTCTACCCTGTCGCCCCTCCCCTCGGGCGGTGACAAGGCACAGCAATACCAGCACACGGTTTTACACCTTCCCCTTTCCCAATCTCACCTTCCCCTTTCCCAATCTCACCCTGCCATGAAACCACCCGGTCCCAAGCCAGCGCTTCACCTGCGACTGCGGCTCATCACGCCGGGTCAGCCCCCGCTTCCTCGGGGGTCTTACCATCTCCCTCACGCAGCGCTAGATAAGTTCTCCAGGATAGGCACGTCTGTATCGAGGGTCCCCTCACCTGCCACAAAATTAACTGTATTGCCCTGGCACTTGGGTGGGTGACCTAAAAAAAAAAAATATGAAGTGCCCCTTGAAGATAATGACTGTAAAAGTTAAAGCAGTTAAAGCTGCTGGGGAGGGAGTGAATCCTAAGGCTTGGCAATAAAAGGCATCTTCAGGAGTTCATGGATATTTTCAGGGAAAAAATATGAATACTAATACTAAATATTGAGATGAAGATCTATGCTACATTTAAAAGGATGCTTTATTTATTCTAGGGATTTTTTAATTATAAAATCAATGAAGTGTTAATGATTTTAAACATTACTTCAGCTCACTGGGAGTTCCAAAACAACTTTTTTTAGTCTATGGCATAAATTCATAAGTTGCTCAGTTTGACCAATTTGTCAAGACAATTTCCATTAGTAAACATGAATATTTAATGAAAGGGAAAACTGGCATGAGCAACTTCACTTAAGCGACTAATGACTTACTGGAAAACAAGTAAGATACATTAATATGCCACTTCTTTAAGTATTTGCAGAGCATAACAACCCAAATATTTCAGTAAAACCCTTATTTTATTCTGTCTTTATTTATCTCTGTATCTACCATTGCCATTGCAGATAGATGTCAGCAAATCAGCTCAAAAATAAACACTTTTCTGGTTTAAACTCTTTCTTGTTTACACATGGCTTTCGCAACAAGATCTAAAAGTGTCTTCACCTCTTTCATTGCTAATTTGTTTGCTTGTTTGTTCAAAGACAAATATAAAAGCCTTATGACTATAAAGTACTTAATTAATGTACATGGAAGGAGAGGAAAATACTGCAAGGCACTGAAAAGCCAACTTAAGACCCAGGAGTTGTTCCGGAAGATCTTAAACGACAACAGGCAGCTGAGAGCAGCTAGCAGATACCAGGCTCTCTGGTCTCCAACCATCCTTTGATGCAACATTCCCCTATGAAACTAGCATCAAAATCAGCCTTACTAAATACAACTCGGGTCATTTTAGGGAAAAATACTAGCAGCAACAGAAATGCAGGCATTGAGGCAAGACTGTCTAATGATGGAGCCCTTTATATGAGGAGACGAGCAGTGAATGGTGTCGGACTTTCTGCACGTGTTGCTGTTTATTGTCAGCCACGAACTTAACTGAGACTACACCAAAGATGCTTTGACTTTCCCACTTACTCTTTCTCCCGTTGCTGGATACCTGGGCGGACCATGCTGCCGTGCCTCAGTCTCTTAACGCTGCGGTAAATCCCCCTTTGCTTCAGCCCACAGGCTTCTCTGCCCGTGCTTCCAAGTGGTGGAGATTTGTTCTCACACAAAGTGTAAGAGCTGGTATCAAAACATCTGGCTCTGCACGACCTGCTGACACTGTGTCTCTCTTCAGAAAGGTCTGTGGGGTTTGGTTTTAGGGGTTTTTTGGTCTCAGATTGCAGTGCGGGCAGTTCATGCCCTGAGAGAGCCAAGACACTCCATATGCATAGCATCTGTAAAAAGTCATAATTCTGATGAAGACAATTGTATCCATTCAAGAAGGAAGTCAGCATTTCTCCAGCAGCAGCTCTCTTCCCAACTGACCTCCCTTTGCCACAAATCTCTTTCGACAGGCACTCACAATTACTATAGCAAAGAGCTGCTTCCTTTAGTCACTATCCCCATAAAATATACTCACTCTCTTAATTACATGCTTAGTTTTTTTCCAAAGGCTCTACCCATGCATGTAGGCAATAACTCAAGCTCAGAAGCAAGGACCATGTAATAGAGCAAGAGCACAGTTGGGTGGAAAACAAGCCATCCCAGAACCCACAGGAGCCAGGGGACCCTGGTAGGGGCCAGGCACCAGCACCCTGGGGACATCTCCTGCACACCCCAGCTGAAGTTTGCTGCACAGGGAGTTGTTTGCCACCCTGTCACTGGAGCTGCAGACTCACATTTTGGAGGCCCCCAGCCAGCATGGTCACACACAGCTCGTGTTTACATACAGGTACAAGCCAGTGGGCTGGCCAACAGGACTGAGGACCTGGGGATCTAAATGCCAGCTTCATCTGCGATTCCTGGTACGGACTAGCTCCTTTCTGCAGGTGGAGGTCCCAGAGGCATGGAGACACTGCCGAAGCTCCCCGATGGTCAGAGACACCCAGGACTCAACACAGCTTTGTGCTGGTGTGCACCAAGTTAGGGCAATACTTAATGTAGAAGACCATGCCCAGGGGCAGACATTATATATTAAAAATGGGCATAAAGGCTCACAAAATCAAAGGATTCCCAGTCCCACACGTGCTTTCTCTGGACTCTTCCCCAGTGTTTTCAGCAGCAAAGATGGTAGGACCAAAGTATAGCCAGTGGAGCCTGCACAGTGCCTTCATCTCGCACCATGAAGAGGTCCTCTCCAGCAGCACCTCCACAGCTGTCTGCTGGAAAGTAAAAAGTTAAATCAGTGACTTCTACAGCCCCATCTGCTGAATCTGTGTGTCCTTGGCTCCACAAGAGGTGGTGAACCCGTAAAAGCCAAGCCACTTTCTTCACCAATATTTGGGAACGTCTGAGGACAACTGCTTTACCAGAAAGCTGAAGGTGATCTGAATGTTGTTGACAAGAAAGGCACCAATCTATCCATTTTATATCAGAAGGAAGAGATAACTGCTATTAGCTAGGGCTCACTGAAGATGAAACATTTTTGTTTGTTTAAAGAAATGCCTGACTGAACTGAAAATCTTAATAGATAATCTCTGTTGAGCATTTTTTGTGCAGTAATTCAAGAACATCAAAAGCATAATAGCCAACCCAATTTTATGTGAATTTGATATGGATTTACTAATGGCAGAGTTCGTCTGAAGTCTGCAACAAGACACCTTTATGATCTTTCACCCCAAAGCATCCTTCTTCCATATTTTAAGGTAGATTAGAAAAAAAAAAAAAAAAAAAAAAAAGTAGTGAGCAAAACAAAACTAAGCCAAATAAGAAAATCTAAGAAGCTATTAAAAAGTATTCCTTTGAAAAGCGTGAAGTAAAAGAAAAGATGGCTTATTTTCTATATATTGCCTATGGTCTACCCAAGCCATTTATGTATTCTGGTGATAATACTTAATTATGATAGTCATCAGGAAACAGAAAATATATAAAGCATTTTAAATCTCTGTATAGGAACTGAAACACTGTCTTCGGAGCAAAACACTAGCTGGGACTGTCTCTGATGCCAGGAGCAAGGGACAAACTAAAGAGCAAAGGACAAGACGACCTATGAAATATCAGAGCTATAAACTTTGATGGCCTTTCTGAAGAACTTTTGAAAGATGGCAGAGACAGTTTGAGTGCTTTCCCAGCCTTTAAAGAGGACTTTGAGGCAAAAGCTTTTGCACCAAGTGGTTCTCTGGGGTTGCCAGGCAGGTTTTCAGTGAACACACTCTTTTAAAAGTATCTTGTTAAAAACCTTTCCACTTCCAAACACTCAGGCTTGAGTATCTTTTCCTGCAGAGCCTCAGCCCTACAAATTAGCTATGCACCAACGGTAACAAGATGAGCCCTCAGTTTTCCTAACAGGGAGAGGCACCTCCCCGTCATCTGCCTCATCCTGCCAAAGACCTTGCCAAAATCAGGGAAAAATGGACACCCAGAAAACATTCCTCAGTTATGTGCAGAAGATGAAAGTGAAGAACTATTTTTCCCGTGTTATTTCACTAAGACCCATGCCCATATTACCTAGAGATCCAGTGACCTTCCATACTTCAACACTCAGCATAGAAAGGGTTTATATGTACATACATTGCACTAATGGGATCAACTTAAACCTTCCACCCTCCTGAAGGCACAGCCAGGAGCAGGGAGAAAACATATACAGACATCCACGTATTTACAGAGAAAAAAAAAAAAATCAAAACTTTTCCTTCTGCTGCCAGTTCAACTCCAGAGTCTTGATACCGTTCTCCTCTCACTGCTTAAATTAATTTGAGGATAGCTGGGGAGGGAGCAAGGAAAGAAACAGAAGCAGATTCCCTGCAACACAGAATCACTTCACCTGGATAGTGATCACAGGTCACCAAAATCATCAATCCTTTGAGAGAAATCTGGGTCAGTTTAGGATTGTCTTGGGGTGAGTGAGCCTGCTTGGGTATACGGCAGCCAGCACGTTCCCCGGGTAAGGAGGGCTTGCTGTCGGACCGGGGTCCTCCAGAGAGCAACTTCAGTCCTCAGCATAAACCTCCACCCAGAAGTCAATAAAAAAGAAACAAAACAAAAACCCTCTTGCAAGTCAATACTGTTCACTTCAGTGTGGCCAGAAAATCACTCAAAAATTCACTATGGTTTGTTGTGGGGTTTTTTCCTGCTGAGAAATCAATATAAAATAATCCATTGGGCAAGTCACCAAAAAATGACGCTCCTTGTCAGGTAGAATTTAATAGTTTTCAGCAGCTGAAAGATGCCTTCGTTCACGTCTCCATCAGCAGTCTGGCAGTGACGTTCCTCAGGCCAAGGAAGAGCTGTCACCAGAAGGAGAAGAAATTCTTTGACTCCAGTTCTTGAGTAGCTATTTGCTGTTGGATGATGTTAACACATGTATTGGAAGTTGTTTGGCTGTTTTATGAAACAGCAGGAAATTTGCAACATCAAATTGTTCTTTTCATGAGGTTGTTGGAGACTCAGGACAACTCCACAGGTATTTCTTGGTTTCCTTTCATGCCATGCATCACATCCCTCAGGCACACAACACACCCCACAGCGGTTTTCTTCATTTCTAGGTTTTGTGTTGGGGCGGTGGCGCAGGGACGATGGAGGGAGCAGGACACCGCCAGACCGACGTTCTGCGAGCCCCCGGATCAGGGTGTTAAATGCTGCCCGTTGGGTGGCCTGTCCCCACGGTACCAGCTAGTGCTGTGCTTATAAACCCCCTAATACCCAAAAACAACATGTTGGCACAACACAGACTCCTTATATTTTAGCCTGATCACCAGAAGTTTAAACAGTATTGTGTGGAAATATTACTTAACTGAACTTCAAATAAATTCAACCCTTTTTTTATTGACCCTTGTTACTGGGAACTAGGGATCTATTTTTGATCTTCAGCCTAGAGAGAAATCAGTTCATCCCACGTTGAAAGAGATGGGAGGGTAAAAATAATTTCAATTTCTTTGCCCCGGGCAGAAACTTCAGTGAGAGGTTACAGAACCGGGGAGGGGAGGCAGGCTGTCCTCCTCGGCACCGCTCCGCCTGCGACTCGGGCAGCCCGAGGCCCTCAGCCAGCAGAAACCTCCACCTCCCCAGTACACCCTAGGGAAGCCCCATGGAGCCACCCCAAGCCCTGACCCTGCAGACCAATGTCCCACTTCTAACAGCAGCTTTTCACTCTCACAGCACTTCACCAAAGGACTGCAAAGCATCAGTCAACTCAGACGAACTTTAACTTTGCTCCTCTGAGAATTCAGAAATGAGCCTATTTTATGAGTGCTAGAAATAAAGAGAAATGTCATGGCTTTTCCAAGACCGCTTCCCAGCACCTGTGAGGACCTCGTGCAGAAACACCAGCCCTCGTCAACTGCACTGTCCACTTCCATAGTTAACCCACGTGTGTTTAAATCTTGGATCACACTGGAAAGACACAACTTCTCTGAACCATAAAACAAGGTCATGATCAATACACCTAGTTGCAGAGTATTTTTTAATATCACTTCTCACCTCCTTCATAGCAAGATGGTTATGAGAGAGATGGAAGAAAGGAAAAAAGCAGGAAAAAAAAAATGTATCCTCAGAACTGCTCTCAGCAGACCAAGACTGCATCCCAATTCTGACTTTGCAGCGGAGTACCTTCCCTGTCATACATCACAAATATTCATAAACTCAGGTCATTGATTTAATTAATACAAAGCTCTTCTGCTAAAAAAAAAAAGGCAGCGTGATGTAGACAACACACTTTAGTCATGAATGGTGTGTAGAGCCAGCACAAACCGGAATGAAAGCAGGGCTTTGGTTAGCAGCCAGCTGAGGGGTAGATGGGTAGAGCAGACATAATAGCAAAACACCTCATGTAAGACATGAAAACTATATTTATAGTTTCAGAGAACACAGAGCCAGGGAGAAAGCATGTGTGACCACATAACCCACTGCTGAAATTAGCTCCTTCTGCAGATGAGTGATGGAGCCAACTGGGGCTGATGCTTCCCATTTTTTTTCAATAAGAAAATGCTTGTTCTCTTGAGAATCGTGCAAGGAAAGACACTGTAGGCTGGAGAACTGATAAATAGTCCCGGTTTTCTCCAAGGCATCGACAGCCTCACTCAGTGTTTTTGTAAGTCGGCACGCATGGATGGACACCAGTGAATCAATGTGCCTACAGCACGTAGTTAGCAGTCACCTTGTGCCATGCCTCCTACAGCAGTCATTTGTGCAACTGCGATATTAAAAAGATGTCTTTCCTGGACCTGCTTACCATGAATGCCCTGGAGACAATTGAATTAGTGGAAATGCAGGCTGCTGTTGTCATACGGTAAGTAGTTCAAGATGGAGTTGCCTGCCTGCATTTCCCCAGCGAGCCCTTTACATCTATCTGAGCTGATCGATTTTCAGTCAGTTTTCTGTGAGATGAGTTCAGATTCCCCAGCCTCAGGTATGCAGAAAGAACATGTGAGTTAATTCACTAAACTGCACACTGACCCTTCCACAGCCTCTGCAGGAAATGCAAACTATGACAATGAAGACTAAGTGGACCTTGTTCTGCTTACTAAAATTGGTTTTGAAGGGTACCCTATCTACAAATTCGGATTTATGAGCGATTGCTGGGTGCGAAGCACAGCAGTTACCGTGAAACCAAGGAAGCTGGAAACAAAACGAAAGGAAATAAGGGTGCAGATGGAGGAGGACTGAGGTGTCTTGGGAGGAGAAGGAAGAATGAAAAAAGGTCAGTAGGAAGTAGACCGGACTAACTTTAGACTTTAGAATTCTGTACCTAACTCTGGCCAAAGTTTTTTTTAGAGTTATGTATCTAACTCTGCCATCAGGTTTTCCTCCAAGTCCATTCCCCCTAAAATCAACAGAAATAGCTACATCCTTACAACTTTTCATAGAGATCCCTGCAGTTCTCTGAGTCACAGTCAAAATTCTGTTTGGAGCAGTTATTTGGGGTATAACTTTATTATGAGGGAATGATAGAGTTAAAAAATAACTTCTTTTCTGGTCAGAGAGTTTATTGCTGTTTCTCTTAAATTTCATTCTGAATTTCATTTTTTCAGTACATTCTTTTTCTGCAGCAATCATTCGCAGGGAGGATATAAGCAGGGTGCTTGGACAACAGCTTTCCAGTACAGGAACCTTATTTGGAAGGGTATAAAACCCTAAGAACTAATAAAATATTCTGGACTCCCCAAGGCAAAGCATGTGCAAGATAAGAAGGGTCACCCCTGAATGGATTATAAATACACACCGTGCATCAAGTTTCTCCAAATTCCTCCACCTCATCCACTTTTTAACGCAAAATAAGATAAAATACAAAAATAGCTCTGTGCATCCTTGAAAGTTTAATCTAGTAATGGAAGAGCCTAAAGAGCTGCTCTCCTTACAATTTAGCCAGCTGCAGTACAGATTAGAAAAATCTCGCTCCTCCTTGGCTGGCGGGCGCCTTATCACGGCGCCTTTGTTTGCTTCGCTGAGATGCGCCTTTCCCGCGGAGCGCGGAGCAGGTGGGAAGCAAGGTTAGAGCAGAAGCTGCGAGGAGCAGGGGAAGACATGAACAAGCCTTGTGGGATGCAAAGCAGGACTGTAATAATAATATCACCAGAAAACAGATGCTGGAAGTTTTAATGCCATTTCATCACAGCAACAACCAGATCCAAATCCACATCAGTATGGGAAGGACGCGTGTTTGCATTGAAGGGCAGGCATGAAAAAACACTGAAATTCATTGCACATATATACCCACACAAACACTTCAATTTAATGTGCACAAGTAAAGCTTTCATTTCCATTAATTTGCACAGTAAACATCTTCACTAATTATACACTGTGCTTACACTAATCACCTGCCTGAAGCCATCAGATTTTATGCGGGGTTCCTGTCAGATCTCATAAACCAAATAGGGCTGGATCAGATGCTTGGATGAAAAAACTCCTCACAACACACCCTGGTGTTAAGGTAATGTAATCGGTAGCAATTCTTCCTTCTAAATGGGCAGAATAGCAGCTAATTCTCACCTGAGTCTGCCTCTTTGATACTGTCTGTTCATTGTCTTCCCAGATCCCACGATATGGCTATGGCTATTGGGTTTTCCTCTTCCCCCCCTCTCCCCACCCCATTGGGATGCTTATTTTTGCTGTTTACCAAAATTCCAGTTCCCTGTTGGTTTCATCCTTCCTACCCACATTCCTGTCCCAAGACGCTTTCTCATTCAGAAACAGCTACATTTCAGTAGTAGATGCACTTTTCTTCTGTGCTTTTTACAGATGTTGGAGAGAGAATTAATACAAAAAACTCTGAGCTGAAGTGCCTTAATAATGACTCAAGGCTATTGTGTATAGCCACCAGTAAAACTGCTACCAAAGAGGGATTCATATGCAAACCAGAGCACCCAGCAGCATCTTCTCCCTCCTGAGCCCTCTTTTTCCCCAGTGCCCAGCTGCAGCAGCACACCTGGGGTGCTGCTCGGGCAGTTGGGGGGCTGTTTGCTCGGGGTCCGACAGCACGCACAGACTCACACCAGAGAGGAGGTGCTTTGCAGCACCCCGCTTCAAAAGGTGTGCAGGAACATGGGGAATGTCCCGGCAAACCCCACCAGCAGGTCACCAAACCTTGCCCTCTGCCCTCCCAGTTTTGCTCACTCCCGTAAAAGTCACCTACCCAGAGGGCACGGTCCCTCCGGCCCCGCTGCGGCGGTGGAACGAGGGGGGCCATGGACAACCTGAGGTTCATCCCGGTCAGCCCTCCTCTTCAGAAAGGCGCTGTGCACCAGCCCTTCTGCAGCAGGTAACTCAGATCAAGAACATGGCCAAGGGACCCAGCCCGTCTATGAGTTTCTATTTAGTTGGTAGACAGAATAGAGAAGGGAAATCAAAAGAAAGAGAAAGAAAGCAACCACCAAATTTGAAAAAATTGGTAGACTTTGTCCCACTACTTTATTTTGGTATGCCCAGAGAAAATCTATAGTACCTTGCCGCTTCCATGCAAAGAGCTGCACCACATCCCCAGCACAACGTTCACACCTGGTACACCGAGCAGCTCACATGAAGACAGGCTCTTGAAATCCAAACACCCTCCTCCTCCTGTCACTCTCCCCTTGCCCTGTAGCAATCACTTATTTCAAGATTATTAACTTTCTGCCATGGTAGCAGCCCCATACAATTTTGAATGCTCTGTGCAAATGTTTCTTTATTAATGAAATTAAACATCAGAGACACATGCTGTCAGGACAAATTGATACAGTAAGCTCTTCTTTAGCCTGAGTCTGATAAATCACGTGCAACACTTAGTACAAGATTTGTAAGGGTTTATTAAAAAGCTCGGCTACTTTTCAATTCCCAGGCTCTGATCCAATGAGGTTGAAACTAGTATCCCATTAAAATTAATTGGAAGTGCTAAACCATTTCATGATGAATTCATTTCATACTTAAATATACATAAAAACAACCAGACTGGAATGACCTCTAGCCATACATATATTAAAGAAAAAAAAAAGAAATCAAAATTGCTCTGAAAATATATGGAATAAAATTATTTTTATCATTGACTATCACCTATAGTGATGGCTATAGCAACCTCACACATGTAAAAATTTAACATGAAATAGTTTTGAAAAGGATGCAGACAGCAGCAATTAAAAGTTTCCTTTTACCAATCTGGAGGAGTTTAGTTTACTTTGTAATAGCCAGCCTTCTCTGTTCTCTGTTGTACCCTTTTCTTAAGAAGAGCAGAAAAAATGTTGTTTTTTTTTTTTAATTTTGTTTTTAAAACTTTTTCTCCTGATTAAAATAGCTTCTCTATAAGCAAAATACATTTGTTCCAGAGTTTCTAAAACGGACTTTAACAAATGGCCTGTAAAACTTTCACAGTATGAATCAGCATCTAGAGGTGGAATTTGGTTTTTCAATGCTGGCCACCTGTGAAGATTAGCCCAGCAGTAGCCAAAGCAGTTATCTTTGTTTTCAGAGCAAGTCATTTGTCACCAGACCACAGAAGAAGAGAGAACAGGCACTAATATCTAGGCAATAAATTCACCTACTTAGTTCATTACAAAGCTCCTTTGCCTGATCCAAAACATTTAGCTAAAGACCCATCTTACATAAACGCTTCGTTGCATATCATTAGTGTTCTCTCCTGGGCTCGGGAGATTTCATGTATTTTAAATATTTTAGAAAGTAGCATTACAAGGATTTTATAAATGCGGCACTTATGCATGCAGTTCAACTATACAGAAAGCAACAAATGCGAGTATAGGTACTTTAGACGTCTGCACTGGCATTTCAGATACAGAAAGAAAAAAAAGCAGAGAGACTTTCAGTCCTTTGCTGAAAGCTCTCCTTGAGGGCTCCCACACACATCCATTGGTGTGTTGAGCATCACTTCTCTTTGGAAAATGCTGGTGCATTAAGGGCACAATTCCCCAGAAACACTCATTAGAGCGGAGAAGGTTCAGAGATCAAGATCTGGATATTGTCATTTCCTCGCAGGAGCTCCAAAAGCAGCTCCGCGTTCCGCACCTGCACTGGGAAAAGTTCAGGAGCTGACCTCTGAGCACTATGGCTGCTCCGTTACAAAAAGGCTCAACCATTAACAAAACACAAAACTTGAGGCAGACTGGAAGGTAAATCTGCCAGAGGAGCGGGAGCAAGTCCTGGGGAGGGAAAGGAGGGCAGATAACCAGGGAGGCAGAACATGTGTCTGGGGCACTGTTAAATGAGTATAACTACGTGTGGAAATGGGCCTTTTGTTGCTTCAGGGTTTGCCTGCAGTAGGAGGGCTTCTGAGTTTGTGATGGCAAATTCCTTCCCCAAAGCCAGTACAACCATCAAAAGCCTCCAAACCCCAAAACTCAGATTGCAGTAGACATCACAGCTCAGTCTAAACATGGTCCAAGGCATAAATGTGATTTGTCACCTCTGAGACAGAGCTTCCTTCAGCGACCCATTTCATTGTGATTTACCTTCCCCCAGAATTCACCAGAGAAGTGCAAAAGGGGTTAAATACCTCCTTGTCTTTTTTAAGACAAAATCAGGCTTTCCATACAGGATGAGCTGTAGGACTCCTCGAAGCCAGGCTCCCGGCTGGCCAGGAGAGGCAGGGAGCACGCAGGTGTGCCCCGCACCATGGACATGCTTTGATGGTGGGTGCAAGCCCCTTTGAGGCTTCACCCAAAGCCATCTGATGGAACCCACTGACCAGGTCTCCACCTTCCTCTGCCCCATCACAGGCAATACAGCGCACCAAGACAGCGCCTAAATACCATCCCCGGAGCAAGGTCCGGGGTGCTCAGCACCCACTCGCCTCTGCCCTCCACCAGCCCACTCGCCAGATGCTTTTTCCCCAGCCTGAATCATTCCCTTCACACAGGGCCGTCGTGCGTTGGCGGTACGTGCACGGCTGTTTAACATCCAGACCAGCTGTCTGCACAGACCACGCGCCTCTACCAGCCCACCTCACAGACCTGCACATCGCCCAGAGAAGCTGGGTGTACCCAGGGAGGTCATCCCTGTCCCCAGGTTTATTAGGGTTTCAGAGTCATGCGCTGCTTCTAAAAAGCCTAATTTCATCATCTGTGAGTTCATTACAGTCTCCTTGGCAATTTATTTGCCCAATTTTCAATGAAATCCATGAGAAGTTCTGCAAAGAATGATTTTTTCCTTCTTACAGCACACAAATACAGCACTCAACCCCCCTCTTGGATGGATCTGTTCTGGATCTGGTCCAGACTAACGACCCAAGTGTATTGCAAGGCTGCACTTTACTCCAGATCCCCTTCCAAAAAACCCTTACAGGCACACTGCTACAGTCAGAAATCCCTGTCACCCTGCGGCCACTGGCCAGGAGCTGAGGGCCCTCAAACGCCAGGACAGACCCTCATCTGCACAGACCACGACAGCCAGATCGGATACCTACATCAGCAGAGGAGCAAAGGAGTTCACCACAAAAGAGTTCACTTCTCATCTCCAGAATGAAAGAGTCACTCTCGAGCAGCTTGATTAACTGCTGCGGCGTTAACGATATGCACACCATGGCCAAGGGTAAAAAAAAGACTGCTAAAATTGTGACAAGAGAAATAGCACTGATGGGTTTGAGCTGAAGGTCCATATCCATCTAGAACATATGGTATGGAGGTGTATGAACAAGACCACGCTATTCTCCAAGGATGGCTGTCGTCTAAAGCCTTTTGCTTGCGCATATACAGAAAAGGAAGGAAAGAGTTCTGGTGAGGATGGGGCAGCCAGTGCCACCCTCAGGGAAGGCACCGGTGTCTTCCTCCACCCCGGAGAAGTTCACCTGCCTCTGGAGAGCCCTGGCCCACGAGAGGAAACTGCAGCAGGGTCAAACCCCAGCACCAGGGTGGGAAATGCCGTGGGACAGGGAGCCGCTCCCTACCCCAGCATGGAATTGTCCTAAATGGAAGAATCTGGGACTCAATGGTTGCACGCTGCTAACACTTCCTATGCCTGAACTCTTAAAATACAGACTGAAAAGTAAAAGTATTTAAAAATGGTTTAACAGATGTAAAGTAAGGAATGGATTTGACAGGACAAAGATCCTTAAAGTTACGCGAATGCCATTTTCCCTAGTGTAAAATCTAACAGGAAAATATCGTATCATCATAAAACCTCCCAAGGAACAGAACACGATGCACCTCAGGTAGAACTGAAATTCCCTTTCTTCCCCAGACAGCTGGCAAGTTTATTCACAGAAGGTGACATTCACACCCTGCAAAGGACCAGCAAAATAGAGGATAAGTGGCATGAAGCAATGTTAATGATTCCCACAGACCCCCAATTTTCACCCAAACAAAAGAAATAGCAAACAAAACACAGTCATAGTTGGTACAATGGCTCCACATGATTATCTGCTAACTGTAGTGACTGATAGTTATTTCTGCAGGGAGCAAATGTGTTCATGACATTGAAAGCCTGGATATTGGCGTGCCGTGATTCATTCTTCCTCCATTGCACCTGCAATATTTGGACTTTCACCAAAAGCTGCGCTTTTGTAGGAGTTTGGAAGAGGGTTAATTTCACTTTTTCCCGTTGAAAGTCACATTCCCCTCCTCCCCTTCTCAAAAACAAAAGATTAATTAAAGAAGCATTGATTTTTCCATTCCCATGGAAAGCTTAATAAACTATTTCTGGCACACAAAGAAATATTGAGTTAAATTCAGATGAGAGTTTGCAAGCAGTGTCTATTTTAATTATAATCAAAATGCTTACATAGGAAAACACTAGAGTCGGCATAGAATTTCAGTATTAGTGAAGAGTCTGTGGAAGTAAAAGCAAGGGAGGCTACCTTGATTGCAAGTTTGTCAACCCGCTCGTCCATCAGTGTTTCTGCACCAGTGTGGAAATGCCATCACTACATGAAGCCCATAAAAAAAAGGTGATATTCTGCATTTAACCAGCTGCCTCCTAAGATGAGGCATCTTCTTTCACCTGAGATTCCCCATTTTTCACTTTTTCTGTCAAGGGCCAACAACAGCAGATCTGCGAGGACATCGTACAAAGTGCCGTGCTCCCTCACTGCAGGCTCCTCCGCTTCCTCCTCCCGCTGTCCACATCACCACCGAAAGCCTTTATGGTTAATCACTGCAGTTAATCATTACGGATTGGTTCCAAAATAAAAAAGAATTCAAGGTTTATACCTCATTATAATGCTCAGATTTGAGTTGTAACCCAAAAGCAACTGATGTAGAAAGAAATCCCTATCAGGAAAGTATCAGAAACACAATACATACCTAAATGTGTGCTGTAGCTGACGAAACATTAAAAAAATAGAAAATTCCAATTCAAGATATATTTATAATTCATTTTCAGTGGGAAAAAATAATGCTGTAATCTATATTTGAGCCCTAAATGTTTTTTGAAAGTGAGCACAAAAGAAACAGGAATATAGTGAAGCTGAAGCTTGATTTTCAATTTGAAAGTACTTCAGGGAACAATTTTCCTGCTTTCTACTGCAGCTTTTGGTGTGTTATTTTGTTATTAGTTCAGGAATTTTTTTTTTTTTTACACATGTGACTGTTCAGCAAATTACAGTATTTTAAGTTGTCATCTGAAGCTACCAGTATGCTGACTTCTGGTATGCTGAATCTAAAATTCCTTTCATACACCACAGAGACCCATTCTGGAGCTACTCTACAATGCGAGTGAAATGCTATCAGCACACCATACAGACTTAAATGACTTGCAGTTACGAGGCCCACAGAATCCCTATAAATAGACTCTGCTCACACAGCAAGTCACGACAGTCAGCCCCGACGCCTGAACCCCGCTGGAAGCAACGTAAGGAGAACGGGGGGGGGTTCTCAGACTCCCCGAGCAAAGGTTAATCCCTGCAGGCAAGGCAGCTCCTGGGGCTGGAGGTTCATTCTCCTAAACCCGGTTTGCACGTGACGATGTCTCTACTCGAGCAGTCTTGTTTCCCTTTATGAATGTCCTATTTCCCTTATTTATGAGTCCCTTCACTTTTCTACATTAAAAACGGGCTCTCAAGCCTTTCTTGCTTGTCACGGTGCACTATCTTCTTATAGTCATGAAAGTTTTTGAAGCTTCATAGAGGATATGTAAGATGAATATTATGATCTCACCTTTTTATACTTGCTGAATATTTAAAGGTTTTTAGCTCCCTTAAAAGAAATCTTTTCCAATTGGGAGGACAGAGGGCTACTGTTTCCATAACAACCACTCCTCAGAAAATTTTCTTTTGGTAAATACAGCAGAATTAACTGCATGGTTTTAATGTTTAATCATATTCTGTTAGACATGTATGAAAAAAGGTAAACCTTAGTTCACCTTGCTTCTCTACCATCTGTCTCATTGACCAAAATATAGCTCCTTTCAAACAACCGAAAGATAGTGAAAGAAAAGCACCTGCGAACTCATTCATTATGCTGTTAAGCAAGCTGATAGGCACCACTGGAAAAGAAATAAGATTGAAAATTGCTGATGCATCTTCCATCACTGCAATTTCCACAAGGTTAGAAAAAGTCACATCAGATAAAATCTTGGGAGTGCTAAGGCAATGGCCTGGGTAATAAATGCAAAAAGGCATTCTCCATTTTATATTAGGTGCAGAGAAACTAGGATTGAGTGCTTCTGGCAGAAAACCTAAAATCACGGTATGATTTCCCTGATTTGGATATGAGAGGAGAGAGGCAGTTCGAGGGGTCTCACATCCCGAACAACCCGTCTAGCAATCGTGAAAAACATTTGTACCCTTCTCCTCAGATAAATGAAATCCTCTCACCCCTTCAGTCATTCTTCCAACAAGGTATCTTACTCAATATCCACAGGAAGTGAATTAAAATTTGTGCAATGCAGCAGACTCGTGGAGTTTGGAAAGGCGCCGTGTAGGTTCCGAGTCGCTGGAGCTGGGGTACATTCCCAGCACTGACTCCGCGAGGCCCTGAAGAAGTAAGGCTGTGGTGAGCTGTCACCTCGGCGGCTTACAGCCACCATCACAGAGCTGCCGCCCCAGATTCCATATTTGACACAGCAGCAAAAAAAGGTTTCTTTAATATTCTTTTTAAATCAGTCCAGTTCATTTCCAGGATGTTTCTGTGTCTTTGTGCATTCACCCCCATGGATACTCCATTGAACAGTTCATTGCCAGAAATGCCCACATGCAAGAAAAATATTTACTACATATCACCTATAGAAATCAATGCCAAACGCCTGCATGAACATTCACACGTACTGAAACCCCAGTCAGAGATCTCAGTTTCTCCATCCGGAAATGGAAGAGCACCTGATCTGCTAATCAGATCAAAACTGCTCAGATTTCAAATTAAGTAAGTTCCCACGTACGAATGAACTATAAAATTGGAATTCACAGGTTAAAAGTTTTCACACAGAACTCAGTAAAGTTTTCACCAACTACAGTTGAAAAAAACCTTGACATTGATCTTAAGCTGCTTTTTGCCGTGCTTTAAGCTATCTAACATATTAGACCTTATACATTTCTGCCCATTTTTAATAAGAAGAGCTCAGCACAAACTGTAGTACATGGAGCAGGTAGAATATATTTACCATATGTAAATACATCTGTATGGGCTTTTAATAAAATTCACTTTCATGCTATTCTAACTCTTCTTCTACTCCAAAAATGCCTTTGGCTTTAGCCTCAGAAAAGATGAAAAAGCACCTCTCTCCTTACCAAGTAGAGAGAGTACTGCATAATGACCTGAGAAGAAAGAGTGTAAAGATTAATCTATTTTTTAACCTCTCAGAATAATAAATTTTAAGATCTGACTTGCAACCTCAACTAAAAAGCTTCTTTGAAGCTCTCGATAAAGAAAACATTTCATAAAGGCCATTTCTTCCTCAAGATGGCTCGGCATCACTTGAGCAACCTAAGGCACAATTCAGGTTGTGCCAGAACATCACTGAACATTATCCTGGACCACTCAACTTGAGTGGAGGCTGGGTATTTTAATCTACGCGCAGGCGCCTGTACCGCTGCATTATCACATAGAAAAGGGAGCAGAGGAAAAAGAAACCAAGAGGCAAGTACCCAGTGAAAGAAATGCAATAAAGCAATTAGGCTGTCTGAAGTTAAAAGCTATAGAAATATTGTTATGGCAAACGCTGATAAACCATAAAACAAGATCAAAGGATGTGCCCATCATGTTGAAAGCATTCAAAAGGAAGAATAAAAACCACCGTAAGAGCAGGTGCCTTCGTGCTGCTTTTGGAGCACATCACTGACGACTAACCAACTTGTTCTAGGACATGCTGTTAAATCCTGGTTTAAAAGGACCTGGCCTTGCTTTATGAAACATAACTCATAGAGCTGAAGGCAGTTATTTTCCTAGAAGTTTTCACTGAGAGAAATCTTGCCAAGAGGTTTTTCTTTGATATCAACAGGTCCCCATGCTGCTTGGAGGCAGCTCCGCCACGGGCAGGCACCAAAGTCCATAGCGGGGATTTTGGCAGCTGGGAAATGGGCCCCTGAGAAGCAGGGGGGGACCTTGGGCATCTTCCAGCTGTATCCGCTCAGAGGTACCTCAGCAGCTAATTAAGCTATCAACTTTTCAGCATTTGAGTGAGCTCATACATCTCTGTACCACATCACCATATGTTGTTTAGACAGACCATTACTGTTACTTCATTCAGGGCCAAAAAGCTGAAATTAAAAGGTATCCCTCTGGAAACACTTAAGCAATTTGGTTCCCTTTAAAATGTGGGCAGGTTATCTCAAGGCCATCAAGCTTCAGGAACTTTCCATTCCCTCTGAAAAGCAACTTTCCCCTGGGCTGCCTCCTGCCATGCTCGGTGCTGTGCCCATCCCTGCTTCCCCAGCGAGTGGTGCTCAGCACCCAGCCAGAACACAGCCAATGTTTGACCCTGCACAGCTCGGACCACTGTAGCGGACATCAGTCCCACCGTCATGATGGCACCTGAATCTGTAGGACGTCAGACAACTCCCAAAACATGTGTTGCCCGAGGTTTTCCTTCCTCCACCCTGACTCCAGCACAGGTGCTCCCAAATCACTATTTGTCAAACATTTTATTCCTGCCTTGTCCTTTCCATAACTTTATGTGATCACCTCATACCTGCATTCCAAACTAAGGAATCCTTTATCCTCCACACACCTGTGTTTACCAAAGATCACTTCAAAATCTTATTCATTTAGTTCAGATTTTATATTCCCTCATTACCCTTTCCCAATTCAGACCACAACAGTGTTGCAAAACCTCCTAAAGCCTAAAAGGGTGTCCACGTTCAACTGACACCCAAAGCTCGTGGAAACTTCTGCTGGTGGCAGCCCAGTGGCGACAATGAGGAGGGGCATTGTCACCCGGCTCAGCCCCGGCTCTGTCCCCTCGCCCGACAGCTGCCAAAGGCCCCTTCAAAGGAGTGCAGTGATTTACCGAGTAACCCCTTTCCCGTGATGGACGTTGACGGCGCAAACAGCCACAGACAGTGGAAAGGGGCAGAAGCGCACCCGCCATCAGCTGCCCGAGGCTCTCCCGCCGTGTCCCGGCTCGCCTGGCCAGCTCATGGGAGGTGGAGAAAATCTATCCTGGAATTAGGTGAAAACAAAAACCTATTCTTTTCTCTCCAGCAGCACCTTTTTGCTGCAGCTTCTCCTTCAAAGCGTTAAGTGCACTTTCCATATCAAAGGCAAGAGGCTGATGTGACTGCATTTGACACACGAAGGGCTTTTTTCTTTTAACAGGCTGTGCGAGAGGGTTCAGAGGAAAGTGTAATCAAGGAAATACCAACACAACACCCCTCGGTGAAAGCCTCCTGCATGTAGTGATACCTTGTGGTGTCTGCAAAGTAATAAGCAGTGGAAAGAATTGTTCAAGCTAAGAGAAATGTAAATTGCTGAATTTGGAATTATTGTGCAATAAAGCAAACCTCAGCACAGTAGACAAGCAGGGAAGAAAAAGCCATATCAAAAGTTACAAGACACGCAAGAGTAAGCCGTACTATTTCATGCTCCTGAAGGCTGACACGTTTACCAGCTTTTCATTCTATGTTTAGATATGAATGCGTGCAATATTTTTCTGTCACTTGAGTACCTTAAAACACCTCTTGGCAATTATAAGCAAGAAAGAGTCTCACGCAAGGAAAGCATCCAGCTTTTCTAGAGGATTCCAGCACTCTCTTTGCACAAACACAGTCCGAGCAGCCTTTCAAAGCCTCGGGTACAGGCACCAGGGTGAAAGAGAAACCTGTTCCAGTGATGGGACAGCACCTCCGCCCTGCTCCAACCTCGTACCTCTGCAGCATGCAGTAATCTCAGCCCTGTAAGCACTAAGACCGTTCCTGTTTTCCTTCCCAAGCTCTGGCCGCAAGCAGTCCAACAGGGATTTAACCCCCATGGGCACAACATAAGCCAGTGCCTGGTGACCTGGGTTAAGCCCTCGCTTGGGAAGGCGACAACAAGAGGGTGGAGGTGACACAGGGTGAGAAGTGGGAGCATCCGGAAGAGCAGTTCCTTCTCCAGATTCACTTTGTCAAGATGAATTAGACAAAACACATCAATACACATCAAAAAAACCAAACCATTTCACGGGTATTTGGTAATCCTATTTACATGGCTCGCTAACTGAAGAAAATGTGAATTAAGAGGGCCATGCAGAGGGCAGGGGAACGTGCCCTACCCCTGGTCCTATGTCATTGCATCACATTGGATCGTTCATTCAAATTCTCCTCTCAAAAAAAACATATTCATAAGGTCCTTTAAACAGTAACTTCCAAAAACCTGGGCTTCACAGCCACTCTCCTGAACAACTGCAGTGTGATGCAAAAAACAGCTAAGATTTTACCTGCCTGTGATATTACAGATGAATTATGAGATTCACGTCACTTAGGAGTTGTTTGTTTTGGAAGCAAAAAGCTAAGGAAACCACAGCAGAAAAAATCTAGTGACTTTTAGCTACCCTAAAACTACCCGTATAATTCAGCTAACGCTCTGAGGAAGCCAATACCAAGTGTGCCACTAAAAGGGTTAGACAGGGGCACCGAGGTTGAAAGGAAAGGAACCAGAGCTTGGTTTTCTGGCTGGGAAGAGGGAAATATTTAAGGAATAACTATCAGAACCATTAAGGAGTTTAAGAAAAAACATTTTTTAGGAGGTGTCAGTGTAATAACTCCTTGGCACAACTCAAGTGACACCAGGGCTTCTCACAAGGCGACGTTTGGGGAAAAAAAGGAAAGGGTTAGTGCTAAGGATGGGAGCCTGAATTCTGCAAAATAGACAAAACAATCTCTTGGGAAGTGCTGCCGTCCCTTGAGGAGCTGAATTCCTCCCATTTTTCATAATGCAGATGCAAAATAAAAACAACTAAATGTGGGTAAAGAGTTTGATTTATCAAGGGTTTAGGAAGCAGGGAATAACAGTGAATCAGAGATGTCGTAAATCAGCTCTCGCAAACCTGGCTCAAACCATCTATGAGAAATTCCAGTTTGTTAATGCCATTATTAAGTAGTTTGGCAACACGATGTTACAGAGATCAAAAACGCGTTGTGTAATTGATGATTTTGCACCAACAATACATCAAAGCAGCAGGGATGGGGAATGCTTCGCAGCAGGGTTTGCCCCTTCACTTTGCAAACACGCAGGGATCCACGCCAGCAATGAGTGCCAATGATAGCACTGGAAGGCATCTTCTTAAAACTGTTTGATCAAAAGGAAGCAGTACAACTTTTATAAAAATACAATTGCAGTAGTAAGAAACCAAAAGCACATCCACCAATGTGGAAGCCACCACTGATGGCTTCATTAAACTGAAAGGTTGTGTATCTATTCCCTGCTGATACAGCTGTGAATAAGAAAGTCTTAAATTTTACTGGTGTTTCATTACATACATCCCATTACAGGCTATATTTTGCATTTATTCAATTACATATCTAGCTGAAAGGAGAAGGCTCAGGGTTTTCTAATTTTATTTTGGGAGAGGACCAGCTGTAGTGCTTTGTATCTCCATTTTGTGCTCATTCTGTCACACACATGAATCATTTCCCAGGAACACCATCACTTTCAGCAAAATCTATGGACAAAGTCACATCAAGATAACAATCTGGGATAGCAAATGCTTTTTGAGTGCTCCAGTGATTGGGACGTGTTTTGTTTGAGCCACACAGGCTTCATTATTCCAGCATAACCAGCAGGGTGGATGATATCATTTCGATATCAGTCTGTCAGCAAGGAAAGAAAGGTTGTTGGGTCTCCATGAAAAATGCCTTGTACTCTCAGCATCTCTAAACCTGGCATAAGTAAAAGCTGTCCTGTACCATGGGTGGGGACTAGGATATTTTTCTGTTCTCTTCAAAATTTTTCCTGCCTGTGTAGCGAGATTAGGACAGACCATATGTTCAGAAGGATTTTTCACATGTGGGCAGAGAGGGTCAGTTATTCCTTGGGGATAGACCCATGCCTTGGACACACTTCTCAACCAGGCTCATCAAGCCAAGTACCAGTGATGAAACAGAACTGGCTTTCAATGCAACGAGGAAAATTTTATTACTGACGAAGGCACGGTTTGAGTTGCTCAGGCAGGACTTTCCCACGGCGCTGCCAGCACCTGCCCTCGCTGCGCTGACCCCGGGGCTCTGCCCGGCCACAGGACGATGACAGTCTGCTCCCGGGAAAGCCCCGTTCCCTGAGAGTGTCACAGGGGACAAACCGGAGCAGCTCTACTCATCAGCTGGTGCCATTTACCCTGGGCTTTCTGCAACAGGAAATTTCCAGTTTAAAAGATTAAGAATTGGGCTGTGAGGAGATCTGCCTAAAAGGCTTTTTTCTGTGCCTCACTCATTCCATTTCCTGACAAGATCACTAAAGGCTGGGAGATGTCAAGAATTCAAAACAATATTGAAAATGGCTCAAAACTGGGGGTAGCAAAAGTAAGAGTATGGGCAGGAATTCTGCAATTTCAGCATGTTGATATTTAACTAAAATTATTCACAGATAATTTTAGGAGCCAAAAATGTTATCCTGGCACTGCAATTCCACGTTTTCATTCTCTCCCAAAGACAGAGAGAAAGAGAAAACGCACATCATGGAGGAAAGTTTTGCAGCACAAACCACCCACTGGTGCTTTAGACAGTCCATTAAAGGCAAGCCTTGCTGAACGGTGTCAGCAATTCATGCATAACGTTAATAGTTATATGAAAAAAACATACTGTCAGTTGTATGTTCTACACTCAAACTGTTGACCCGTATTAAGAGTTTTGGAATCTGATTAAATGTCCATACATGAAAATGAATACATGATTTCCTGTCACACTGTAAAGTCACTTGCAATGTTTTCTGTTAAACAAGTGTGTGCTTTCAAAATCCTTATTTGGACCGTTTTCAAGTTTTAGTATATACTAAGTTCAATACTGTCATACAATTAATTGCAACTAATTTGATTTAATTTTCTGTATGCTGCAGTCCTTAAGAGATGCAACATCTTTGGTTTAGAAAATCATTAAATACTATTGTATATGATTACAGGCTGACAAACACGGTGACCAGTTGCCTATCAATATCCTGCAGTTATATATAATATGTAAACAGGAATATGCTTAAGTTAAACTCAAAATTATTATTACATTATTATGGCATAGAAGGCATAGAAATAATGCAGATGATCATGCTGCATTAAGCAGTTAAGGTCATACTAATGGCAACATTTTCTTTCATAGGAGCCATAGAATACTTGACACGAAACAGAATGATCCAGTGAGAGAAGAAATTGTGCCTTATGGATGTGGGAAATTGCATGCTCCATCTATTTTTTTTTTTATTATTTGTTCTCTTTTATGGGAGGATTTTGTAGACTACTGTTCACTTGACTGACAAGTATATATGCACAGTTAACCTTCTTATTAGTTAAACATCTCCTTGGGGAAGTCTAAAATCCTTCAATAATGACCAGTATGTATACTTTCTAATGCAGTTGATGGGGTTTGCCTTAAGAAAGGTTCAGGGCTAAGATGAGCTCAAGGAGTACATTACTTTGAAATCCTCTTTTGTTTTACAAGCACAGGCTTAAAAAAAGGTTTTAGTGAGCTCAGACTTAACCGTCTCATCGCTAACAATGGGCACATTCACTGCGGTGTCCTCAATGACAAACAGGTGATTATGCATATTAAAAATACCAATATAGGGTATTTATGTAGGTGTCTAAATTTGTACTCTGAGCTGATTTGGCTTCCTAAGTCACAAATGTACCATTAAGTGAAAGCTGTTTGATAACATATGTTTCAAATACATTCAGGTTACAGTTTCCAAATCTCCTTTTTCAAACAAATGAAGAAAACACGAGGCAATGAGGTTTGAAGACTTCACACACCTTGAATTGCCACGGGAGATAAGGTCATTCTTTCAGAGAGCTGCAAGATGACTCTCGGGAAAACTTCAAAATAGAGTTTATTTAGAAAATAGACTCTAGCATACATCTGTTGTATTTGGTTTTCATTGCTTTTCATTACAATTATTAATTTGACTGAAAACAGAGGATCAGACCAGCCTTCGGATTCAGCATCAAGAAATAGGTGTATGATGTGTATTTAAGTATCTGTGAGAACAAAGTGAAGACAAAATATGAAAGATATAGAAACTGGTCCTGGTTTAGATCCAAACTGGAAGGTTGTTATATGAGATGTGAAGGTAGGTTTTAGGTTTTAATTTTGTTTTCTGAGAAATCCACTCATACTATTTCAGACAAAAAAGGATGAAATTTTTATATGTGAAGAAGTGAGAATCTCTCTAGTTAGTGACTGTGGAAAGCAAAGAGATACCACAAGCAAAGGTACTGTTTCAGATAAGGAACCAGCACAAGATGAAGGTTTCAGGAAGGAAAAAAAAAAAGTATCAGTGATTTATCAAATGTAGACAAGGTCGAGACTTTATAGCACTTGCCCTTAGTATAAACAGGGAGGGTTTTTCCTCTGCTTGACACACGCAGTGATTCCCTCACTTGATCTTAATTTGTACATACTCAAATTTAAGAGTTCTGTTTAATCTAAGGATTGTTTACCTGCATCACGTATGAAAGAATAAAAGCTAGTTATATTGAGAAGGGAACGGGAAGATGACAGACAGTTCAGGTGATTTTCAACTTTGCCATATAGCATTGGGAATAGAAGATAGACGAATTAGTGACAGGTCTGTACACCATGGGAACAAAGGGTTTCTTCCAGCCTGACTACCTAAGAAACATTGGGGGTTTGTGCATGTTGCAGAATATACAACAGAGGGGAAAAAATTGGAGGTTACACAATTAGGGTCAAGCACGCAAAAGACTATTTTAATTTTGCTATTTCTTATGTAGATCAATTCAAGACCAAGATACGGTAGGAAGATGACACTAGCAAATACAGTGCCTAATATAATCAAAAGAACCCTCTCTCCATCCTTTTAAGAGGCCATAAGAATTGGTTTTCTTCACAATTAATTGCACTGAGCTGTGCTTATATTTACAACCCAGTTGGGAGGAAAAATGTTGAGAAGAATGAAGGTGTCTTTGACCTTCATCTTCTCAGAAGGATGGAGATGGCTCAGCTGCCTATTTCCTGTTCCATCCTAATTTCCATGGCGTTGCACTGCTCATTTGGGAAACATGAAAAATACGATTGAGTCAATCCCTCTGAGTTATTCTGGAGGAGTCAGGCTCTTGGTAAAACGGAAGGTGATTGAAATTCTATGGCTCCACTGTTTAAGTTATTGAAAACAGAAAACTGTCAGCTGCATAGTACTGAAAACAGTACAGTATCTTGGCAGAATATATTAGACCCCATTTTTTGCTGCTATTATTTATTGCACATTTTTAACCCTTCATATTCATGCAGGAGATGGTTCCACAGTCAGAGCTCATGTGAGCGCACATGCACAAAGCCATCCCTCCCCTCCAACAGCACTGACCTCACTGCATTTCACTTCACCTTGGTGTTTCTCAAAATCAAAACTACAGAGGGGAAACTATGAAAGTTTGGGGCATTCAGGCCCTACAGATGCTATCATATTTGCCAAGCTGCCTGGTTTCACAGTCTGAGATGATTTCAGATTATTTCACATCCTACACAGGCTCATATCTAGGGGAAAAAGCCAGCAAAGGGAAGGGTCCAGTACTCCATGTTTGGAAAAAGGTTTCAAAACACACATATCCTGGAGGATGGTAACAAGACAGCAGTGCAGGCTGAGATCAGAGGCCTGGGACAGGTCTACCATGCAGGGTCATCTCTGGATGATGTTATTACACCTGAACATCACCTCGCCCGAGGACACTCAGGTTCCTGGTTTCACGCTCCCACTCCAGCTCACCATCCCCACACAGGATGATGCATTTGGTGCCTCAGCTTGTTCAAGCCTACCTTGGATCGAATCTTTTGGCCATAAAACATACTAGAGGAAGCCTCCCCCAGCTCCAGCGAAACTGAGCTCCGACCATGTGTGCACATGCGCACATATCCAGCCCCACGGGGAGAGCACCAGCACCCGGTTTCCCTGCATTACTGAGCGATTGCACCACGTCTGGTGCAGTGCCTCATCCTCTTAAGTATTCATTCACTTTCAGGTATCAAAATACCACCCTGATTATTTCCAGAGCTCTGAGTCATCTGGGGTTGGCTTACTCATTATACACGAGGGCTATAAGATCCTCACTGCCCCTCTTGTTACCCTCAAAGCTCCATTCCTGCCCGCTCCAAGCCATACATCATTAATAACTAAGAGCCAACACTTTAAAACTTCAGTTAAAGGATTTTGTTTTCCTATGAACTTTTTCTGTTCTTACAGCCAGGATTGCAAACTTCAATATGTAGTTTTGTGTGTCGTTGAAGATGCCCCATTGCTTATTAACTTCATTTTCACATACTTTCAATACGAACCTTGCCTTGTTCCTGAGGACTAATCAGAGAACCTGAGATGCTACAGCTGAAAGTATGTAAGTAAAAGTACTTCAAATTTCAGCTGCAGCATGGATTTGTGTTCCTCCAACTAACTTCAATTAGGAAATTAGTAGTAATAATGTAGTGAAAAAAAAAAAACACCGATATTTTATAACAAAGTCCAAAAGAGATCATGTTAAGGCATCAACCTGGGATCTGGGAAAGCTGTGGTCAAGTTTTCACTCTCCCACAGTCTTTCATAAGCCTGTGCAAGTCACTTTGCCTCTCCATGCCTCAGTTTTCCACCCATAAGATGGAGATAACAGATCCACCCTCCTTGGGCATGTTGTGGGAGCCTCCAGGAAGGCCAAAGCAAGGAGCTACAGAAAGAGCAAATTAAATACAGAAAGCTAGAGCTTTCATTTGCTATGTTATTTAGATTAAAAGTGGTTTACAAGTTTTCATCTGAGAGATGAAAAGAAGTCAATCAGCAGCAATTTGACTACTTTATTAAATTTCATCTTATGTTCCATTTATGTGACTCTTTTTCCTCTCCCTCCAAGACTGGCAGTACACTCAAAATATTAATCCATACTATATGAGATATTTACAGCTATGCAGTCAACTATAACAGAACAAAATTATCTGTCAGGAAGTAGAGGTGGCAGCAATATATTTTGTCAAGTTTCCAAGCTATTTGAAGTTCACAGAGATTTAAAACATATGGTATTTGTTCTCCTTAAATGAACACGAACATGGAGGCCTGATCCTGCCTCTGATCACGACTCTCACATTGAGTCATTTCAGGACTGGGGCCCTGCTGCTCCTGAGGGCAAAGAGCAGCTCTGGTGACGGGGACCTCACTTTGTAAGAGAAGATGTTTTGCAAGCTCCCTATCCAGAGAAAGCAAGATTTCACTATTGGAAATAACTCACATTCCATCTATCACACTCTTCCTTTAGGGCTGACAGGTGGGAGAGAGACTCATCGTCGTCTTCCCTCAAGCTAGGCAGTCAATCAACTTCCAGCGAGCTGGCCAAGTAGCCGTACAGCTGGAAAAATAAAGTGATGTTGTCAGATATATGAACTCTCATATACCTCTTAAATACCCACTGCCAATTATAACTAATACGAAAACCTCTTCCCCCATGCCTGGGAAAGCCTCGATGTGCCACGGTCTCAGAGCTCTGCAGGACGAGATCTCCTCCGGTGTTCACCACCAAGACCCCTCTGGTGCAGGAAGAGGCCAGGAGAACCAAAGGTCCTGTTACAGCTGTATTTACCAGCACATTTTGAAATTATTACCTATTTTTAGGGGTACATTCAACTTACATTTGCAGTCTGGGTTGAGCCCGGTCTACCAATCCAGCTTGCCCAAGACAGCTTTCCACCCTGTCCCATTTTCTGATCCAGCACCAAAACTGCCCATTTGGTTTTTCCCATCTCTTAAGTCTGGTACAGCATCCTGTGCTGTGGTGGTTGGAAACCACCTAGAAAGTGTTCTGAGTATCCTGGCCTTCTCTGACTTTGACTTTAGTTTTGGGAAGACCCTGCGTGGGAGGCAAAGGGACAGGACCACTAAATCCAGAATGAGAAACATGGGGAATGGTGTTGGAGCTCTGGTGTTCAAAGCCTTCAGTACCACAGCAACTTTCAAACGTTGCAGGAATTAGCTGGAAAACAGGGACAGATTTGATCCATCCTGAAGTTCAGCAAAGTGTCAGGCAGAACTCATGGAAGATGACTGATAAATTCAAACCCACCCCAGTTTTATAATTAAATGTTGTCAAGGCAAATAACCCACAACACAGGTTTCATTCTTTTCCCTGTATTTAAAGGAAAGTGATTGTCCTGTCCACGACACCAGTGAGCAGATAAAACAATGAAAGATGCATTTACATAAAGCACACTGACCAAAAGAGACAAATCAATTAAATACATCTCGGAATTAAGACAAGCTTTTTAGTATTTTTTTCATAAGCAAAAAACCCAGCTCTGAAGTAATCCTCCCAAAACACACAAGGCATACAACTACTGCAACCCATTTTAGCAACCGGCTTTTTGAGATATTCACATTATACCGTGCACGCATTCTCTGCCTGAGCTCTCCTATTCCCCACGCAGGCACTTACTGTTTGTTCAAGTAAAACCTCAATCTGACCTTGAAAACTGCAGGCAAAAGTGAAACGTTATGTAACTAGTGACAGCTAAAATTAAACAAATATTACAGAAGTAGAAGTAAGACATGCATCATAGAAAGAAAGGAAAGGTCTTCCACTAAACATGAATTTGAAGCGGCAGCACTCCCCAGGTAAGGTCTGCTGTTGACTGTACATATTTGCAATTACAAATACCAATGATATTAACAGTGACAGAATTAAAAATAATAAATTAAAAAAAATATTTACTCCATTATTGGGCTACCCAAACCTCATTCAAACAAACACAAGTTAATGTTAAAATACCAGGAACCAAACTTAGGCAGACAGGATAATTAAAATTGCTAGATTGTGATGAGTACAATTGTTTGAATCTGATTTTGCAAGGGCTGAACTATGCCATGATTTATCATCCGTAACCATATAAAGACAACAATGTGAAAATAAACGTATTAGCGATGCTCTTTTGGGGAGGCGGAGGTGTTGCATTTTGTAAGTCAGCAGTTTTCGCAGAGACTGTAAGATCCTGTTTACTACCACTCTGCTTCGACAGCACTTGCCTCACTGGTCTGACTCATAAATAATTATGAAGCCTTGGAAATACCAACTTTTGTTGCAGCCAGCTGGTTTTATTGATGAGCAATTCAGGCACCAGCCGCTGTGTGCACACTGAAACCAGCTTATTGCTATGAGGAGGCACCAGGGTCCCTGGGAAAGCGGAGGGGCAAGGTGTCACACCACCCAGGTCCTTACCAGCTCACCTGGCACGTGTTTTACCCTTGCCACCAGAAAGACACACGGCATTTTGCATCCCCGTGGCATTTTGCGATGACATCTTGCAGTACTTCTGTTTGCAGACACACACGCACCTCGGTGATGACGGGGGAGGGAGGAAGGTCTCTCCAGGGGCAGCAAGCTGCGCTGCTGGGCTGGCACCAAACAGCATCGCTCCCTGTCATGTCCCATGCGTGAATCACAGCACGGATGAATAAGAAGGGGAGAGGAGGGGAAAACAACAGTGAAAAAAGCAGCTGCCGATGAGGAGTAGCAGCCCCTATTCAAAGCATTGTGCTGCAAACAAGGCAGGCTCTCTGAAGTTGCCCTAAGACAGGTTCGTAGATGAAGCAGAGTTTGTTAGTAAAGGAAATTACTTTTTATCGTAAAAAGTTGTGGTTTTTTTAATCGCAAAAGATTATTTTCCAAAATTATTTTTTGGAAACACTCGCGTGCAGTTTGGATTTGATTTTTTGTTTATTGTTGGTTTTTAAATACTTAAGGTTTCTGCTCTACAAGGAGAAGCAGGCCTGGGTTGCACAGCCTCGCCCACCCACGACCAAACGCCTTCAGACCGGGGCTGTGATCAGTTCACGTACCTGCACACACCCACATTAAGTCCTGAAAATGAAACCCCCGTGGGGGTTTAAGCGACCCACATGTCATATCCTGGGACTCATCTCCTGAAAAAGCATTCACAAGGCAGGAGGAGAAAGCCACCCAGAGTAACCAGCTCTTTGTTTCCAGGCATGGAGCAGTCCATGGGCTGAGATCTCAAGACCATGACCAGGCACGGTGACTGGGTGGTGCCACCCAAGAGGGACCGGGAACCATGGGCTGGGCAACTGGGGCACGGAGAAGCTCCCAAACTGACACTGCTCCGGCATCGATGCCACCTCCCTGGGGCCAGGGGCCTCACAGGAGCTCGGCGATGGAGAAATCCCTCCTGCCTCAGTCCACCTCTAAAACTCTCAGCTATGGTAGCAACCATCTGAAGAATTACAGTCATACAATAAAAGATGCACACAATATTTAATCAATCTTTTGCCTTTTATAAGCTTGTAATTCTCCTGAACCAATGCCTGCAAACCAGCCCGCTCACCCAGAAGAGGAACGCACAGACGCTCGCACGGTTAAAAGTAAGGTGCCAAAAACTGAACATTACAGCCAAAGTGGCCTGCTTTTCTGTTATAAGGTCTCACATTCGTCTGGGTTTTACCATCCCTCTAATAACCAACATTTGATATTCACAGAGCTTTTGCTAGGTCTCTGAAGTGTCATTATATATGACAAAGTGCATTGAGATTGTTGTTTAACTTGGTTAATTCACCATTTCAGACCTTACAGGGGAGGCTGCACGGAGACAGACAGTGAATAGCCAGCGATAAGGAACTAATTACACCAGAAAGAAAAACTGTACCCTAGGGAAGCTCTACCGACCATTAGGGGAAATGCCCATGCAGCTGAATGGGCTTCCTTTTCTCTTTTTTAAACCTGGAAGAGAGATGCATACACCACACTAACGTGTTTTCCACCTTTGCACACCCATCTCTGTAGAAATATGGATGGGCCCAAGGAAGAGCTTCCATTTTAATAGATATATCAGGTTTTCCTTCTTTCAGAAGGCTGTATATAAAGAGAGATCATTGTACACTGAAGAACAAAATGAAGAGCCTGCTGCTGCCACAGAAAGGCCAGATTTGTTTGTTCCCTCGCTGCCAGGCATGCAGAAGCACGGAAGGGCACTGCAGTACTCTGCAAAGTCTTGGCAGCACACAAAGTGCGTAAAGTTTTACAACTCTTTCCATTACCCAAATGGAAATACACCACAACCAGCACAGATGCAGAAGACATTTGGGTTTTGTACAGTTTTTTGACAAGCCAATACCATCATTGCAGTCCCTTGGGTGAGCATATCCCTTTCTGACATTACTGGCTGATAAGGGTTGCTGGCTTCACATTAACATTGTTCCTAGAATCCTTCAAAAACAACATGCTATAAGGAGCTGTAGTACCTTAGGACTGATTGCCTTCACTTCCAAATGACCGCTTTGGGGTCTCTAGCAGTATCCATTAATGAGTTTAGGAGCTTTCAGTCTTCTGAGCACACAGTTTGATTCCCTTCAAAATCTTAGTCTTCAGTGGCTTCCAGTTTACAATTCCATTTGTGTCCAAGGGAAGAAACCTTCCAGCTTGTCCATACACAGCCTGATAGTCCACTTCCAACATGTGCTTAGCATATTCGGCACTGAGGGGATGCTAACCATCTCCAGGTGTAGAGGATGGAGCACTCACAGCAAGGGCTGGGTCCTGCGGTCCTGTACAGGGTGGTACATCAAGTGGTGGACTACCTGGATTTCACCATGTGCATCTCACACTTGTAGCTTACCTGTGTGACCGGGTCTACATTGCCACTTTCCAAAAAAAAAAAAAAAAAAAAACCGAAAGCTGTAAGCAACAGTGTAAGAATAGCAGCCTTAATCCAGAGCCTGCAAACCCTGAGGTCCACACCACAGGGTTTTTTTCTCTGGAAGCCACTACATTGCCCATCACTATATAGCCACAGCACAATGTTCTGCCTAGGAAAGTTACAATATCCTCAGCAAAACTTTGGGCAGTTCCCTTTCTCACAGCCTCTGCACTGTTGTCTCTAGAATGGTTCTTTTCCCTCCTGGTGACATTGTATGGCCTTCTGCTGCATGCATCCCAGCCACAGTTATCACCTCGTTCAGTTCTGACCTGCTTTGTGGACAAAGCTAGATGGGAATCAATCTTCCTGTCCTACCACCTGAGGGCTTCAACCTGCATTCACAATACCCCGGCTGATTCTCATTAATGCCGTGCTATTTACTCCCAGAGTTTCCAGGCTGCTTTTTGCATCTGTTCTCTTGCTGACACCAGTAAGTAGCCTACATTACACTGCCACAGAAAAGCTAGTACTAAAGGGCGATCGTACTGAAAAGTACAAAGCATGCTCTTAAACTGAAAGATTGATCATAACTTTATTCAGCTGCTTTGTTTGAAGGCAGAGTGTTATCCTGATATTTCAAAATGACTGAAAAAAAAAAGCCCAGACATATTCACAAACCCAGACAAATTCATCCAAAATGAAAGAACAGAAACTGCAGCTCTTCAAGCCAAAAGCAGTATTTTTTGTAATATTCTGAATAGTGGCATACGTGTATGGCAGATGAAATAACAGACTCCAGCAGAAGTTGGTTTATACCTCTGGTTTGTGGATGATGGCATAAATATTCATGAAGCATTCAATGAACTGTACAATGTACCATGAACATCAGCAGAACTAATTGTGTCAGTAATTAAAGGTGTGTTTTATTGCACCTACATCAGAGAAACTTCACTGCTGCTGATCATGCTGTGATAGGACACCGCTGCCCACAGAAGATGCAGCAACCCCACTGCAGCAAGAAACATCACAGATTTTTATATTCATCATCACTGCTGCACATTAAAGCTGTCAGGCCCAATACTATTAAAATTAGTAAAGCTCTAAAAAATACTCTTGAAATGTCCATGCTGCCACATCACTTGAAAATCACCTAAATTGGATATTGCATTTCAGAACATAAAATAGACCTGAAATCCTTCAAGTACATTACTAGGTATTCAGGTTCTCTGTCCAGCAAGAAAGGCCATCCACAGGGAAGTATTATTTTACACCTACTCAGACGTGTAATTTACTTCAAGCCAGGCAGCCTCATGATAGGTAAGCCTTATACCAGGAGCTGCCTTAATAATATTAGTGTTCAAATTCCCAAGGAAGATAAATACTTCCAAGAAAAATGCTAATAGGAACTTGTGACCCACCAGCTACTCAAAAATTAAAGAGATTTTGTAAATGCAGCTACTTGAAAAATAATTCTTAGAAAGAATCAGTTCTCTTAAGTCCTTTGCATTCTTTCACTCAAGAACAAAAACCCCAAAACTGTGCCTGGGTCATGACACTTGCAGAAGAACACCAAGCAGAGCGAAACCACAAGTTTAAGCCTTATTTCATGCGTGCAGTTCTGATTTGAGATGCGACTGACTGACTGCAAAGCAAACCAGCAGCTTGCAGAAAGAGCAGGGAAGTCAGTTCAGAAATACCTCGGATCACTCAATCAAACTGAACAGCCCCTTCTGGAATGGAGCAGCTGATCAAAGTGGCCACCAGTAGCTCAAGAGCGCAGTGTCAGGGCTCCATCACGTTAAAAGAGTTCAGTCCACAATAGAATAATCAACTGATAGCCACAAAGCATAACCAGCTTTATACATAAGAAAAAAAAGTACGTAGGTAGCAGAAGCAATTTAAAGAAACTCAGATAAGTAATAGTTTTGCGGGCCTTTCCTAAAGGCTAAGATAATCTTTCAGTGCTTGTTCAAATATCATGAGTACTTTTGTACCATAACTGCCCTGGTTCATGTTTAGCAATAACTGGTTCATACTCAAAACGCAGCTTTTACTCAATGAATCCAGTCCCCATGACTTTCAGTTTTCTGCGCCCAGGAGATCTGAGGAAGCCCATATCTGTACCAGGTTCTGAAGACATGAATAAATGCACATCTAAACCAGTAAACAATAACAAATGGAACCAAGATTGGCTTCCGAGGAGGAAATGAGCCCAATTTCTACTGGGAAAATGTTAATGTGCAGGCTGCTTAATTGAAATGAAGAGATAGCTTCCTGCTTTTCTCCATCTAAGCAACTGGCATTTTGCCTCAAAAGCACATATTCTGGAAAGCTGCTGACATACTCTTAGAGGCGTATCAATTTGTGCGGTGCGGATGGCATTCAGAGACAAGCAACATACCAAAGACCCCAACAGAGCAAAGCTCACACGAAACCTATTTGGAGAACAGTTTGTACTACACATTGCAAGGGAAAAGATGATAACGCCAAAGTCTGTGGCAGCGCTGTACACCGTATACACAAAGGCTGTGTTGTATACCATATAGGAAAACATAAGCTCTGGTTTCTTGATTTAAGTGAAAAGAAAAATACCACCCACACAGATATGGCAGGTCTCCACATTAGAATTCAAAAGACATTTTTTACTTCTCTACACCAGGTCCCATCATTTGAAAAACGGGAGCAAGAACAAAGCAGAGGGCAGGAAGGTGGGAGCAGAGCCAGCACTGGAGCCGGTCCCGCTGGCCAGCCTCGTGCTCCAGGAGGCTCCGCTGCCTCTTCACCAGCACGTCATGTGCTCGTAAAGGCCGAGTTAAGCTAAACCCACTATCGTGTGCTGTGGATTTTAAAAGACACGCACTAGCCTGGAAGTACGCTGCCAAGAGACCAGACTATGGGCTCTGAGGCAGGGTAAGTGTCTCACCCTGCAGAGAGTTCTGTTTCTAAATCTACATTATACAGAAGCTCCATCAAAAAAAAAAAAATCCCAGAACGCAGGAGGCCAAAAGTAGCATCTTGACCACCTGCAGCTCTCCAGCGATTATGACAATTTGCAAACAAAGATACCTCCTCTCTCGCCATATGGATCCCAGGCACGGCTCCTTCCCCCGCACTCCCCCAGCCCCGGCCCCACGCCTTGGCAGGAGACGCGATGCAATTAGAGAGACACGCTGCACCCCGCAGCTGCTGGTGCGTGCGCTGCCCAGCACCCTGCCTGTCACGAACGGGCAGGAGATTAGAGCTCGAGAAACGCTAACTCGTCAGTGGGGTGAAGTTTGGATTAAGCTGTCCAACAAGAAAACGCCTGGCTTGCTTGAGCAATCTTCCCTCCCCACTCAGAGTAACTACGTACCACAGCACACCAGGGGATTACGAACTCCGCTAAAGCCTGTGCATGCCATAATCTGTGCATAAGAAAGTCAAAATCATGCGACTGCCATTTGCATACTACAGGATAAAATAACCAGCCCATGTCCCACTTCTAAAGTATCAGGTATGGACCACAGGGAAAAATAAATAAAATAAAAAATAAAAAATAAAATAAAAGAAACCCACACCACAACAACCATGTTCCTGTATGCGTTCCTGTGTGAATGCTAGTACTTAAGGAAAAAAAAAAGATTAATTCATCCTGTTAACAGCTGGGCTTGGTGGTTTGGGTTTTTTTGGCTGCTGTTTCTGAATAAAGTTCTAGTGGGATCTGAAGAGATGCAGACAGGGATGACAAGCACAAGCACAGCAGCAGCAGAGCTCCAGCAAGAGCTTAATGAAGCTCAGAATCCCCTGGCTTACAGGGAACTGCAGGACAGAGATGATGCAGCTACATCAAATCACAAGTGTCAGAGGAAGTAAATAGGGAATTCATCGATTGTTGTTTCTTATAATACAATAAGGAGGCATGAAATGAAGTGACAAATAGGAAGTTAAACTAACAGATGGAGAACCTTTTAAGACTGCGCATAGATAAATTGCACAGAAAGGATAAAATAAATTTATGGAAACAATGGCCATCAAAGGCTAATCAACACAACAACTCAGAGAGGAGTTCCAGCTCAGGAGCTCCTGAAACCACAGATTTCCCACACCAGAAGGCGATACTGAAAGCATCACTCTGCCCTCGCCTTGCCCAGCCGCCCTCAAGACATCCCCTGCGGCACGGCAGGACGCAGCTCCAGCACCATCGACCAGCGGAGAGAGCATCTCCACCGCGGGTGCAGAAACCCCGGCTTGTGCCTCATCTGCTCGGTCCTGGTCCATCCCAAGGGCCAGGAGAGACTTTATGTCAGCAGTGTGGCACTTACAGATATGCCACAAATATTAAGATCCGAGCAGAAAACTAAGATTTTAAAAATCAAATTATTCTTGTATTCCTTATTCTTGCATTATAAGAAAGAGCAATCAACGAATTCCCTATTTGCTGACCCTGTGGCAGGAGATATGGATGGAGGTTTATTTGTTTCTAGAAGAACAGGAGACAGTCTGGAGATGGGACCGAAGAGGGAAGAAGCTGCCCAGGGACACGAGAGCCCCTGGGAAATAGGGGCAGGAGGAGCAAAGGGACAGACCAGATCACAGAAGCAGACAGGCAAAGAAGAAAACCTGATTTCATTTGTATAGATATATTCTAATTAGTACTTTGTGTTCCCTTAATGAGCATAAAAGAAGTCACCGACTGGTTTTGTTTCATCTCCATAGGAAACAAACGTTCCCTCTTTGCTCAGGCAGGGCCGATGCAGACACGGCTGCCGGGATCCGCAGCATCCCCCGCGCAGGAAAAGACGCTCCCTGCCCGTGCGCCAGCCTGGCGAAGGGAAAACATTTACAGAAAGTTTACACCAAACCTGTTTTCCCGCTGGAAAATGTTACTGCATTAAAATCGCGTTTGAATAACCAATTGACAATATTTCATTAAACACTGTCAAAAGAGTCAAAACAAGGCATTTTAGTATTAGTTTTCAATTTCCGCGTTTGTTGTTATTTTTAATACATGACAGATTCAACACAGAAAAAAACATTTTGATTGATCTTAGATTTCAAAATTTCACTTAAATTCAGCATTTAAATTTAATGCCAAAATACCAAATTTGTGACCCTGTTGGAGACCCTTTCTGGAAGCAAACATGAGCTAGAAGTAACCAGAAACAGGACTTGTAACAACACCCTCCCCACCTCCCTGCTCAGCACCATCTGTCCTTGCCACGACCTGCTCCATGCAGCAAATACTTGCCTTGTCCAGAGTCCAGACTGCCTTTAGACTGTTCTACAGCAGCTGAGACGTAAAGGTAGGGATTATTCCCATTTTTAAAACAAACAGGGACCTGTAAGGTTAGATTTTGAACAACCATAAAACCAAGAATGAAAAAGAAAAAACCACTATACTGCCAACAGCTATCCTGATCCTGCTCCCTGAGCTATGCAGGTAGACAGTTTTGGTCACAGAGAGCCCATGCAGATTTAATTCAAGCTTATTCTGTAATGAAGATTAATGGCTTCTTTAGTTATAGCTCGGCATTTAAAAAAAAAAAAAAAAATTCAAAGTCTTACTTTGAGAATGACCTCAAGAATTGTGCTCTTCCAGCCTGCCCTAAATTAAAGGATCTTTTTCAAGAGACTACTTGCACGAATTAAAAGATCATTTGAAATATAAACCTTTCTTCCACAGCACAAAAGCAAGGCAAAAAGAAATCATATTCTGTTCTTTCCCGGTAATTGCACAAGGGCTCAATATTAACCTGGTCAATGAAATTCAATCAGCTGATCGTCACAGGTAACGCTGAACAGACCAGATCATTCTTTCTCGGGGACATTCTCCTGCAAGTGAAACAAAGCAGCATTTATCCCATGTACATTCCCTGCTCGCACACTTGGAGCTCGCTCTGAGATTGCATGCTTAATGGGATTTTGAACGATCACCCACTACTGCTGGAAATAACCCCCAGCTCACAGCCTTGCTTTTACAAAGCCTCTTCTTATAGGGTAAACTGTGATCACTGGTCATTAACAAAGGATTTTATGGAAGGAAAACGGAAAACTGAAGATAGAAGAATTGCTATTTAATTCATGATCTTCTGGGCCCTCAGTTACAGTGATATTAAAAAGTAGAATAACCTTCCAATAAAGAAAAAAACATAGTCATTTCAAAGTGATGGGAATTCTTCCTAAAAGAACAAAATAGAGAGTTCATTACAGTCTAAAGCAGCAACAAGTGCAGAAGAATCATAAGATGAAATAGCAAAAAAAAAAAAAAAAAGAAGTCCTACTCAGAATGGCAGAATTTTCTCTTGCCTCCAGAGGTAAAAGTTCATGAATTTCAGAGGACACCCCCGCTGCGGGGCCAGCACAGCATCCTCCAGCAGAGCAGCATCAGCTGGCACCGGCTCCTCTCGAAGTGAGGGAGCGAACAGGAGTAACGCCGTGGGGCAAAGGTGCTTCTCCAAGCAAGAGCGCAGGACAACCGCACTGGGAGAAATCCTCTCATTGTCGATCTGCCTTCAGCCGTATTATCCTGTTCTCTGTCACCTCTGTTTGTCTCCTTTTAACTGTCATCCTCTATTTGTCTCTGACTGCATCCAAGAGAAAAGGAGAAGGACCCGTTCTCGGTGACAATGTCTGTTTAAGCGGAGGTCTGCCGCCTCCTCAATACAGCTCACTCTGCAGGCAGCATCGTCCCAACAACTGCCAACAAAGTAGACAATCCCCGCTGCAGGGACCAAAAATAACTATTCGAATTATTTGATCTTCTTAAGCACAAAGGAGCTGGTTTTCACTGGGGTCTCAATTTACCTTTCATCGTTCACATACACAAAGAGCAGAAAAGCTGCTCTGGTCTGCAACTCCTGCACCCTGGCTCGGCGACACGTTCCGATGCGCTACATGAAGCTGGAGGCCAGAGGATGGAGGGGGTTGGGGGGAGAACCCAAAAAAATAAGTCCACATGAAGCTCATGGACCCAGGCCATGCAGCAATAAGAACAAAAGTGAAAACAGGATTCAGAAGCTACAATTACTCCCGTTGCAGTCAACAACAAGACAGACCAACAGAGGTGCTTTGCATTAGCTCCAGTTGTGGGGTCTCATGATTATGCGAGACTCGCAGACACTGGCTTTCTTCCTCTTGCAGAAAAAGCCTTGAAAACACATGCTAGTCATAACCCTTAGGCTCACACAATTCAGAGGCTCCCATAGCATGGATACCCGCACACAAAGTGGGGTTTAAGGAGGCAAGATCCAGGGCATTTGAGCAGGCAGTGCTAGCCGCGCATCTCCTCTGATGCAGGACTCCCCCCGCGAGGAGCGGGGCTGCCACCGGGACCACCGCCCGGATGGTGAAACACAAACCGAGCTGGTCCTCACCACGTGGCACGGAGGCACAGCTCGTGTCTTCTTGGGTGTTGTTTTGAATTTTATTCTGATCAGAAAACATAGCAGTAAATAACTTAAGAAATTTGCATATTTTATTTTTTTAAACCAAAGGAAAGAATCCACTTGCTAAGGAAACAGCGGCATTTTCCTTCTTCTCACTAGCGGTACAAAATACTAACAATTTATAATATGTTTATGTGACCACCATACAAAAAAAAGAAATTAATTTACTCACACTGCATGAGAGGTTTGTTGTTGTTGTTTTCGGGTTGGGGGGAACGGGGGGGAGGTGGTTTTAAAATAAGCTATTTTGTCCTGGCTTGCTTTTAAGGTGCAATTCACCACCAACTTAACAGCTTAGAGATTTGCTCTCAGAAAGATAATTATGGCTGTAGGTTTCATATTTACTGGTTTGCCAGCTGGGTGTTAGATACCGTGCTGGGAGGCAGCAAAAGGTAAAGCTGGTTTTGGTCTTTTTCAAATCCTTCCTTTTTTCACCTTTCGTTTATCTACAGTTCCAGTAAAACTGAAATACCAAACAACACCGCAAAAGTGATTATTTTGGTGACATCTGAAAAAGGCATTTCAAATCATCTAGCAGATCCCGCAGCCTTTCAGCTAACGAAGGCCATAGCCCCCACGCAGCTGGGGAGCTGCCATCAATAACACCGGGGCCCTGCACGGCTCGTGCTCCCGATTTCTCCAGTGAAAAAAATCCTGCACAAGTGCTCTCCATTGCCATCAAATCAAGACTGAGCCCTATCTCCAAGCAACTAATGTCATTGGGTTTGGCCTCATTTCATCAAGCAAGAAGTGCTCCTTCTTCCTATCAATGTGATCAGAAGAGGAAGTTCTCAAACCTCTTTTCTCTGGGAAAAAAAAAAGCACTAAACAGCAACTGCTGCATTCATAGCACTGTCACAGTGTTAACTAATTATTTCTCACAGCAAGCTGCGAAGGGGGTAAATAATTACCTGTTGTACAACTGGAAGAAACTGATGCTAAGGGACTCACCTGGCATCAAACCGGTTGTACCAATTGGTACAACCAAGCCCACTACAGGCTCACATTTACTCACAACCCTTATTTCTGCTCGTTTTTCCAGACTACACCCCCCATGGCTGAGTCCTCAGCCCAGGATGGCTATCCTGCTTCCCAAGGTCAATCCAGTGTTTGCCCATCCTTGCTCAAGAAGAAAGAGTGTGGCTTTAAGCAACATTTTCCTTCTTCTTCTTTCCCTGACCACTCCTGTAATTTGCTTTGCTTCTGCGTTGGGTCATATGGACCCCCAGCTCTCCGGGCTCAGCATCCAACAGCAGAGACAGCCCCTGCCACCAGCGCTGAGCAGCCAGCAGATATAAATACTTGTTCTACAGAGAGGTCTGGATCTTCTCCCATTAAAAATCACCAACAAAACTCCCACATCTCAGTATCAGCAGTATCAGACTACTCCGAGATTGAATATAAAGCTCTTCAGCGCTCGACATCACACTCAGCTTTTCTGTGAAGTCATTTTTGACCCAGAAGGCACTTCTTTATTTTTAACAGCTTAGAGGGGACGACCCACACACAGTCCTGCAAGAACCCATTTTGAAAGCAAAGTGTCAGCACCTTGAGGACCAGCCATGAGCCACCTGCCCAGAGTTAGTGACAGCTCCCTCAGCTTTAAAGTTAAATTTCATAAAAACAAACGTGGGTCACCGTCTTGTTGATATTATATATTAAAAATATCAGCCATGCAACTTTATATCCCCTGTATCTGTCAGTATGGAATATCAGTTTAGTATCCCGTTGCATTACCCCCATGTTGCAGATTTCCATCCTTTCTGCAGTTTGAGCTGGACACTGCTCTCCTCCACTTGCTGAAACCTTGCCCTGCTTTCTGCAGCCGGACAGCCGCAGCTCTATGGCAGGTGAAGGGATCCCTCTTCTTCAGCCACCACCGTAAACGAAGCAGAATTTCATTACCAGGCAACTACATTCTGGTTTTTTCTGTTTGTGGAGTTTTAAAATCCAAGAAGAGAATCTCACTGCAGTAATACAACAAAAATTATAAACCCTCTTTTGATCTTTTGGGACATGAGGCTATCACTACTGCATTGACACCAGCCCAAGCTATATGATCATACCTTTCTCCAGGGTCAGAAGGCACCCAGGAGATGTGAAATACTACTGCTTTAATTAACATGGTATTTTGCTTATGCTTTTTATCGTTAGGAAGTTAATGAACCTTGGATTATGAATGAAACACTGATGAGAATCTGGAGATGCAACAGCCTTGAGTTACAGTAGATACCTGCCTGGCGAAGCCTTTGTCTGACCCATACTTCCTTCACCAATATGTAACATATATGACCAATATATAACATATATAACAGTGATCTAGCAGGTGAGACCTAGGGGTTTGCTTTTTCCTTCTTGCAGTCTTAGCTTAGATGGGAACGCAGCCCCAGATTTCACAGTATTTCCAAAGTGCCAACCAGCAACAGGCAGCTGAAGCTTCATTCCAGCCCAAGAGCGAGCCGAGCAGACCCCAAGCACCCGTGAGACCCCACGAGGTCTGCGGCCTTTCGCCCAGAGACCGCCCGAGCAATTCCGATCAAGGTAGGGCAGCGGAACCATTTAGGACATGAAAGAGCATTCCTTGTTACAGTCCGCCAGGCAAAAGCCTCATCCAGGGAGGTTGATTCCCAATAAAGCACCAGTAGGACAGACCCCCTGCCACGAACCAAGGAGGGGTGGCAGCACTTCGGCCCCTGGAGCACGTCCCCGGGCAGCCCCAAGCTGGGGGTCCCGTGCCAGGGGTCCCGTGCGCAGCCGCGGTGCTGGTGGGTGCTGCCCTGCAGAGCTGCTGCTGCAGGCACGAGCTGAATGGATGGGGGGGTTGTTCCAGTTTCAGTGGTGACGCACGCCTACAGTTTGCTTGCTATGTGAATCTGGTACAATCATCATAAAACCAGAAGTAAATCACCAAATTCTTTTCCTTCAACCACTTGGGAGGTGTCAGATGAAGCCTGCAGGGATGGGGCCATATGTCCTGTCTTGTGAATATAGGGAGACATACAGCAGCAAGCCATCAACACCTGTAATCTCTCCACAAGGGATGGCTCTAAGTCTGGCTCAAACTCCAGATTTAATGTTGGAACAGAAAGGAGACGGCCAGCCGCCACACTTGCAAGAAGCGTTTCCCCCCACCCCGTGTGGGAGTACGAGAGTTTTTAGGTCACACCCAGCTCCAGGTACTCACTTCACTGACTAACGAACTGCCCCCGGGCTGGCAAACACGCCGGCGAGCACAAGGAGTGTGAGCACTAGCAAAGCAGCTGCAGGAAGAGAGCGAACCTCACCCCTCCCCAGCCCAGGGCATCACCGCTCCCTGCGCATCCCTCCGGAGATAAAGATTGCAGCTCTTGTGCCCGTGCCAGAGAGTGCGTTATCTGGATCCATAATCTGCAAATGGCAAAGCAATAGAAGCTGCATCCACTGACGCTATCGAGGTGGGTAGAGCTACTGAACCTTATGGAAATACATTATTGATTTTTTTCTTCTTCCAGATGGTGCAATTCAGAAAAATTGTTTTTAAATTATGCCTTGCAGAAACACTGAGAAGTGCAGCTAATAAGAGGCGTATTTCAGGTGAACACTGACCTCCTTTTCTTCCCCATCAAGCTAAAGCATCCAAAGCACTGCAAGCACTTTGTATAAATTACCTGCAGCCTATGAACTCGAACAGAAGGCACTCTAATTGGAACTACAGCACCGCAACCTCTTACCTACTGCTCATTTATGTTTCCAGCAGGATTCAAAGACAGCTACAGAAAACAACTCAGATTAATTGCAGTGTTCAGTATAATTCTTTCCCTTCCTTTTAAAGCCAAATAACGAAGTGCACCTAGGAAAAATTAATTTGACTGATGAGCCCAACTTATTTCTACTTTAAAATGGTCAGAGAGGCTTCAGCAAACAATGGGGAAAACCAGCCAGGAGCTGACAGCCAGCTCCTGCCGGCTGCAGACACCCAGCGCACAGCGGAACCCACGAGGCTCTGCTGCAGCATCGTCTCCAGCCAGAGGGTCGCTGGCATCAATGCGCCAAACAGTGATTTTAATGAGCCATTAGTTAAGAGTTTGGACTTTAGTTTCCAGAAGTTGGTTTAAAACCAACAGGTGGAAAGCCTGGCAAGGCTCCGTGGAGCCGAGGCTGCTGTGGTCTGTGGGGGTGCAGGGGGTGGATGGTCTCTGCCAGAACTGGAAATTTTAAAAAAAAAGAAAAAAGTTGTATCGGTATCTCCACGTTGTGAAGCACTGGAGCATCTCCTCTGGCCATTCCCACCAAAACTGATGGAAAGATCCCAACTCCTCCAACAGAAGCTGGATGACAATTTTCCACAGCAAAACACAGGTGACAGTGAAAATGCACAAACTTCTTTCCCCCAGGCATCTGTTGCCCACTTGTGAATTAACATCAGACCAACCAGAATAACCGGTACCGCTGTTTCGCTACTAAAAGCCTCTTGCAGGACGCTTGACTCCCTGAGGACACTGAAGTAGATCATAACAGAGTTTGTGCCCAGTTTGCTCCTAATTTTTTTATGTACCAGGAAGAAATCTTCATTTTTTGGCCACTGAAATTTTTCCAGAGTGCATCACTTATATCAAAAATGTTGACGTTCAGCCAGAAAATAGGGACTCAAACCTTCTTTTTTTATCTTTATAACTGAAGTTTTCCTGAAAGACAAGTGCCACGAGGGATACAGCAAACTTCAGCATCCCAGTGAGTCTGAGAAAGTTACAAGCAGACAGTGACAGCTGGGCACAAATGGGGAAAAATAAATACTTTTTATATATATATATATTTATATACACATACACACACACACATATATATAGATAGATAAAAAAGAGATCTCATCTTCATCAAAGTAGTTCCCATACTTCAAGAGTGACCACCTGAGTCACGGAGAAGTCCGTCTCCGTTCAGGCTCACACTCTCATGACCACCATGATCGAGGCCATTGCAGGTAAACCAGGTCTGAGCTTTTCCCCAAAAAGTTTTGCTCGTGAGAAGCCGGGGGTCCCTCTGCTGCCCCTTCCTCAAAGCTCTCCACCAGACCTACTCATAATGAAGCAACAGACTCTGTAGCTACAATCATTGCCCTCTATGCGAATGTATTCCTTCCAGAGATGCCCAGAGCTGATCTTACAGAGCAAGACAAGTGGAGTCCATGTACGCTCCTGGGTATTTGTTAGCCAATTCAAACCCAGGATTCTTTACATATAAAAGTGTGACCCTGTAAATCATCTCCTCTCAGAAAAACTGACCTAATATTCTCCTAGCCAGCCCTCAGTAAGTCCAGGCTGGACCAGTTCAGGAAGGAGGGATGAATTTTAAAATTGCAGCTCCTTAACCAAAACATCCTCCACAAACATCTCTGCAGCACCACACTGCCGCGAGCCAGCGCCGGTCTGAACTCCCCTGGGGAAGCAAAGCTTTGGCTGCAAACTCCCCACCCGTTTTCTTGTGAAGACAGACAGAAGCTAACGGGCCAGCCTCAGAAAAATTAAGTCTTAACTTTTTGGCAATTTTCCCAGTACTTTAAAAAAATGGTGTAAAGTAGGTCACTGTGCAATATGGAATTTCCCAGGAATTTGCACCTTCTGGTAGAAAGCTAAACACTGGAGGGGACGAATTTATGCTGTGGGTGAAAAATGGGCTCAGGGCTATCTTATAACATGAAATACAGCTTCTGGCTGCCGGCATGCCCGGGGAGCCCTTCCCAGTCCTGGAGCATCCCACCACACCCGACACACCACGTCCTGGGAGGCTTAACCCCCCCCCGTAACACTCCCAGACATAACCACCCCTTTCCATCTAACAAGGGACAGCACTTGTTGATCGTTTGGGTAACGAGCTGGTACCCCGCTGTCCCAGCAGAGCTGGTGGGAGCATGGCTCGCCCCGGGCAACCCAAGGGGCAGGTACCCGCAGACGGCCCCGGGCTGCTGCTCCGCACCGTGCTTCTCCTGCGGCAGCACCGCTCCCGGGAACCCTCTGCTCGGGACGAAGGCGCCGCGCTCGCAGCTGCACACCCACCCACCCACCCACCCAGCGAGGGCCAATCTGCGGGTGTATCGATGGCGGGCACTGCCCGCAGCACCAAAAGACTTTAAAACGCCGTAAAGACAGCTTGAGCCTTACCACAACGGGCTGGCCCTCGCCCACGCAGCAGGACACCGCGTGCCTGCAAAACGCCTGGGCTGGTGCACAGCAAGCGTTCGTCTGGCTTCAGTGCTGGCAGCTTTTTCTCTGATGTTGGGGCACACCGGCTCGGAAGGAGGGTGGCAATGCAGGGAATAAACACAAGCCACTGAACAACGACTCTCGTGTCTGGTTCTGCCCCTGACCTGTGCTCTGCCCCGGTGAGTGCCCTCACCGTGAGCCACCGTCCACCCTCCCCGGCCCCTCAGAGAGGATTCACAGCCCTTTGTCTGAGCGCAGAGGCGAGAGATGGCAACACCAGCCTTGCCGCTAAAGGGACAGTCACCCACTGGGTGCCACCACCCCGGGGAGCAGGACGGGGCTGCCTGGTCTGGCACCCCGAGCAGGGACATCGCGGGGAAGGTCTTTGGGCCGGAGGACCAAGCGCTCTCGGAGACTTGGTGCAATATGGGCACTAATGGTTGGTAGTTATAGCCTTAAATAATCCCCCACCAAACATCCCCAAACCTCTTTTCAGAGAGCTCTTAATGTCTGTATTTATGACCCTGCTTCCTTTGCTTTATACAATAAGAGAAACTGCTGGCAGGGTTTTTTTGTAACATAACAAAGACAAAAATACTACATTAAGTCAAAGACTAAAGAAAAAATTGAATAAAATCCACATTTTTTTTTTTAAAATAGCAATTGTTAGTAATTTGCTGCTGTGCTTCTGAATACAATCACGGTACTCTCTCCCAGTGATTCAAACTCAGTTGATGCAGTAGGAAGAACTTACCTGTATTTAAACGCACTTTTCTGCCTGGTAGAAGAGTTTTAGTCATGCTGGGTTATTATTAATTACTACTCTGGTTTACTTTACATTTCCTCAGTAAAGGGCAACTAGCAGGTCTCTGCATTGCCTGCAGAGAAAAGTGGTTGTAGCCTCACTCTTGACAGGTAGAGGGGAATTTATGGGGCTTTCAGATTAAAATATATTATGTTTACTTGTTAACGAGATTTATTCTAGTATTCTGTTTTATTTATAGCACACTGACTCAGAACCTTGACAGCCTTTATGCAACAGTTTTTATCTGACCAGTTTTAAATATTTAAAAACTCTCCTCAAAAGTGTTTGGAAGGCAAAAACTAAGTAGGGGGAAAGAAAGCAAAGTTTGCTTATAAACCTCATACAGAAAGCTGGTTTAAATCAACTTTATTTTAAAGAGGAATTAGGCTATTTGGGTTTTTCCTCATCTCTGGAGTAACACTTTCCTTTACAATATGTATTAGTGAGTACGTGCTGGGGGCACATATGTATTTTTGCTAAAGTCAGTCGTGAGATGATTCATAACAGCTATAAATCACCCCCCTAAATAAAGGGCTTTAAAAGCTTGAGTCCAACTAACTCCCAGTTTGGAGAGCTGGCAGCCGTCCTCACAGGTTGGTGGGAAACACCTTCTCTCAGGATTATAACAACCTTTTACCAGGGTCAAAGCTGTAACACCACTTGTTTCTTCCATTCCTTTCCCCTTCTCCAGGACGGGGAGGGGGCACGGCCCTGCGCAGCCCTGCAGCGACAGGCGAGGGGGGGCTGCACGGGGGGGCTGCACGGGTACCTAACCTCCATCTCCATCATCTCTCCAGGGGCTGGTGAAGACCACTCACAAGCACAGCCCACCACAAAACTTGGCCACCCCCTTCATTATGAAAAACCTAAAAGCAGAGACTCCTACCTGGGATGGTGCCAGGAGCCCCCAGAGCACACGGGGAGGATGGGCAAGCGGAGCCCCACCAACAGCACCCTCCTGCCAGGGCAGGATCAGGCCCCAGGGAGGGGCACGAGGCACCTGCTCCCCATTAGGCAGCAGCAGCCCACCAGTTAATTTAGAGGATTAAATAAAATCAGGGTGATGCTCCCAGGTGCCTCTATTGCAGCTGACAGCATCACCCTAAGCCTACGCACCCACCCAGCACCAAGTGCTTCCCTGGGGAGCCCTAGGGCTGTGTACCGGGGGGCGGGGATGGCACAAAAACCTCTCCCATTGCCTCGAGATAAACATGTTGGTGGGTAACCCCTAAACCCACTCTATCTGCGATAAACAGCTGCCCCTTCTTGAACCAGCTGCAGGAGCTACAACCACACAAATACGTATAATTCTTTTGTAAATGAGATTCATTACTGTTTGATCAATTTTCTGTGCATAAGTATTTGCGGAATCTCTTTTTCTTCTTTCCTCGGAGCTGCACCTTTCTCCCCAAATGCTCAGCCAGTCTGCTTTTTTTCATATTAACCAGGAAGAAAATGCTGTAGGCTTAAAAAAACAAAAAACAACAACGTATAACAAGGTGAGAAGTGTTATTAGCACAACAGACGCACCTGGCAATGCCTCATTACGGGCACTCTGTGCTCTACCAGGCTAGGAAGGAAAAGTTTCACATGAGATACTGTGTTACAGCTCCATTTGGCCCAAAGAAATAAGCAGTTGGGTCATTAAACTGTTCGTTTGTGTCAGGGCTTGGGCTCATAGCAAACGTAAGACTTCAAAGCTGCGACACACAGCCTCATTGCTGGGAATTACATTGGGAATAGGCAGGATTTCTGGAGGAGTGCCATTTTCAAGGGCAAAAAATAAGGAATATGTAGAGTTCCCCTCTACCAGATTGTCTGATTCTCTGCTCGCCTAAGGATGAAGCGGAGCTGTTACTGAAGATCTTCACCAGCATCACAGCGTGTGCGTTACAGGTGTTCAGGGTGTCTGAGGCTGGAGCAGGGCTGCACGCCGAGCTCCACGACTGCCTGTCCCCAACCTCAAAGACCTTTTCTGTTGGCAAATAGCAAGAAAAGAAGAGTTAGCATATAGTCAGATGATCAAAATTGGCTTTTTGCCCCCTGTGATGTACAAGGATAGCAGGGAGTTGATTGTTTGGTAAAGAGTAGTATAAGGATAATGTTACTTTTAACCATGAAAGAGCTTAATGCCATGTATCCGCAAAGGGACGCTCCTGGTGACAGCCAAAACAGCCCCAAGGCGGGACCCCGGCTGCACAGCCGGAGACCCGTGCTGCGGCACACCGGTACCCGCGGGCATCCTGCCGATCACGATCATTGCGGATAGCATAAAGAGCCCAAATAAATAAAAACAATGTTACATAAAGATACAAATCAGGAGGAGTGTTTGTTCAGCTTTTAAAAAGAAGTAACAACATGAAAAAAACCTTTTCTATAAAAGTACATTTTGTTCAATGCCCTGGTTTTGTAAGACTACACCACAATAGAACTGAGTCATCTCATGGCATTATACCACCACTTGATCTAATTTTCCTAATATTCCCCCCATCTGTTCCATCCCTGCAGGACAAATTACCACCCTGAGAGTGAAGGACAGAAAGAAATACAATAGGTACAGATTATTATAATTTAAACTTAAATCTTGTTATTAAAATGCATCAGCCAGCAAAAGGATGCAATTGTACGATGGCTGAGCTCAGGGAGGAATCAGTTCTGTAGCCCTGGAAGCTCTGTTGGTCAGGAACCCCCAGGGCAGGGGCAGGGGACGCCCAGGGAGCTCGGCCACCCCCAGCACGGGGGGTCCTGCCCTGGGACCCGGCTCCACCGCAGCCCCGGCCGCTCCAGACCAGTCCTGTCCCTGGAGAAAATCAGGCAGCAGGATCGCTGCAGAAGTGTTTTTGCAGCTGGGAGGTGAACTGCTGCTGCGTTACTGACTGGTGACTTGCTGGTTGGGTGCGGAGGGGGGACGTGAGCTGGGCAGCTGCGGTCCCTGCGGGGACGTGTCCCCGAGCAGGCTGGTGTCGGCACATCGCGGGGGGCTGCAGACCAGGGACAGCTTGGGGACAGGCTGGCAGGGTTCGGAAAGAGTTGGAAAAGACTGTCCGTACTCAAGGCCATCGACCTGTTTAACTATCAGAACAGGTTAAAAAAATACCTTGGCCATAATCTGCAAGTACCGACAGACTGAACCTGATGATGATGAGCCCTCCGGGCCGGGTCCAAAGGTCTGACAGGCGCAGAGATCAGAAAGGGAAGGTGAAGCGCTTACAGCAGCGAGGGGAATCACTGCCGGAGCAGCAGGGTGAGCGGGTGCTTTCCTCATCTCCAGATGCTTTAAATCACATATTTTTTCTAAAACATATTCTCCAGCCCAGCCTGGCCTTGCAGCAGGAACTCGCCCAGGGAGGTGCCCAGCCCATGGTATCAGGGGGGTCTGACCCAACGTCCCCGCACGCTCCGCTCCTTGGCTGTGGCCGCTGCAAAGCTGAGCTGGGAACAAGTGAAATGCATTTTTCAGGGCTTTGAAAATGAGATCTTTGCTATTTTTTTTTCCTTCCCCTAAATATGTATATATCATGTATATATATCATGGGCCTGGCAACTTGGCAGTGCTAGGTTAACGGTTGGACTCGATGATCATAAAGGTCTTTTCCAACCTAAATGCCTCTATGATTCTATGATTCTTTGCACTCGCACTGCTCTGCCTACTCTACCTTCAACACACTGGTTTGGTTTTTCTCCTCCTGCTAACGAAGCCAGCGCTCCCCAGATCCCCAGGTCCCTCCCCAGCCCCTGCCATCGGTAACGCCGTGGCTGCGCGGCGCCGAGAGCTGCCGAGGCGGACGGATGGACGGTGTGACACCGCGCTGGGGGTACCAGCCCGGATCAATTCATTTTCCTCACACCTACGGTGATATTTACTCCTGTGTCCTGGGAATCCATTTCTTTTTCATCTTGTCATGGAGCACAACCAGCACCATCCTTCCAGCTGTCCGGGCCCCTGGAAACCCATTGATGAAGCCAGAACACGTGGGTTAAGCGTCCCTGACACCGAAGCAGGGGAATAGATTTGTCCTTTCTAGTCTCTTTAATTTCTGAAGCAAACAATTTATCCCCGCTGCTGTGCCAGTCACCTTGGGCTGTCTATTAAATTTCCCGGTAACCTGAGGGAGGGCTGCAAAGGCGGCAGCAGGGTTTTCTCTGCAGCCCGCGGCATTAGTCAGCTCCACGAGTCACACGCTCACCCGAACGGACAAGGATCAGCCTCCGCTTCAGGAGGTTAAAAGCTTTTCCATTAGCAACTTCATTGGATGCATTTTGTAAAAAGATAAAGCACTATGAGAAAATAAAGCCTTGTCATTTACCTCTGCAAATAATTCAGGGCTGATAATGAGAACGAATCAATCAAGGCAGAGCAATTGGATTGCAAGGTCTTTCCGAGCGAGCGGTATCAATGGGAGAAGCATATAAAACCCTGGCACTTTAACGGTCTCTCTGCATCGTTTGCAAAAGACCGAGACTGCCAAAGGGTCTGGCTGGAGACTCGCTGATGTTTAAAACAAATGAGAATTGAAGCAAAAGTAAGTGCAAAATAGGTGTGAAGGAATTCTACAGAGAAATCGGAGAATACGCCACCGAAATAGGAAGTTTGTGCTCAGAGACCGAGTCCGTGGCTCACAGGCACGCCGCCTCCCAACACGTGTGAGAACAGCTGCCCGGCTCAGGTCTGAGCAAGGGGACTGGGGCAGGAACTGTGAACAAGGGCTAATACAGAAGCTGAGAAAGTTTTTGGGGGGACAGGAGCCTGAAAGCAGGAGGGCAGCTTCGCTGCATCGAGTGGATGGCAAGGGGCTGCCACGGCTGCGTGTCCTCCAGCCCCAGCAGCGGGCAGAGGGCCAGGCCCAGCCGTGGAGCATGGTCCGGAGGGGACATTGGGCCAGGGATGGACAGTTCGCCTGCCGGGGCGAAGGGGGAGTGACGCCGAGCCCTCCCGTCCCAGGGCTTGGTTGGTAATGGAACCCCAAAACTAAACCTCTGCAGCTTTACGGATGCTCTTGAGCATCTGCTTCCCAGGGAGAAGGAGGAAGAGGAGATGCTCTGCAGGCTCCCAGTGCCCCAGGACTGGGCAGCCCAGCAGCACCCAGCAGGTTCCCACGTGCCGCCCTCCCGCACTGAACGCCAACCCACGTTCCTAGAAATCCCGCTGTAGCCTTCGGGTCCATAAACACCCGTTCAAACCTGTCTTTAGGTAGCAGCAGCGCGTGGACAGGTACCAAAGCTATAGGAAGGCGATTCCTCCTGGCTCCCCGCGCAGGTCCCCCGGGAGCTCCCTGGCTGGAGGCAGCGGGCGTGCGGGGCCGATCCTCGGTGAGAGCCGGCAGCTCTGCGCCTGGAAACATGCCTGTGCCTTTGAGGAACAAAACATTTGATTCCTGCACAAAGCAGAGCCGGTTCCTGACATTTGGAACAATTTATATTTCACATGACTGGCGTCTGGCAGTTAACAAGAAAAATCAGTGGAAATGTGCTGTCTCTTCCCCCAAAGACAGTGTTAGTGACCTAAGATTACAGTGATGTCCCTTCAAATCTCAGAAACATTTACAACACTTTCTGTTTACCAGGCAACAGCAAATGTGACAGTTTTTCCAATGCTCTGCTCTGAACCGCATCCTGCCTCCCGATGGCAACGTCCCTTTTCACAAGCCTTTCCTAATTGATCGTGGGAGCAAATGAAATTATTTTCTCTTTGAAAGGATCCAGTCATGGGTATTCTTTATTTCCTTTGAAAATATAATGGGACTCTTTTTTTTTTTTTTAGAAGGAAAATACTGTCCTCCACATCTTCAGCATTTTTAAAACTTGATATCTAGAGTACAAAAGATCAGTGCTAGTCCACCAAGCCTGTTTATCTGGGCACTTTATTTCTTCAGCTAATGCAAACTAAAGTATAATGGCATCAGATGGATTTAGTGTTCTGCATTCAGTTGGCCTCTTGTCTGCGCCTGGCTTTTGCCTGCCGGTTTAGGTTCTCAGCCAAACCAGGTTTCCAGCTGGTTAGATAAGGTGAGCGGTTTATTATTATGAAAAAAAAACAAAAAAGCTTCAGTCAAATTCAGCAAAAAGGTTTTGACTGCATAAATAATCATGAGGCCAGATACCAAGAAACAGCAAATGAGCATAACAGTTGTTTTTAAAAAACCCAGGAGCGTGACCGCAGGCGACAGCCCACACAGCTGCCGCGGAGCAGCAGGACCGAGTGGAGCGGCCGGGAGATGCACCAGGCATCCGCAGCCCCGTCCTCAGGGGCACAAGAATGTCTTTTCACACATTTTGCCTCTTCTCCTAAGCAGGAATCCCTAAAAGAGCTTTAATGACCTGCCGTATTCAAAACCTTTGCACGGTTTAAGGCGCTGTTCAGCTGCAAAGCAGGAGAGCAGTCGATCTTCAGCTCATACTGAGAGTTTGCCCAAGATGTCCCTCATGGTGCAGGTCCCTTGCCGCGCCGTGCCCGGCGTCAGCAGAGCAGGGGCTGCAGCAGGACATCAGGGGCTCCTCCATCTCTGCCCTTAAGACAAGGGACCGTGCAATGCAGAAAGCGAAACGCAAAGCACCGGCCTGGGCTCTGCCCGTCTCTGCACCCCGGGGACGCACACCGCCAGCGTCCCGACCGGGTGCTCAGTATCGCAGCTGGGGGAGGCTGCGGGTTTAACACCGGGCTCCTTTCCCCGGTGGGAAAGAGTGCTTCCAGCTGCAAAGGTAACTAGAAATGCAGCTTTCCCCGAGGCCCCATTATCCCTCCAAATAAGGCAACTGATTAATATTAAAGCAGGTAAGTGCTCTAAATCTTGCCACTCTTACTGAAATGTTTGTCCCATTAGTGAGACAAACATGAAACAGTATTCACAGCAAAAAATAACACAGGCCTGAAAGCTGGGAACAGAGAGTTTTAAAATGATGGGTTTAGATCACAGCAAAACTATTATGAATTTAATTAATTTATGTACTCAGAGCTGTCAGCTTGTCAGGATGGAAACGAGCAACAGGTCTGGGGAGGGCAGACTTCCAGCTGCGTTTTAAACAGAACCGCCGCAGCATTGCCGAGGCAGGGCTGCCAGCAGCACGGCAGCAGCACCCAGCCCACAGGCAGCGCGTTTTGTGATCACCGTTGAACAACGCTGCGGCCACACCGATTCCTTACCCCGTGCTGGTTCCTCTCTCCTGGTCCGCGTTTACTCCCTGCTACTCGGTCCGACGCATGATCCAGCCTCGTTTCTCACGGGGTGGTTTTGTGTAAAGTTTTGCTTTCGCACCTTCCGTTCCTCTCTGCTCCCGATTCCCAGAGCTCCCCATCCGCTGCCACCTCCAGGCTCAGCCTCGGACCCCCACCTGTCCCACCCCACCCCTCCCCAGGGAGCTCCCGGTCCTGGTGCTTCACCCCGCTGCTCCTCGCTGCCGCTCGGCCCCCTGCGCTCCAGCCCTTCACAGCCTGGCACCCACCAGCTGCGTTAGCCCACGGCACACCCCAGCCTGAATTTTTTCCAGACTGGATTTTTCCCTTTTTCACTTTTCGTTTACAAAGTTTCTCTAAAGACAGGTCTCACAGTGTTATCACTTTACGGCTCACCACATGATGTTTTTGCTTTTTGGCCAAATATTGTGAGGTCTTCGTTCAGGAATTTAATTTTTTTTATTGGGGGGGAACAAACACCCTTCTATCAAAAAAAAGTCACTTCTTAGAAACGCATGGGTAAAGGTGTTCAATCACATTTAGCATGCCATGCTCCTCAAAAAATACAGCAAGCCAGCTTCCCACTCTGACAGTTCGCTTGCCCATCCGCTGCCTTGCTGGGCGTTCAGGGCATTTGCTCCTTCTTGCTGCCGTGCCAGGGAGGTGAGAAGCTGCTGACCAGCCCCACGGCATCACTGCATGCAATTCCCTTGAGCTCACAGCTGCAATACAAAGGCAGCTTGCAATGCGGGACAGCTCAGCCCCGAAAACGCGCCCTGGCACCTCGAGCAGAGGGGACTTGTAGGTGACTCCAAGGTTGCTCGTGTGCCACTGCGTCAGGAGCGTGGGCACTGTCTCAGCTCAGCCCTGCTACCCTTGGGAGTTTGCTCCTTTTATCTGTTCTCTCCTCAGATGCCCTACTGCCTTCTAAAGCCAGTGCCAGGTTCTCGGTCCCCCTCCTCTCCCTTCAGCTCCCACACACCGTACTTACAAGGCTTTGCCATTTGCTTTCGCAGACGCAGCCGTGCCCAGCACCCGAGGGGTGACCAAGCCCCCGCGTCCCCTCTTCAGCATCCCCCCCGTGCCCGGCCGGGCGGCTGGAGCTCTCCCCAGGCGCCGGGGACCAGCAGCCTATCTCCAGGGGTCTGAAGCTTGCTGAAAGGCAGCCGGGTTTAGGCTCTCGAGGCACTTGAGAGGCTTCGAAAAATTTGCTCCATTAGACTGATCACAGCAGGAAAAACCTGAAAAGGCAACTGTCAATAAATGCAGCACATGAAGAGGAATTAACTTCCTGCGTGTAACAAAGCGTTTTCATAAGGTTTTTCTAACAGAGCCACAGAAAGTTCAGCACTGGGGCAGAATGAAACCCAGCAAGATAAGAAACATCTCGAGACAAATGGGATGGACATGCTGACTGTTTTTATACGTATTCTATAAACAGGGAAATGAATTCCGGCTGACCTCTGGCAGACAACATTCTTCTATCAGAGGAAAGAGTTAGACACTAGACAAAGAAGATGACCCTTTGATGGAAATGTTCATAGATGAGCTTTAATGGGACACTACAATACAACAATTAAGAGAATTAAATGCTGGTTTTCTTAATTTTTAAATTTAACTTTGCTACAATTAAACGAGTGTGTATTAACTAGTTTCATAAAACAATCTGAAAAACAATATTTCCTTTTTGTTCACCATCCTGTTATTTAGAAAAAGAGGCTGGCAGGACTGCTGGGAACACTGATGTCTAAAGGCCAATGTCAAAGCTCCCGCTGTCCAGGTTCCAGGAAAAATACTCTAAGTAAGTCTAATCATCATGTAAACCATCATGATTGCAGTCGGTTAAAGTTTTAAACATTTGAACAATTACATAAAACTTATAAACAGGGAGCTTTCTCATTTTTTTGAGCCATTAGGGGATTCTCTTTATGCCTAGAGATCAGAGTAACAAGACACACTGAGTTATAGGTGGTCTGAGAGGGCACATCAGATCCAGTCAGTTTATCTTCTGTATCTGAAAATGTTTAGCTTTATCTTGCTATGACAATATACATCAGGAAGAAACATACAGACACATAGAGTGAAAAAAAAAAGGCAAGTTATTTCCCAAAAAAATCAGATGGGTGAAGTTAATTGCCCACTGGGATTGACCTGTATGTTCGATACCGTGAAACTGCACGTGCTGCCCGGGGAACATGCCCATCACATCCCCGCGTCCTGATCACTCGCTTCGCAGCATCCTGAGGGACTCGTCCATCCTGCCGACAAGAGCCCCTCAGACCTCCCTGTGACCGGTGACTAAAAGGTGTCCCTGCATTTTCCCTGGGAGCAAAGTGAGATGACTTAAGCTCCAACACAGGACACAGCACTTGAAGATCTTCAAATCAAAAGCTACTTGCAGGTGCTGGTTTGCAGTTTGGAGCAGGGTCGCTCCCCGGCCCAGCGGGGCTGTTCTCCAGCAGGCCAGGGGCATTCCTGAGCCCCGGGGGATGAGCCGAGGTGGTCCTGCCACCTCCAGCGAGGGCCGGGCGATTCCACCACCCTGACTGTATTCCCCAGCCTCACAAAAAGCACCTTGCTCCCAGAAGTCTTAACCCTTCTCTTTCTGGCACCTAGCAGTAAGCAGATGGGCAACTCGGGCTTTGAAGAAGAGAGTGGATTTTGGACTTCCATTATTCAAAGACTACTTCTACTTTGGGGGTGGGGGAGGATGCAAATGCTTCCTCTCCTAATTCCAAAAGCCAGAGTGATGTGAGAATAAAAATGCTAGTCCTAAAATTGTACGCAGCAGTTCAAATAGAAGTAATTTGATAATTTGCTCAGGCACACAAAGAAGCAACTCAATAAAAATGAATATGCTAATGAATGTATTTAGTCTTGGCCATTACATTTCATAAATATTTACTGTTCAGCATTCAGAGTCCAAATTCACAAGAATCAGTTAACAACCAAAATAAGAAAGATGAAGGAAAGTACTTTGTTCTGCTGTGCCAATACAAAATACGGTCATTTTCTAAGGACCGTGTCATGGCTCTTTCATCACAAGGTATGGGCTAGCATTTCCCATAGCGTAAACCTATAGCACCAGCCACATAAGCAGAGGATTTACACTACTGGAGAGCTGGCGCGTGGCCACAGTCTGTGGCTCAGCTCTTTAGTAGCACACCCATTTAGCTTCAGAATGGAATAGTTGAGACCATTAAATATTGAAATAAACAGGCTCACAGCACTCAGGCACAGCGTAAGGAAGAGTTTACATCACATTTGAGAAAATAAAACACAATCCACCCTGAAAAATGCGAAGCTGATCATTTTGCTTTGTGGCAATCAAATAAGCGGTTCAAATCTCCACAAAGAACAAACACTGATTTTAATGGGGCTATTTGTAAAGTGTGGTATTACCCTAACTCAGGAAGTGTATCCAGGCTGGCTTGTGCTTACCTGAATTTTTAAAAAAAAGTTTAAAATAAAACTATCCTGATGTGGCGTGTGGAACAAAAGGAGGAGAAGCCTATGAGACACCCTTCATCAGGAACTTTACTTGCACTTGACCAACTCCCCTCCAAGTTTCTTCTTCTATTCAGAAGCAATACAACATAAATACTGTCTAAAAGAATTCAAATATATGCAAAACTTGTATTGAGGCATGTCTTTACAGCTGAAAATAATCATGCTGGCAGGGGTATAATAACCAAATATTTCCAACACAGCAATCAGAACTGAAACAGAGAGACTCAAGCGGGGAACAGTAACTACTCAGCTGCTACACCTGAGCTTCATTTCTGTAGAAGGAAGCCTCTACCCCACAGAATTCAGCTGTGAAATAAACAGCACAGGAGGTGTGCTTCCACCTCCCTTAATAAGACACAAAGCAACTGGTTGACTAGGCAAGGGTGTCCTCAAAGCAACAAGGGCTATTTTTGTTTTGTTGCTCTATGTTCCCTTACTGAATTCTTAGTCTCTAGAGATTATAGCACCAATTCACATGAAGATGCTGTTTCCAAGCTTACACTTGTTCCTCTGTGATTTTCATGATCAACATTCCCTTAAGTAGTACAATTCCTTAATCTTTTGTAAAAGATTTGCAGTCTATGGTCTTCTTTTCTTCCAGCTGTGCATATTAAACGCTTTCCTCAATAAAATGGTACCAGTAAGTTTCAGACTACAGCCATGGAATTCCAATGGCAATGAAGATATGCAGTTCCAAGGAAACTCCACAAAAATACATTTTCTCCTGCAAAAGCAGAGAAAATGGGTTTTAGAAGAACATTTATTAGGAGGTAATCAATAGCCATTTGCTCTTGTTCTGAAGCTAATTTAAGAGTTGACGAAATCTTCCCTCCACAGATAACCCCTGAAGATACTACTTTTGAGTAAAAACCCTTAGATAGAACCAATGTCTTATTTTACTAGGACTATCGCACTCATGATATATTAACAGAGCATGAAATAGAGGACACAGAAGTCGTCTTAATCAACATACTATTCAGAAACTCTGCAATAGTATTAAGCTTAATGCTGCAGTACATCATTAGTTTTCTTGAAAATTCCACAGAAGTTGCATGCTATTTATAATGTACAAAAATCCACATTTATTTGTAGAACTACAAGGAGCACAATGTGCAGTAGGTATCACAAACTCTGAACAATTTTTCTTAACCGTAGATGGATGTTGCACTTACAACTGCTCATTAAGATCACGATCACCCACACTGCTCCTGAAGAAGGGTCTCCATTATTTTAATACCCTGGGAAAAAAGCACAAATAAATGCCAGTTTTACACACAACTTAAGTATTTCATACATTAGAAAGGGTACCCAAAAACATCCCAGTAAAGTTAAAAACAATAAATTGCTTTTTATGGTCCCGCACTAACTCAGTGCGGTTCTCCCCGCTGCCTGGGAGGCACAAGGAGCGCTGCGGCACAGGCTGCGCAGGGGGAAGCTGGAGGGGACAAAGGACCCTGAACAGCCCGCGAGCTCTTCCCAGTCAAGGCTGCACGAAACCAGGGCACTTGATCAGGTCACACATTTCATTCCAGTTCTGCCACTGCTTTGCTTGGACCAAGCCACTTCTCATCCCTGCACCTTGGTATATCCCTCTTTAAAAAGGAAATACCATCATTCTTATTCTTTGCAAGCAATTGGGTGTGCGAGGATGAAAGCTCCCCAGAAAGCCAGTATGGTTATTTCTATAATGAAAAAAAGCAATACTGAAATTAAGTAAAAAATGCCATCAGAGGACCATGAAGGTGAATATTTCTTCCTGCAGGACTGAAGAAAGGAGGAAGTACCAAACAATGAACTGTTATTAAAGCAAAATGTAGGTTGAATCTAGAGGATCTGTTTGTTTGGGGGGCTCACTGCAGACCAGCCCGAGGCGCTCACCAACCAGCAACAGCTGCGCGGGTGCAAACCACTGGACGACTTACAGCAGGGCAGCCATCTGAAAATGGGGGGAAGCTTTCCATCAAGTGCTCTTCCCACATCAGGGCTACGGACTGCTTCACAGCTAGATGCTTCTCTATTTTGAAATCAATTTAAGTTCAAGGCTTAGTACAAAGTGAGAGAGAAGAAACTTCGTATTTGGTGAAAAGCAAAAAACACTCACTTTAGATAAGAAAATCCACAAGATCCCTCTTCCCCTCACTTTTTGGCTCTGTGTACTGAAATTGTAGTAATTTGCCAACCCTACCTCTGATGTTTGGTCAGATCTTGTGGACTGAAGCAAGCTTGGAGCTTGGCTATAACCTGTGTGGGGCTAAGGCTTACTCTAGTATGCTCTCTGTTTGTCAAAATAAAAGAAAAAGGATTTCTCAGTTTGTAAGACCATGAGAGGAGGGAAAAAAAGACAATTAACTTTAAGAAATAGGTCAAGAGAATTTCTTTTCACATCTCTCCAGAAAAATCAGAAAAGATATTTTATATCTATGAAAAACAGTTCAACTTTCATGCCTATTCTTTAAGAAGGCAATAAGCTGACTACCTTAGTCTATCAGTCTAAATTGGACATGCCACTGTTTACAGAATGAAGCACTAATTGACATAAGTGAAGACTCAGAGGTTTGCCTAGGGAATTTAAAAATGTTACTTATTGAATCAATTATGTTCACAGCATGACAACTGCTTTTTCTTTTATTTCTCCTCATAGCACTGCAGACTTTTAGGCAAAATGGTGTTGAGGAAGAACAGGGAATGAGAGGGGACTCCATTAAATGAATAAAATATGAAAGGGCAGGTACAAGTCATTACCCACTATCTTTTCAGCAAGGAACAACTAAATCAAAGCCTAATCAATATATTCCTTTCAACTAAAGTTCAAACACTTAAATCTCAGCCCCAGGAGATCAGGCTTAAAGGAGCTAAATTTACACTGCTTAGAGTGCAATGATGCACTTGAAATGCAGAACAAACATTGCCTGCCCATTAAACTCTGCACCTCTATAGCTGCAGCTTAAAAGCTTCTCTGATGGACAAGCCGTGGAATAGTTTTACTTTTCAAAGGTGGAGGTACTCTGCTACTGTAAGAAGCTACCCTGCCCGAAGTGTCTACATGTCCTACCCTTATCGGTGCAATACCCCAACGCACTCAAAGGGATGGGAGCCCCGCTGATTCCCAGTGAAGGAACGGCTCCAGGTGCCTCCTCCCGCGAGTGCCACTGTCACCACAGCCAGTACACGGAGACCACAGAAGGCACACTGACCCAGCAGCGGGGTGAGAGGGTAACAGGGAAACGTGAAATGGCAGTCTAAGGAGTTTCCAGCACCACAGACTTGTTGAGCAGCCTACACTTATATCTGGAATATCTGCCAGGAGCCAGACTGGACTCCCAGCTGACAGGGACAGAGAGAATATATCACGTCTGTAACATCCTCCACATCCTTACCGAACACTAAGTTTTAAGTAAGAGGCTAGGTGATGTACAGGAAAAGTATAAATGGCCTGTTTGAAGGTGATGAAGGCAATGCATATTACAGTGCATACCACATTTCCATTGCCAGTACAAAAGCAAGTTAGCATTTTAACAGACTAGCAGAAAATTTTATGCTGTCTCTGAAAAGAGCATCTAATACCTTCCATTTTTTTGAAACCATGACAAAACATTTCTCAGTTAAATATTTGTTATTTGAGGTCAGCTCCATCATTTAACAAACACTACATGACAGCCTTTGATTTCCATCTCTTTATATATTCAAGTCAAGCAAAAGGAATCTAAAAAAGAAATCAAGAAGTGAAAATGACAGAAATGTTGCAACATTTAAGAGGCAATAGATAAAACATCTACCAACATAACAAAAGTTTCTTGCTACAAATCCTCCTTTATTGCGTGGCCTTAACATCACTCGTAACTTTGTCATCTGTACTGCTTCACACTGGCAGGGATCATCATAACTTAGACACATACCAACTAATTAGGCCACTTTTTAAACAAATTTTAAACACACACAAAGGCTAACTTTAGGGGCCACCACTACCCCTCCTGGGCTGGAAACTTCTCCCAGACTTTGCTTGCAGACTACGGAGCATCCTTTCCCCTTTCCGAAGGAAGCCAGGCTCTCAACAATAGACCCAGAACGGGCTGTGCTGGTAGCTGGGATTTATTGTCATATCTGCTCAGACTTTTGAATTATTCAGGAGGAAAGTTTTATTGGCAATAATGTGGGTGCATATCATTCATTAATACCTTTTCTGAACAGGTAAGAAAAAAAAAATCATAAATGCTGTAATTTCCACCCAAATGCACTATGACTTCTACAAACAAAAGCAGGGCAGGAGAACTTTATCTCCTACATTTTTGTTTAGAGTTGGAATAAAATAAGAGAAATGTGACAATTATGAGGAGCCAGAAAATGTCACTGTTGTTCTGTTAGGCATTAAAAAACCCTCTACCCACAGAATAGGCTCATATCTCAGTTACAAAAATAATGATTAAAAAGATCAGTGCCTTTGGTGTCCATGAGTAGTTCAATGAATAGTAACTTTTCTCTCTCTTTCTATATAATAAAGATACTTAATATTGATTGTGTGAATACATGAACTTTATTGTAGTCATGCACAAAATTTAATATACATACAGTATCTTCTCCTGCTTTTCATGTAGCTCATCCCCATTTCCTCTGCCCCCACATTGCTGCCTCCCACTGCTTCCTTACTCCCTTATCTCATCTGAGCCTCTCCAAACAGATGGATGGAGAAGTGCACTGCTGTCAGGACCGAGGAGATAAAGCAGGAATCATGGTTTGGCTTTGAAAGTAACATCCTTATGTATTCCAACCAATTATACCAGATGCAAGAAAAGCAATGCCCTTTTGGTCAGGCCATTAGGAAGGATGCAGATCAGGTACTGGAAGATAAGAAGTAAATGGAAGCTTGGAGAACATTTATCAAGCATTGTCATTCATGCAACATATATTTTAAAACTTTAAAGATCATCTTTGTACTGCCATTTATTACATTTGGGTAAAATGTGCCTCAAAACTACTCTATGGCCAAGCCACAAAAGGAACCCTATCTAACAGCTTAGAAGAAATGAAATGCATAGATACAGCTGCTGCCTTAGGGAGACGGACGTTTTGGAGGTGGGGGTTAAAAACAGGCAAGACTGTACATTTATACCAGATCTGATGCGCTTGTATTTTTCTGAAAATTTTCTGAAAAATCAGAGATCTGCAGACATAGCCAAAATTGCTAAAGGATTTCTAATGCAGCATTGTAGAGATATTGTGAACTAGTTTCTTTTATCTGCTAGTTCTGCGCTGTCATAAGCCAGCAAGACGTGTTTCACTGCTCACGGTCATTGCTTACACTAGCATAGCTGTCTACTTCTGTCTTTTTTTTCTTTTAAAGCCACAACAAAAAGATCTTATAGTTATCAAGAATGAGCAAATGAATAAATGGCCATGCTGTTTGAAATACATTTCCGTCTACAGCTCTTGGGGCACAGATTCCAAAATCAGCTTCTGCAGCACGAACGAGAGGTTGGGGCTGTCGGCCACTGCGCCACCGGAGAGGAGAGTGTCCAAAGGGACAGACTCCACGCTCCAACACCACTGACTTCAGTGGGAGAAAAAGCAGGACACTGCTAAGGCCACTTAAAAACAAAACCAAAACAAAACAAAACAAAAAAACCCAAAACAAAAAAAACCCTTCAACAGTATTAACCACTTGGTCCCCATGAATAATTAAAGAATAGCATAAGGCATGATCTGAACTGCGGACATCTAAGTTCATCCAAAAAACAAATTTCTCCATTAGATAACTAAAAAGTGATAAATAATGGTAAATATAGGTTCATTATAGTCTTGCAGTACGTAAGATTCACAAGTTAGCCATGAAAATGCCATGTTTTCAGGCACATACATATGCTTTCATTCATCTGAAACGATACAAACTGGAGGAGGGAAAAAAGAGAAAAAAAAAAAAAACAACTCTTACTTTCTCATTAAAAAAGTTTAATTAAATATTCCCTCCTTCTCCTTCTTGCTCCTTTTTCAGCAGGTATAAATTTTAAACAGTTTGCACAGCACAACCCGAACCCCCAAATCTCTTCAAGGTACAAACTTCCAGAGAACAAGACTTCCACGAAACTTCATTTCCCAACGAATGCTTCAGGAGACATTGCTGTTAAACCTAGTTTATCAATATGACATGACTCCCAGAAACGAAAGGCCTTTGAACACTAACTCCCTTGGGATGCTCTGCTGGATAGCTTTTATCCTCTTTCATAATTCTTACTGAAAGACAGAACTACTGAAGTATACAGAACTGCTACAGGGAGATTGACTGTGGCTATTGTAAATACATCAAGCTGCCAAAAAAAAATCTAACATTACTGCAGAAAAATGCATGACATGATACAAATTCATGTTGACTACTTTTGACTATAAAGGTGCTATAGAATCGCAAATTATTATTACAGTATTAGCTGGTACAATGAGGCATTAGGAAGAAGAACTGTTTCAATGCCTGGGGGAAATCAGGAATAAGAATGAATTACAGAAACTGATACAGTCACACATGCCATGTTTTAAAATGTATTTGAAATAAAACTATTACCATAATAAAACTAAATCCATTTTTGTTCTGCTTATCCTCTGTAGACAAAAGAAAAGGTCAAATATTTTTTCAACAATTAAAAGATGTAAAGAATCCAGACTTAAAATATCAATTTAATTTTGAGCCCAGATGATCTGGTGCTTTGAAAAAATTTAGAATATAATTCGGGGAAGAAATTCAAGCAATAAATGACTCACCTTCTTCACACCTTGTTTTAAAAACGATTGAGCAAAAGCTTCCAACACACAGTTGAGCAGACCTGCCCCCGTAACTGATATTCTGCCTTTTTGTGTGAAGTCTGTCCTAAGAAACAGGAACAGAACACCCTTTTATTATTCTGTTTACTTAGTAAACATTAAGTGTAAACTCTACGTTAGAAAGTTAGTGTTCGATACCCGAGTAAGGGATTCATCTCTTACATTCACATATTTTGTATGACAATCTCAAAGGCAAACATAACAAGATGCAGAAACATCAGGGTAACGAGAGGTTTGTAACGACCACCTCCCGCGGTCAGCGCTGCTGAAGGTCCAGCTGGACCCCGCTTCAGGAAAGACACGTGCTTACTGGGGAAGCCAAAGAGCAGCAACAGAGAGGTCTGGAGAGGACACAACAGCTGTCTCCAGAATCATGAAAGCCAACTGCAGACACAATGAAATACACTTGTACGATTTTATAGAGTCCTCAGGACATCATCCCATCCAAGCTAGACAGAGACAGCGGTAACAGTGAGGAGAAGACCCCCCACTCCCATCCCCACAGCATGCACGTGAACCCGGCACCACCGATGCCCTCGGCGGGCCACGACCATTTATTATTTCTGTCAATGCAATTCGGTAAGAAGACAAACAAGTGGAGTTCAAGTGAAGGAGCTGGAGAACATGAGAAGTTTCCCTCAACCACAGGATGGATGTCAGCAGTAAAAATCCACGATTGAACACAGCTGCAGTGGGATATATTTACTCATTTTGCAGTTTCACCATTGTAGGGAACAAAAAAGGGAAGCTCAAGGAAAATATTGATCTCTGATTGATTTCCGTAGCACGCAGCTGGCAATGCCGCATCATTACAACACAGTCACAGGGAGAAGTCTATTAATGAGATCCAACTACTAAATTATTGACTAGTTAAGTACAGCAAATTTGGTCTAATTGTTTTCATGATGGGAGTTTAATTAAAGTGTCTTTAGTATAAAAAGTCTAGCAATATTCTTGTTCAGATAGTGTCAGAGAGAGTTTCCAAAGCCTGCATGGCTTTCAAAACTAAATTAAAAGTTACATCTAGTGCAAGGCTCTTCAAAAGAGGGAGATCTTTTTAATTTCCATCTCCAACTGACAAGCACTGCTCATGCATCACATGCCTCCCTCCACATCACGGAGACATCTTCTCACCCTGCGCCCACCGTGCTGTGAGAGACTTCAGCTCCCTCGGGCTGTACGAAATGAGGGAAAGTGCTGGGTAATAAAAGGAATCTGATGGCAATTGAGGGATACAAAATGAAAAAGCAAAGAATGCTCCTGGCGGGGAGGGGGAAAGCAGTCCAACCAAAACACAGAGGGATGGCAAATGACACCAGAGACAAAACTCAAGCTATACAGGGACTCTCCACTGCAGAAGGACAGGTATAACCTGCCCAGACACGTNAACAACTCTTACTTTCTCATTAAAAAAGTTTAATTAAATATTCCCTCCTTCTCCTTCTTGCTCCTTTTTCAGCAGGTATAAATTTTAAACAGTTTGCACAGCACAACCCGAACCCCCAAATCTCTTCAAGGTACAAACTTCCAGAGAACAAGACTTCCACGAAACTTCATTTCCCAACGAATGCTTCAGGAGACATTGCTGTTAAACCTAGTTTATCAATATGACATGACTCCCAGAAACGAAAGGCCTTTGAACACTAACTCCCTTGGGATGCTCTGCTGGATAGCTTTTATCCTCTTTCATAATTCTTACTGAAAGACAGAACTACTGAAGTATACAGAACTGCTACAGGGAGATTGACTGTGGCTATTGTAAATACATCAAGCTGCCAAAAAAAAATCTAACATTACTGCAGAAAAATGCATGACATGATACAAATTCATGTTGACTACTTTTGACTATAAAGGTGCTATAGAATCGCAAATTATTATTACAGTATTAGCTGGTACAATGAGGCATTAGGAAGAAGAACTGTTTCAATGCCTGGGGGAAATCAGGAATAAGAATGAATTACAGAAACTGATACAGTCACACATGCCATGTTTTAAAATGTATTTGAAATAAAACTATTACCATAATAAAACTAAATCCATTTTTGTTCTGCTTATCCTCTGTAGACAAAAGAAAAGGTCAAATATTTTTTCAACAATTAAAAGATGTAAAGAATCCAGACTTAAAATATCAATTTAATTTTGAGCCCAGATGATCTGGTGCTTTGAAAAAATTTAGAATATAATTCGGGGAAGAAATTCAAGCAATAAATGACTCACCTTCTTCACACCTTGTTTTAAAAACGATTGAGCAAAAGCTTCCAACACACAGTTGAGCAGACCTGCCCCCGTAACTGATATTCTGCCTTTTTGTGTGAAGTCTGTCCTAAGAAACAGGAACAGAACACCCTTTTATTATTCTGTTTACTTAGTAAACATTAAGTGTAAACTCTACGTTAGAAAGTTAGTGTTCGATACCCGAGTAAGGGATTCATCTCTTACATTCACATATTTTGTATGACAATCTCAAAGGCAAACATAACAAGATGCAGAAACATCAGGGTAACGAGAGGTTTGTAACGACCACCTCCCGCGGTCAGCGCTGCTGAAGGTCCAGCTGGACCCCGCTTCAGGAAAGACACGTGCTTACTGGGGAAGCCAAAGAGCAGCAACAGAGAGGTCTGGAGAGGACACAACAGCCGTCTCCAGAATCATGAAAGCCAACTGCAGACACAATGAAATACACTTGTACGATTTTATAGAGTCCTCAGGACATCATCCCATCCAAGCTAGACAGAGGCAGCGGTAACAGTGAGGAGAAGACCCCCCCACTCCCATCCCCACAGCATGCACGTGAACCCGGCACCACCGATGCCCTCGGCGGGCCACGACCATTTATTATTTCTGTCAATGCAATTCGGTAAGAAGACAAACAAGTCGAGTTCAAGTGAAGGAGCTGGAGAACATGAGAAGTTCCCCTCAACCACAGGATGGATGTCAGCAGTAAAAATCCACGATTGAACACAGCTGCAGTGGGATATATTTACTCATTTTGCAGTTTCACCATTGTAGGGAACAAAAAAGGGAAGCTCAAGGAAAATATTGATCTCTGATTGATTTCCGTAGCACGCAGCTGGCAATGCCGCATCATTACAACACAGTCACAGGGAGAAGTCTATTAATGAGATCCAACTACTAAATTATTGACTAGTTAAGTACAGCAAATTTGGTCTAATTGTTTTCATGATGGGAGTTTAATTAAAGTGTCTTTAGTATAAAAAGTCTAGCAATATTCTTGTTCAGATAGTGTCAGAGAGAGTTTCCAAAGCCTGCATGGCTTTCAAAACTAAATTAAAAGTTACATCTAGTGCAAGGCTCTTCAAAAGAGGGAGATCTTTTTAATTTCCATCTCCAACTGACAAGCACTGCTCATGCATCACATGCCTCCCTCCACATCACGGAGACATCTTCTCACCCTGCGCCCACCGTGCTGTGAGAGACTTCAGCTCCCTCGGGCTGTACGAAATGAGGGAAAGTGCTGGGTAATAAAAGGAATCTGGTGGCAATTGAGGGATACAAAATGAAAAAGCAAAGAATGCTCCTGGCGGGGAGGGGGAAAGCAGTCCAACCAAAACACAGAGGGATGGCAAATGACACCAGAGACAAAACTCAAGCTATACAGGGACTCTCCACTGCAGAAGGACAGGTATAACCTGCCCAGACACGTGGAAGTTTGCCAGTACACAACTTCAACATAAATCCAGGCAGTTATAAGGGAGTTTTGGCACTGACTTTCCCCTTCGGTTTGGCACCGTGCACAGATCGCTCTTCCCAGAGTCCTCCCTGTCAACACGGACGCTGCCCAGCTCAGCTGGGTGGAAAGCAAGCTCAAACCTAACGTATATAACACACGCTTTTAGGGTAAGCGCAAGTGAATTACTCTAGAAATTGTCCCTAACCCAAACACGTATGCATGCAAGCGGAGGGGAGCAGCTGACAGGATTCAGACGGGTTTGATATACCAGCAGTGAAAGCGGCGAGCCCCGGAGCCCTCCAGAGCCGCATCCCACGGCGGTGCCAGCAAACGCCCGGGCAGCGCGGACAAGCCGCCCCGGACCCTCTGCAGGCAAACGCCGCTCGGGTCTGCACCCGCCCTGCCTGCGGCTCTGCCTGCAGCCAGGCCTTGCCCACAGGGACTAACTGGCTTTCTTTGGAATTTAGTCATCAAGATGAGATGCTTGTCTATAACAGCAATTAAATCACGGAAATCGAATAAAAAGTGTCGTGAAGGAGTTCAGCCAAGTTCAGGTGCTTTCTGGCCTCTGAATATACAGATATGCCTCATGATGCCTTTTTCAATGGTTTGTAAGTGGTTTATGGTAATGTTTGTTTGCTACTAGATCTTTTCAGACATTTATATGCTCTGCTTGGAAGCACCCATAATAATTCACTTTGCAAGAATATGCAGCAGTTGGCATCACTGCATTCACATTTATTTAGGACAAAATAATCACCTGAGATTAAGAAGAAGAACTACGCTGTGGTTAAATTGACCGTTTGGGACTAAGTAAGCATCACTTCAATTGCCCCAGTTCCATTAGGGACATGAGGAAGGTCGCAGTCTCCCTTCCCTGACTTGTGGTTCTCTAGCTGAAAATAATAAAGGATGTGACTGTCAATCTCAAACTGGGTAAAACTAATCCACGTCCTATGGATGAGGTTCTGCTAGATGTCCAAGCCACGGGTCCCTGCAGGGACTGGATTTGTGGTTTGATTTTCTACAGCATATTGGTCTACAACGTAGCTGGGCCGAAGTCAGCACAGACAGTTGTAACTTCATCGGACAGGGGTAGAAATATTCTGGATTCCCATCAGCACCATCCCACCACGCGTGCCTGGAACCAGGCTGCAGCTCTCCAAAGCAGCAGCTCTGTCGCTAACCCCACTGGCAAGCGACCTCCGTGCAGAGGCACAGAGCAGGGCTGCGGGTGCCGCGGCTGTAACGCACCCCGGGAACGCCTGCAGCCACCACCCCGACACCTCCCGAGCCACCAGCTCCCTGCTGGGTTGGGAGCGGGCAGTGCCCGCGCGGAGCCCACCACACACCCGGGAGGTGCGGGGAGAGGCGACGGCAGCCAACCTGCTCAGGCGGCTGATCGAGATGCGAGCCAGCAAAACGGCGCTCTGCTTTCGTTCATCAGTATCCTTAACAATGTCACGTTAAAGCTGATTAAACAAACAAACAGCCCGATACAACACGTGCAAGGCGCCTGACTGAGGTGCAGAATTTTCTCATTCTCTGCATGCTTTTAGTGCCCTGAGTTTAGTTTCAGGAGGTTGCTGTTGAAATCTGCCCAGCAGTGCTTAGTAGGGGAGAAAGACAAGTTTCTGTCTGTACGCAGGTTACCATCACTCTCATAACATTTTTCTCTCTTTAAGGGCATAATGTACAATATTCCCACTAATCAGGATCACTTGCATCTCCTCGTTGTGTGTTTTCTTATTTCTCTCCAGTGCAATAGTATGCTGTTAATGTTATGCCCTTTGCATAATTCCTTCATCTATTCAATGTAAATGTCACCATACGTACACCACATGCAGCTGAAATTTCACACCTGTTTTGCCAGACAGCATTTGTTACATCCGATTACCTCCGCAAGACTCCTGAAGAGGTGACAGTGGCGTGCACAGGCACCCCAGGTATCCTTGAAGCTACCTGGCCAGGGCAGCACAGCTGAGATCCGCGGGCTCCTGCAGCTACGTATTGCAGCTGCTGCCCTGCATCGGCGCCCACGGCACCTCCAGAGGCACCGTCGCCCCGGCAGGCACTGAAAGCCTGTGTAAGTGAACCTGCTGAGACTGCAATCACACTCTGGCAGCCCACCTACGCCTCTGCCTTCCCGACTGCCACAGTGTGCTTTAAGGTAAGAGCGAGTGGTGGTAACACCAAGCTCGAACAACTCCCCTGCACAAGCCTGCAGGAGCAGAAGCAGCACGCTGAGGACAGTGTCTTTCCTAAACTGGAACTGAAAAGCCTTGAAAACAGGGCGTGAGTGAGGGACCAGTTGCAGTAGTTAAGAGTTTCTACACCAACAGGACCAACATCTACAGTTGCAATGCAACTCTGATGCGGAGGATGCCTCAGTAAGGACAGAGTCCCAGCAAACTTTTGAAACAAAACAGCTTAAAAAGCCAGAGGAACGTGTCCTCAAACAGTAACGTCCCAGCATATGGATTTCAAAAATGCCTGAACCACAAAGAATTTAATTTCATCTGAAGTTGGTGTTTTTTTCCTTAAACGTGGTTAGAGCTTTCCGAAGTCACATGGACCTTGCCGGACCTTGCCACACTTCCCAAGGAACATCACAAGGCAAAAGTAACGACTAATTACAAGAGACACCAGAACAACATAAGAATTAATGGGGTTGACATCAGCTGGAAATAAACCTTTTTTCAAAGACAGTCAGATGTATCACATACCTGCTCATTTCAATGCTACAGAAATTAGAAATTTCACTCTGATCCTGCCGTAAACATGCATAAAGACATTTCTAGGCTCCACTCTGCACAAACACAAGTCCCACGGAAGCGTACATCTTTGGGGCACACAAGGCCATACATCGGGGAAAGAAAATTGTTTGTGAACAACTATGCTCCATGCCAATGGCTGGCAAGCAGGAGGGAGCTGATAATTCTTAAACTGCTGTCCAAGCATCTGTTGGTAGACAGGAGAGCAAAACGAACACTCTGGCTATGCCTGCTGTGCAGGAACAGCAGGGTAGCCTTCTATGACTGCAGAGCAGCACACAGAAAATTAATTTCCAGCAATTATTTGTGCTCTGGCCAGAGAACCTAACCTCGCATCCGAACAAGCCAGAGGAAAGCTACAGGACATCTACAGTTGCTGCTTCAAGTGCATTCAAGACATACCAAAGAAATTATTATTCAGACCCTTCTCATTCCAAGCATTCAAAGGGCAACAGAAAATCCCTTTTCAGGGCCATGGGCCTGCAGCAGCAGCCCTGAGCCAGCACAGGGGCATTGCTACACCCAGAGGCCAGCACTCACCAGTTTGGATTCTCCAAGCTCTCTCTGAAGACAGACTCCTCACTCAGGGATGCATACTGTGTCCACGTAAGACAATGAGTTTTCATAGCCATGTTTCTTTTCTGCATATTAAGCCAAGATTCCTCTTCCAAGTAGATGTCAGGCACTTTTAAGACACTGACCTGGGAAACAGAAGAATCATAGCTTTTAATTTAAAAAAAAAAAAACAGGTAGAATCACTCCTCAGTATTTTCTAAGTATTACTAGCCTCAGAGGATAAGACTGAGGATTCAGGAGGAGGGCACATCAGCTCTGTTTAGCCCTGATGAGAACAATCAACTTCCTCAGCAGCTACTAAAGGCCATGCAAACACTCCAAGATTTAGGGAAGCTGCTCGGTCCACAGCTGGATTTCCAAGACCACCACAGGCCAACTTACCTGCATCACCTCATGCTTTCTCTCTTGCTGCTGACGGCTAATTTACGAAGGATAAGAGAAGCCACTTCCAAACAGTTACATGCAAGGCAGCCAAACCCGCCAGCTAAACCATGAGCGCAGGAGAAAGGCTTGCACCTCTGCAGGCTGCTGCTGCCAGGCGCAGCGGCTGACGCCCTGCTCCAGCTCCTCTCTCCCAGGAGGCCTCCTCCTCCTCCTCCTCCTCCTCCAAGAGCCCACTTGTCAACCTGAATGACCTCGATCTAGCAAGCGTGGGCCAAAGAAGGGATGAAAATCTCACCATTGGTTTATTTACATTCTGCATGTATAGGGCAATGATATGTTCTCCTTGGCAGGTGAGGCTTGGAAGAGACAAACACATGTTTAGAGGCAAAAACATACAGAGTTGTCAGCACCAAGAAGAGTACGTGCATACTTTTAAGCATGCAGGCTGTGAAATAGTACAGTTATTTAACCGTGCATGTATGTAAATGTACTTCTATCTGCTGCAAGATACTCTGCAAAAAAACAAATAATAAATTACAGCTAATTCTTCTCCCATAACAAACTGTGAAGAAAGGACTGTCACTAAAAGAGACACAAGAGAGACACACTAAGGGATTGCACAACCCAGGTCCTTATATTTTCTGCAGCCTTTAAGGAATCACATTTTACCTTCTTTATAGGGACCCTACGATGCATATTTAACTTGCAACATGCTATAGGAACATTAAGTATTATTTTAATTCCCTCTGGATTCACTTACAGAATGGTTTTGTGAGAGATTACAACCCAATGTGTTCAGGAGCCATGATCAGACATCCAAAATACATACGCTCAGCTTAGAAATGATTACCCAGTGTTTATTACCAGCTGCCCCCTTCTTGCTGAGTTCCACAAGACTGGGCTTTTATAAAAATACCATCTACCACACAAAAACTGTAAGCAATAAGATTATTATATTGGGGTGGGGGGAATGACTGTACTTTCACTGTGGCCCAGATAACATTTTAAAACAGCTTTATTTTTTCAAGGTACAAAAGTTAAAAGCCCATCATTGCCTGTAAAGCAACCACCACCACCAGTTACGTGTTTTGTCCATTCAAGTTAAATATAAAATCAGTTCCTAGAGAATTTTTTTCTCTTAACTTCTCTCTAAAAGTAACTTTTCTAATTTTTAAAAAAATCATTAGGAAATGTGATCCTTTTAAACAAGATAAACCACAGTGAAGCTTTAAGGTTTTATAACTTGACTAAATTTTTCTAAAAGTAGTTACCTTCCTTAAAATTTCAGGAATTACATTCTGGCACGTTGCAATTCTCCTCCGGTAAATAATCCCCGTAGACAAATCTGATGATAAAAGAAAATCAGAAGCAAAGAGTTACAGCAGCAAATATTACCACTTTTTTAATAAAAACAAAGTAGTCGGAAGACTTCACAGCACAGCTAATATGCAAGGAGAAATGCTGGCAAAATAACAGAGCATTGCAGGAGGGTGGTTTTGGTTCGTTGCGGTTTTTTTTTTTAAGTATAACCCAGTATTTCTGCTGCTTTTCCAGACAGAAGGCTGTAAATAAGACTGCTACAGGCATTTTGTGCTCTGCCTCAGGAGGACGGCATCTGCATCCATCACTGTGATCCAGAACCCCCTTATCCAGTGTGTGGTACAAACATTTTACTCGCACTTACGGTGGTGCTCTCGGGTAGCAAAGCACTGCAGGCAGTGCCGGTGCCGGTGCCAGGCTGCGTGGGTGCACACAGGACTCCCTCCCGCAGCCCACGCAGGGTCTGGCAGGACCCACTGGAGAACCCTGCTCCTGGTGGCAGTGGGTAGATGATGACTGAGGGGAGAGAAAAGCTCAGGCGACTGAACTACCAGACCAACATACAGACATAAGTTTTAGTTTATTTCTATGCCCACCCCAATTTATATTCTCAGGCTCATTCTCTGGGCAAATACACTCTGTGCGAGATTTACAGAACAGTCCTGTCTCATCATGCATTTATTTTTGTATTGAGTTGGACCCAGTGACAAGGACAAAACTATCTATTAGGAAACAAATTACAGTTATTTAGTATCTCCAAAAAGTGGTTGGCTTTTAGAATCATTTTGCCTTTTAATATTTAATGACCCAGATCAAGAACAGAATGCTACCAAACGAGAAGCCAGCTGGCAGACAGCCCAGGTTAAAGACTTCTCCAGGATAAAAGAGTACCTTCTCGAACAGTTGCATTTGGTGGGATCTGCGCAATGAAAACTTCATGGGGTTTGGTTTCCAGAACACATCACATTAATTATATGGAGCACCTATCTCCATGCAACGTAGAGCAGAAAAGCATTCTGCGGGAAGAGTGGTTTACTGCATTTGAAGAAAATGGCAATGGCAGCACTAACACTCAGCTTTCCTGAATCTCAGGGCAACCTCACTAACCTCGCTCAAAAAGAGAGCATAAGCCTAGAATTAAGAACCACCATTAAACCTGAGCTGCAAGACAGAAGACATCTCCAAATGTATGATAAAGCGCACCCACAAGCATTTGGGAATAAAACTCTTAAGTCGACAAGTTCTTATCTCATCCCAAATGAGTATTTGATTGCAGTTCCCATACTAGGAAGAAAGGTGGTTATTTCCATGCAAAGTCCTATGGTACTTGTTTCCCACGTGGTGGCATAACTGTTTAATACATCCTCTGCACAGGAATGTTACCTTAAGTGCCTAATTGCAAACACTTCCTGCAAGCTCAGCAACTGGAAATCAAAAATCCATGTATATCAGCAGACCTGATCTGACAACTGCACTCTGATCCAAGCAGATTTATTTTCCCATCAATATGACTCGGAAATGGTAACATCTGATTTTCAGTATTTCAGGACTTCTGACTGATAAAGCAGAAGACTGAGGATCTGTGATCGCTTTCTGACTGTCAACATCCTACAAGGCCACTGCGCAAGTCTCTGATTCCTGGAACTACCTCCTCATGTGGGAAGTGAAACACCAAGTGATCCCTCCGAAGGCAGGGATCATGAAAGCCAAGTAGTGCGATGCCTGTGGAGCGTCTGAGGCTCGATCCACACAGCTCACTGTGCTTCCTTCCAGGGGCTTTACGTCTGATTTGTAGAGCGCTGCAAATGGAAATCATCACAGAAACGCCAAGGAACCATACAACAAAAGAACACACTACAGAGAAACCAGGTTTAACGCGTTTAACGGCCTTGGAATAAGCTGAAAATTCAAATACTTAAAACACACACTTTGGGGGGCATGGTAATATTTTCTTGGTCTTGTTTGCACAATGTCCAGCACGCAGGAATCCCAGGCATGTCTGCAGTGCCCAGCTTCTAATGAAATACAGTTATTACATAATTAATTTTAAAGGTTATGAAAAATTTTAATTAGCTTTGTAAGAAAAGTCAGGCAGCTTACCTGTTTTCTCTTCCACTGTTTCTACAGCGGTGACGTGTTTCTCCATGGGACTGGGATACTGAGATAAAAATGCATAGGGCAAAGATTACCACTTCTCACATGGGTAAAAGAAAATTACTAGCTGTCACTTGTCAAGTCAGCAGCAGTTTCATAGCTTCTCTCAACAGGTACAAGCTGCCTGATATTAACAATCTGCAGTCTCCATTCAAGTTAGCGGAAAGGAAGAATTTAGTAAGATTAGAAAACAAACAGAAAACCCACGATACTGCTGTGAGAAAAATCGCTTGAAGGGGAGATGCTAGCTTTTGCTGCAGCATACAGACATCTTCCACACATCCTCCATACCACAAAAACAAAGATGCAAGCTCTTGACCCACATCACGTTTTTCAAATGAGGGCTAAGCAGAGCTTTCAGCAGCATGGCAGCTCCATGGGCCAAAGCCCCCGGCACTGCACTCCACAGAGAACAACAGCAACCTGAGTTTCTGCAGCAAGCAAGCTCCTTGTCACTGCTGCTAAGCACGTTCAGCCACACAACCTATTTCCCCAAAGAGCTGGAAAGGTACAGTGCAACGTCACCTGAATGCAGACTCTGGTACGTAACATTTCACCGTCCTGCAAAAGCTGCTAGAAGAGTGTGACAGCGGGACGTCACTTCAGACTGCAGCATGGGTCCACCCTGGCAAGAGGGCACGCTCTTCTGCTCAGGGGCTGGCGTGCAGCAAGGACAAAGGATTGCTACTGCCTGTTCCTGCCCAAGGTAACCTCATTTACCTTAGGCTGTACAGATGAGTCGTTTCAAGGCTGGAAGAAAGAGATTCTCGCTCCAAGACCTCCACTGCCCAGGAATTATGCCAAAATTGTACAGGTTGCCTGTAGGGCAAGAAATGTATGCACAAGAACAGGACTTCTCAGGATGCATAGTCTATTTTGGAACTTATAAAACTCCTCTGGCTAGAAGTGAGACAGAGAAGGCTACAAGGACCTTACTCTCTGTTGCAAAAAGCAATCAACGTTCACGTGAATAACGAACTCTAAAATTTAAAGTGCAAGATAATTTATTGAACTCAAATAATACCCAGAAGTTATTGTAACCTCCATGCTAATACGAATGCCAGACTGAAGAAATACTGACCACCAGATAAAGATTAACATTAAACAAAATACAAACTTTAGGAAAGGTGAGGAAATTGCATTTCAAGGCTAACTCACTTTAAGTAATGCAATTATGATGTGCAATAATGAGTGCTCCAAAATTCTGATATAAATCTTGGGTTCTAAGCTAAAAAGGTTGACAACTCCAGAACAGGCTGTTCTATAATCCAGCATTACTATTTCTTCTTGCTGTAGAATAAAAGTTGATTTTAAAAGTGCAAGGTTTTCAAGTCCTATTCTATACAGAAATTGGAGGCTTCTCCACAACATGCTGCTTTGAAATGGCAGTAGTGGCATAATTACATTATCAATGTAACTTACACTCTGTAAGGCCCAATCGTGTGAAACAAAGAGCCATTTACATAAATCTTTCACTAAATAGCAGGCTCTATTACCCCAGTATTTAAACAGAAATAGACTCAATTTCCAACACAGCACAGTAAAAGAAATAACATTACAAGTCTACAAGCGATGTAATGGCTAGGAGAGTCTAACAGCCACAAAAACAGTGTTTCCAGCCAGCCACAGTCTCCCTGCAAGGTTTCCATTCCCCAGGGAAGCCAAAGCTAACAGCAGCAGAGAACAAAGAGCTCTCAGCCTGACTGTTATTTCAGCCCTGCAGTAACTCAACCCCCAAACCCTCCTCCCCAGCACCAGAGGCACAGGAGTCCCATCCCCATCTGAAGGGCTCCCACTAGCCCAAGGACTTCAGCCCTGCCCTGCGGTCTCCTTGCCCAGGAGCACAAACACAAACTGCCCTGCGTCACCTCTCCTGCTCAGCAAGGGCACCAGGCATCCCTTCCAGAAGTCACACATGACACTGGCTCCAGCATCCTCATCCCCAACCCCTTGTGTTGGGCCACGTGACAGAGCAAGGACTTCCAAAATTTGGAATTGCCTGAAGAGAGGCAGCTACTACTGTGCTGCTAACCTGTGGGTGTGCCCAAATGTCACAGGTCCCACCATGGCCCGTTCACTGAGAACACAACTGCTGCCCACGCCACTGTCCTGGTTTTGGCTGGAATNGGGCACCCCCGCACCAGAGCGGACTCGGGGTGCTGAGACAGGGATGGGCTGCCCACCTGCTCTCGCCATACATCCCTGGGAGCTCCCAAGGCACAGCTACTGTCCTCTCAGCCTGCACCTGCAAACCAGCACCGGAGAGGGTGCTGGGGCTGGCCGGGAGCACAAGGCTGCAAGCTGAGAGGATGGGCAGCAACTGCTGGGCAGGATCCAGCTGGGGCATCGAAGGGCAGCTTTCCTGCCTGCTGTTAGGGCAGGAGGACAAGCAGGCCAAGGAGCCTAAATCTCAGAGCAGCTGGGCAGAAGCAACATCCCCCGAGCACCCAAGGCCGTTCCACAGCGCCGGCGGCACCTGGCGAGGAGGGAATGCCATCTTGTGGTCCAGCCTGCAAACGCATGGCACCGGCCTCTGCGCGGGCAGCGGGGCAGGCAAAGCCGGGGTGCTCTGCCCGTCCCCCGGCCGAGGCAGAGCAGAGCACGGGCCCCGCTCCTCAGCCACGGCCCCTACCTGGCGTGTGCCAAGCTGCCAAAGGGTCCTACCGGGAGGGGACCCCCTCGTTATTCTGGAAATGCCTGAGCAGAGGAGATCTCTGAGGCCTGTCCACTTACTTGACGCAGGAGCAAATCTCATCCCTCTCCCTCCTTAGGTACCATCTTCACGCCTTGCCTTCCCTAAACCCTTCCCAGACTGCAGCCGACAGGTTTCCTACATCTCAGACTGCGCCTGGGGAAGTAAAACTCTGAACGCTCTAACTCAAAATTCTATACTTTTATGAAAAAGAAACAGTTATCCAGACGAAGTGTGCATACTTTTTTTTAAAAATTAAATAGTTCCAATGAGTTCCTGTAGTAAATTTCTCTCCAGATTGATTTTCTTATTTTAAAGACATTTCTTCTCCATCACACTACGAGGACCCCAAAGAAATCGGCGACAGCAGAAGCCACAAAGCTGACTTTGCCTTTAAGCTGTCCATAGCTTCGAAATGACTTTTTTCTACCCTGGCTGCCAGTCATGAGTATTTCCCGAAGACGTCAGAGCCCATTTTACAGATGCAGAGCTGCAAGCGCAGTACCAGCAAACAGCAGTTCGGAAGCACTGAGACTCACATATCCAGAAACCCCTTGGCACCCCAGCACGGGGGGTACCCAAGCAGTTATGGGGTTACCTCTCATTTCACGCCTACTGGAATTGAAGCACTCCATTCTCCTCTTGCAAAAACCTGACAATTAAAATTAGGTAAAGAATTCCTGTGCTCTCACTCGGTCTTCCTGCAAATGTATTGATTGTTTTCTACATAAAACAACAAGCAGAATTGATCGCATTAGTCATTATTCTGAATCCAGGGAATTAAGACCCCACATACCTTTCCTAACTGGAATGTGTAAGATCATTTATCAAAAGCAGCAGTTTCTAACCACAGCTATGTTTCTTAGAAGTTATTTGAGGGAAATAGCAGGCCTTTAAAAGTGGCACTGTGTTTAGCACCAGAGAGAAATCACTGCAGGTTACACATAATGATTTGTATAAAAATGAAATATTTCAAAGCAATGAAGGGCTGGTTTTACATGCAAGATCAAATGGAGCCCACATAAATCAAAATGACAGCTTCAAAGACTTGCAAAAAATAATAGTATTTAAATTCATAAATATTCTGATTCTTTCTTTTTTAACTGCAAGGAAAGGAAGCAGTGACACCACAAAATCAGCTAAACCTTTCCAGATTCCTCCACTTTATTATTGGTTTGGAAAGGTGGTGGTTGTGAATAAATGTAAATTTAAAAAAAAAAAAGTCTAGCAAACGCACTGCACAGATTACTTGCTGTGATGAAGATCGATAAATACAAAAGCCTTTCACATACAGATACACTTATTTCAAATATAAATCAATTTGTCATACTTGAACTACATGTTTGATTTACAGTTCATGGGCTCACTTTAAAACAACACCAGCACTAACTTAAAGGCCACGCCATCAGAAACTGCTGTCCGTTCTAGCAGGCTCAGGCCCCTGGGCACGGGGCAAGACTCCCCTCAGCTCCGCACCCCACAAAGGCCTAACAAGCATGGCCTTCCTTGCAGCGGCTCTGGTGGGGACCGGCCACGCGAGCCCAGCACATCAGACGGGTACGACAGAGGTTAATGCCCCTACTTCCAGCAGGATTCTTCCTCACCTACATCGCAGCTGTCCGAAAGGTGTACTCGACGGAAAGAAAGCGGCCCTTGCAGACCACCACCCATCCAACCCACCCAACACATCCCTCACAATCGTGCTCTGCCAGCGCCTTCCTCCCACACCGACCATGGAGGGGCCATTTTCTCTAGAAACACATGGCAAAGGCAGAATATTTTCTAGCGTATTTCTGAACCAACATAGAAGAATATATTCCCCAATATCTGATGTAGCAGGCTGTCCATCTGATTACCACCTATTTCTTACTTATTGTACATAATGAAAGCAGAGAACGCATCTCTGTGGTAAAAGGTAAAAGCACGTCTCTAGAGAAGCTGGGTGTAATTCTGCTGCAGAGTGCAGCGATGTTTTAAATGTAACCTGAGATGCACAAGAGGGAGGGAATCCAAAAAAAAAAAAAAAAAGCCCCACACTGACGCTTTCCACAGTCCAAGTGACTTCTGTGCTCCATCCTCAGAGATCATAAATTACAGCCGATAGGCAAAACACCCCAGTCGAGGCAATACATGGGATTTCTGTGGGCCAGGAGATGTCTTGGCGCAAACATGCCCTTGAAGAACCCCGACTGCTTTGGCTTTGGTCTCCTCTGAGAGCACGTCTGGTTGCACCTTCCCACCCTATTTTGCAACATAACAACATTCAAAGGTTCAATTTGCAGAGTCGCAACAGAAAGAATAAGAGCAGGAGCCCCGAAGTCAACTTTAACTATGGCATTTATGAGTAACTATGGCAATTATTTTTTCAATCATATCAAATTCCTGGTTAAAAGCATGTGGTGCACTTTGCTGCCACATACAAATGAGGAGCATTTTAACCTTTCTGCTCTGCGCTTCTGGCTGTCATAATTAGCCTCACTATTCACCTCCAACTTCCCTTCTCAAGTAATATGGAAGTATACTACATAATACAATTTCCATTTGCATTTCTACTCTGGTTCAAATCTTTCACAATGAAAAGCACTAACTCTGCTTCCCCTCTCACCTCTAACTGCCAAACACTCAAGAAAATCAGCAAAAGGCAGCCCTGCCTTCTCTTTTTTTTTTCAAATGAGTATTTCAGAGCACATCCATTGGTTAGCCATAGTGTGGCAGTCTAAACTACATGGTTAGCAAATCTGACTGCCCTAGCTTGCCAGAAATACAGCTCAGGATTTCTGCAGCCGGGTGAGAGAAAAAAATGTTTGCCTGTTTGCCTTTTTTTTTTAACAGAAAACCTTAAATGCATCTTTGCACAGTCCTATTCTAGGGCAAAAAAAGAACAGCTGTAGACAGTTAACAGAAATAGAAGAGAAAGACTCCAGACTAAGCATCTTTGCCTGTATTTACTGTTCAGAGTTCTGGCACTTCAACTTGTGAGGATATTTTGGGTTTTTCCTTTGTAAAAGCATTCCACATACATGACAGTCTGGTTTTCAGTACAGGGCATGACACCACTACAGGGATCCAATTCCATTTTGTACTGAGCCATCAAACACCAGAAAATAAATAGGTGGTCAATTAAAACAAAAACACGCCACTGCATCTTTTAGAGATTCATGTGTCTCATCAGTCATTTCCTCATGAGATGGACAGTGAAGACGAGAAGCTGACCCCACCGAGATCGTGTGCAGAAGCCTGGTGACTTCAGCAAGCCCAACGTCATCTTTACATGATTCCAGCAAACAGGAAAAACTTGTTATTTCTTGGTAGAAGTGCAACATATCATCTTCTACTCCTACCCTAACCCATAAAACCAATCCAGTTTTTAAGGATCTGACAATCTTTAATAAAAGGTTACTTAGCAAGAGGCATACTCTGCCTCCCAGCACCCAGGACGGCAGCAGCAGGAGCAAGCCTGCACACCGCAGGTCAGGTTGTCATGCCACCGCTGATGAATTAGAGTCCTTGGGACTGCCTCGGCTGCAAGCGAGCGTGCGGGGCTCTGCTCTGGGCATCCGACCACAACAGAACAACGGGCAGGTTCAGCCACAGGAGACAACCCCGCATGTTCAGCCCAGTTCTGCTGTGCATCAGTCGCACAGCCACCCAGGGGCCAGAGCTGGCTGTGTGTCTTGCAAGCGGGGACACTTCGGGTTCCTCTTGGCACTGCCTTTGTCAAAGCCAGACCTCTGCTAACAGGAGATGGAGAACTGGCAGCTGGCTGAGACAAAAAAATCCTTCCTTGTGTTTTAAGTTGGTTGCATCAAGGATGAATTTAGCCCAAAGTCAACATTTGTTTAAACATCTTGTCCTGCTGAGAACATTCACAACCCATGAGGTTTTGTGCCAAGGAAATGCCCTGCGCTATACAGCTGCTCACTTCTATTGTTAATGTTTAAACACATGCGGCCAAAACAAATATCATGGAGCCTGCTCTGTTCTTCACCTTGGTGTTCACAAAAACCAGTCACAGCTAGAGGACAAAAGCCTGGCATCAGCTTGTAATAGAGATTAGAATTCATCCCTATTTCTGTGCAACTGTTCAAAGAAAAACACCAACAAAAAGGACAGTTTTGATGCACAGCTTGGAGCTTCGGTCTGAGAGACAACAGTGCTCAGAAGGAAAATTTAGCAGGATGCTGTTTTGCTAGGAGCAGATGCAACACAGAAATGCTGTTTACCTGCCATTAACACAGCCTTCTGCCACGGCAAAACATTTTCATTTCAAAACCTACTTAAAAGTCTAATGATTGCTGCACTACTAGGCCAAAAGCCATACTGCACCAAGCAGTGATGTAGGGGTTAGCATTCTGCAAGGACAGAAAACCAGAATTCATTTCTACTGATCTGATCTTTCTTTCGAACAGAGTCCAGCCACCACGGCAGAGCCCCTGGAAGGGCAGGTGCTGCCATTCCAGCTGTGCACACCCCTTGTGCCACGGGGCAGCCGTGCCATACCCCCACCGAGTCCACCACGGCTCACAGACCGGCACACAACGCCTGCGGAGCAGAGCCCGTGGCAGCAGGCAGGGTTTGGTGGCTTTGTTTACTGCATCAAAGTCCCTCTCCTGTGTTTCGACCACACCACACTCCGCAAGCAGCACTTAGGTTGTTTCTGGTCAAGAAGAATGGCCGCTTTCCGCCATGGCCACGGCATTGTCCGCCTTGTCCTCCGCACCGGGGCCAGCACCGTCCCTGCTGGAAGTCACCGCAGGCCAGGCTGCCGCACCCAGCCCGGGCACGCCGGCGTGCCAGGCAGCGCAAGGGAGACCACTCTGCTCTGGAGACTCGTACACAACTGACACCTCGGGCAGAGAAACTCAAGTTTTCATGTAAGCATGAAAAAAGTTGTAATAAAGAGGAAAACCAAGCTTCCAGCTGCAGGAAGGGCCCGCACGCCCACAAGGCCCCAGAGCGGGACCCGCACAGCAAGGGCCCGGCGAGCCTCGCTCCTCCCGCCCACCCTGCTTGTGCCACCGCGGCGGTGGGACAAAGGCAGCAAGGCGGGTTTCTGCTCCCCGGCCCCCGCCCCGGCGCGTTACCCACGCCGGTTTTCTCTCCCGCAGGGATTTACGGTTTTCCACAGAGGCACCGCGCAACAGAAACACAGAACGGCAGAGCCAGCGGTTAACGCAGGAACCAGAATTAAGCGGGGCGGCTCCAGAGCGGGCACACCCCGCGGCCGGGCCCCGCCGCCGCCGTGAGGCGCTCCTGCCCCGGCCGGCAGNTTGTGTGCGGCCGGCGGGCCGCTGCCCCCCGGCCCGCCCCGACGTGGCTCGGAGAGCAAGGCTGGGCGGGGGCCCGTCCCGCTCGATGAGGCCGCCGGACTGCGGGGGTTCTGCGGGCCAGCAGCCGCAGGGCACAGGCTGCGGGTGGGTCTTGAGACCGTTGGGTTGGTGGGGGTGTCCCGCTGTGCAGCACCACCGCAGATACAAAGGGAGGGAGCGCTTCAGCTGCAGCCCCCAGCCCCGGTCCTGCGGTGCTGGTGCCTCACAGCAGGCCTGGGCCCAGCCACAAGCGCTGGGCGATGGGCCTGGGCAGATTTGTTTCTCTTTAAGCTGATGACAGGACTGGACTGGACAAGGGCAGCGCTGGCTGCGACGGCCAGCGAGGGCTGCAGCCGGGGTCACACTCTGCCACGCACCACAGGCTGAGCCCGGCGGGGTGGTCGGGAGCCTCTGGCTGCAGTAGGAATGAAAACAGCAACATGTTAAAAGCGCTGCCTCAACAGTAGCCCCCCCATGATGCTTTAGCAAAGCTCAGAAGTCTTTTTCATGTAAAATAGAGAGCATTTATTGGGTAAATCAAGTCAGTGTATTACCAAAAATAAAATTGAGTGCAATTAAAGCAGGGGGGAGCAAATCCACCCAGCTCTGAACGTTGCTCACAGCCTGGCCCTAACGCTGCGCACAAACAAGTCCTGTGGTCCCCGGCCCACCGGTGCCGGGCGCCCGCTGGGGCCTGAGGGACCCCGGACTAAATAAGGGCAGAGCACGGCTCCTCGCTGCAAAGCATCGCCCCAGTGACGTGTTAGGATGAATGCTAATAGCTGACGCAGCCAGGAGGAGTAATAGTGGTTGAGAAACATCGTAATTACCAAAGAGCAATAAATATTGATTTTATTAATGCATATTTGCATGTAGTTTTATTGTAAACATTAAACTATCAGGCAACAATTCAGCCTGGTTGCTTTTTTCTTATCTTAAGCTGGCAAACTTTTAAACAAGCCCAACAAACTCTGAGATCAAACAGGTCAAATCTGAGGGAAGAGATCCACTTGACAACAATTTCTGATTTGTGAGGTCTCATCTGCCCTCAGTGAATACCCCAAGGACTACATTTTTTCATATTGCAGATGCTGATATGATAAATGAAGCCAATCATTTGTATGTGCTATAGATTTATGCACTTCTTTTGAAAAACAAACCCTCAGTACCCACTGAACAACTTCAGTAGGAGACATATGGAAGTCCAAGAGCTAAAACAGCATTATTTCTAATCATTTAAGTATTGCAGAGAAATCTTATAACCTACCATAGGAAAATAGAAACTTGGCCATAAATTACCCTGTCTAGGCTTGCAACCTCAGCATGAAGTACATGTGAGCAGTCTCTTAACTCATCAGAGTCTCAGAGGTAATATGCGAGTTAAGGCTGCATTAACATTACTCGTGAATATAAAATGTAATAAGTTAATGCTTTGGGGAAAAAATACCGTTTCCCCTGTTTGCCTCAACCTCTTGAAGCCCCTGTGTTCTGTGCCACCAGTGGCAGCCTGCAAAGTATCCCACATCATTGCTTCACCTCAACTAATTAGAGTTTACCTTCTGCAGATTACAACATGGGATTAATATTAAGCAACAGAAATCCTGCCCACCACTAGCCTGATCCTGAAAAGTGCTGAGCATCGTACAGGGGAATTTTAGTTCAGCACTTCCTCATAAGTAGGCTAAAAACTTAATAACTTCCATTTATAATAATAAATTATTGTACATTTTTTATAGCTCCAGGTTTGGGAAGGGTTTTCAATTTCTTCTCATAAATCAGACCCCAAAGGAATCATTGTGTCCGCTAAAGCAGATGTAAGAATCGGCAAAATGTTCAGGAAATGCTCGTGACACTGCAGGGCAAGTACAGAGTTAACTACAAAAGACACGGTAATTTTAAAACGTTCAGCAAGTTAAAACCTCGGGGAGGCACCGCTTTGCTGTTTTCATACAAACAGACTTTACACCCTGACACATTACCGACATGCCCAAACTGCACCTACTTCTGCTGCTTTTAATGAATTTACTGGAGTGCCTGGTGGGTTGGGACCTGGCTGTGCCGGGTACCAAATACCTACGGGGTTATTATATACTGAGGGACAGTGCCTGCAAATTCAGGCTGAGCTCCAGATGCCAGAGACATTTACGCAGGTGCTTAACTTCCAAATGCTGATCATTTCCTCTAGTGTCAGGGGATATGTTCACCCCTGCAGACACTGGGGTCTGGGCTGGTTCACAAGTTAGACAGGAGCACGCAGCAGACGAGGGACAGTCGGTAACAGAGGTGCAGTATTCACATTTACGGTGAGATATCTGTAACATGCCTTTCCCATCTTTAAAAAACATGTCATTTTAGCGAGGCTGCTTGAAGGTTAAATAATTCAAAGTTTTCAACAAAATATTGCTGTGGTGCTTGTAGCCTGCTGCAGGGATGGTGGTCCTGATCAGGCAGCACAGATCTGGCAGGGCTGCAGGCCACGTTCGTTGCAAGCTGGACATCGGAGAGCCCTGTAGGACTCTCTGAATCTGTTTGCCAGCATGGAAAACTTGCTTCCATGGCACAGTGAGCAAGGAGCAGAGCCTGACCCTTTACACTGGGAACAACCGTGCTCAGCGTCTCCTTCCTGAAAGAGACAGATCATGAAAAAAATCTGTTACTGGATATCAGACACCAAAGTCAGTAACATACTTCAAAGACGGAAATTCTGTCTTCTGGTCTTTTAAGTAATTGTTGCTCCTGACATGCCACTCTGCCAATAATATTCAGTTCTCTACAGCAAGATCTTCAAGAAAAAGGCTCCCATATATTTGGGGACAATTTGTGCATGCTTCTAGAAAATGAGAAGTTAATGTGGCTGGGCTTATAACACAATACTTTCAAATTCATCTTTCTCCTCCTGCAAGGGTCTGCATAGCTCCACCCATCTTCCTATCATTTCGTAACACATCCATCTTCTCAGCTCTGTATCCTCAGTTTTGAGCCATGCTTCATTTCTTCAAACATTTTTCCTCGCCCTCTCTGCCCAGAATCCCTCATCACCGACATGCACAGCTTCTTTCAAGCTGTCCCTTGTGCCTGCAACTCACTCCCAGGGTGCCAGACAGCCTCTTTCAAATCCCATGTTAAAATTCAGTGCTTCTACAGAGCCCAAAAATTATTAAATATCTGCATCAGGCAGAATGTAGCACGGCGTAGGTTCATTCTTTTGATGCCAGGTTCAGAGTCCTGCATCATTCCTGTGAAGCGGTTCTACTTTACATGGCACTAGAGAATGAGGTTTTAGCTAAGATATGGGGAGTTGGTGCCAAATATGCTTCATATTGGTGCCTGCTTATAAATTTGATAGTCCAAATTAACTGAATTCTCAGAAGAATAACCTTCCTGTGGTTTGGTCATTTTAAAATGAATGTTCATAATACCAGTGTTCAGAAAATTATTCTAAAAACAATCATAGTTTTAGGACCTTCAAGTTTTCCCTTTTGTTCTCAAACAACAAGGAGAACAGAAGTACTTCACAGAGTTTTTCCAAGGTTAACAAATTTCTGTGGAACAATGCCTTACAGGAGCTGCTGTCCTTCTCCAAAGCGTGCTCTTCCAGTGAGGGTGACTGGAGGAAGGCAATCAATTAACCTTATGGAGGTCCTTTTCAACATATATCTCCCCAAAGGCCAGAAGTGATTTTTTGATGATTCAGATAGGTGTCTGCCAGTAGATGGGCTGAATCTTGGCATTTATGTTAAAGATCTTGTTCTGAAAATCAAGTTTATTTCAAAACTGACAAAGGCCAAAATTCCTACTTAGTTTCTCAGGGCTATTTTCAGTTTTCATGGGGTCTTTGTGCAAGTGAGCCATAAGCAAGGCTTGTGGTTGCAGAAGGACCAAGGTAACCTGCACTCAGCACAGGTCGGTCTCAGATCTGCAAAACTGTAATGCTTCGTATTTGCCCTGCACGACAACATTGCGTTTTGTGGGATCAAATTATGGTCAGACTAATTGGGATTCTGACCAACAAAGATTAACCCGTGAGAAAATAAGTGGAAGGCACAATCTTATTTCAGCTGATATTAAAATTTTAGCCTCTGGCAGTCTCAGCCACAGAGCAGCTGTGTTTAGCCTTGTCAGGCTGGAGAAACTCCAGCCTGCTCCTATTCTACTGGGAGATGGTGACGAAGGATGGACTAAGCCAAGGTATATAAACGTCAGTGATCTCCAGGGGAAGAATCAAGCAGGGAGACATGAGGATCCGGAAACAGAACATCTATCCCCAGAGCGCAAACTGCAGTGCAGCGTTGATCGGTTATCTCCCGAGTGGAAAGAGGAACAAAGTGATGATTTTAATAAAAATTTAGTTAAGTGCCAGATACAGACATAGATGGGCCTTGGGTGGGAATACTCAGTGATCTGACCAGGGTTGTAAGACCCAAAAGCCTTAGGGGAAAAAGAGCACTTTCCATTTTCTCTTACCTGCGCATACTGGTTGCAAGCAACCTTTTTTTCCACATCTTTTTTATGTCCACCACCAAATCTTTCTTTCCTTTCCCGGTATATGAAGGTCCAATCATTTATTCCCTCAGTCTGGATGATTCTTCTCATGAGCTCTTTCTGGTCCATTGGTGCACGGATGATTTTCAGGTTATTAGTGTAGATTATGATCTTGCCAAAATCTAGAATTGGGGAAGCCTGTAGAAGGATTTTATCAATGTCTCGCTTATATAAATACACTCTACAAACACTGATGATCCCTGGGCTTCCAGAAGAACATCTCCTCCACCTGGTCATCTGCTCAGCTGGCTTTGCAGCACAAGCCAGCTCCTCACCACCACCCAGAGCACAGGGCAGAACAGCAGAGGAGAGATGGCCCTAAGGGGCTATAGGATCAGACCAAGACTTTGGGTCAAATCTTAGGAGCCTCACTTTAATGTCATGTTTTGGATGGGGAAAGCTTTCTGGGATGTAAATTCTCATTCCAACCCATATGCAAGAAAAAAAGACGGCACAATGCTGAGAGCAGTGGGGATGGAATATGTGGAAAAGCAACCTCTGCACTGGGGTTGACCTACATTTCTTTGGAGGTTGAGTAGTTGGGGGGTGGGGAAGTGGAGAGGGGTTTTCATGTTTTTGGCCAGAAGTAGAAATTCCCTATGATGCTGACCTATTCTGCAGCCCTTGATGGTTTTTTTTTTCCACATTTAAAAGAAAGCTTTTCTTTGTAATGTATTAATGCTAACAAAAGGGTCAGATGATAAAAATTCTCATTATCTAATGCTAAATTGTGTTCCTAACAGTGAGGAGCCAGTCTACATAACCATCTGTGGGGACACCTGAATTTGTATTCTTTTCTAGTTATTTTAAAGCTAAACTTGGTATGGTCAAACACTTCTCTGAAAGCAGCATTTTGCTTACCTGGTCCCTTTGCACTAGGTATCATACGGCAGTTACCACAGTCTTGTTTTACACACTCTTCATATTTTGCTCTGTTTAAGCATCTGTGTCAACAAGTGATGCAAAAGGAGATGTTCTCCTAAGAAAATACCCTGCCAGAGTCGCATCAGCTGACGAGAGGTGGCTGACGGCTCTCCTGGCAATTGGGCACCTGCTTCTCCATGGGGAGAAATGTGGAGGGGGAGGCAGGTGAGCACAAATCCTTACCCTTTGCAGAAGGCTTTAAGTGCCTCGTATTTGTTACACAGACATGGTGTCTCTAAATACAAAATGCATGTTGATACAAAACAGAACTGGTACTGGATAGTGTGATTACTCAAGGTATTTATGGTTAGGGAAACTAGGAATAGAGATGAGTGTTACCCAAGAACGCAGAACAAATTAATGGTATGGATAAGATCACATTAATGCTCTGTCTTTAGGCACGACAGATTCATCGTGGTTTGATATTTTCAGTTAAACTAGATGCCCAGTGTATCAACTTAATATAGTTCAAATATCAGCCATTTGGGTTTCCTACATGCAACTTTGATTAGCACCAAGGACTAACAGATTTCTAATGTATTCAAACCAAGGCTATTTTATACACACTAAAGCACTTCAATCTCTTTAGTTCTGTAAGTGCCAGAGTGCCATTCCTTATTTATCCAAAGACCACGACGGATGACGACACAACTTTCTTTATATCACAGTAGTTGGCATACTTGAGTGACCTCACATTTCTCCCTGAAGATACACTCAATTCTTGACCTTTCTGCAAGCAACTGGGGCACCAGCACCAAGCAGGCGCTGCAGGACTGGGGTGGTGTGCGAGGGGGGGACCGGACAACAGGCTGACTTGTTTGCCGACACTAACTGCTCATTGTTCAGTCTGAACTGGAGTTGAACAAGGTGTCTCCCAGGGAAAGGCCTGATACGGGTTCAGCAAGCCAGCTTACCTCACACCCTCTTCCTTTTTATCATCTTTTCTCTAAGCAGACTCACCTCGAGTTCTCCAAGTCTGCTGATTATATCAATATGAAGTACTCCATTTAGATTTTGCGTATCAGTGTGACATGGCTGTGTTATCAATAGCGCTGATACGCCATCACTGCTGTATGAATTGCATAGTTGGTACATCTAGATTTGATAAAACCAAATAGCAGTAAAAGATATATAAATCTGATTCGACAGGGTAAGAAAATGAACATAATCCCTGTATATTAATCAATTTAACATATATTACACATGTACTGGTTTTTTTATTAGGACCAAAGAGGCACTTCTATATCAATGGCATTAATTATATGTTAACAAAATATCCAGTGAAACTAAGCTGGGATTTTCAAAGTAGCCGAAGGGTAATTCTGACTTGCCAGAGGATGCGGATGCCTCGCTCGGAGGCTCGCTGGCACACTGCCAGTGGCACCAACCTTTTTGCCAGCTCAAGTCATGCAACATTAATGTTTAAAATATAACTAATTAAGATAATATCCACCTTACATTTGACTGCTTTAGATGCATTAAGATTACTATGTATAGATATTGATATATATGGAAATGTTATATCTTATTCTACAAAATGGACAGATGCAAATCAACGCAGTGAGGAGAGAAGATGGAGCACAGCTAGCAGATGCTGTTCACTTGCTGACTGCGCTACTGCAAAACATGCGGCTCCTGCCATTTGCAGAGCAAGCAGAATACAGAATTTGTGGGATAAAGTCTGAAGATTTACAATCACCGTTTTGAAATCCTGAACTGACAAAACTGAGTTTTATCTGAATGTGGTTCCAGTTTGAGACTCCTGTTACCATATTACTCCAAAAATGGCTTATTCTGAAGTTGGTTTCCAAACCGTTTGACAGCCCTAGGCTGGATGTTACTTACCCTGCAATGACTGTCGCTTGACTGGTAGTCACCGAGGAGAGGAGAGTTACTGGTGAGACTGTATTTCTTGTCCTCTTTGAATATGCTGATCCGCTGGGCAGTCAGCTTGGCTGGCGAGTAAAAGCTGTTTTCTGGCATTTCCCCGGCCCCACAGAAATGGTCCCCTGGCTCAAAGCTGTGGCGGAGAAAACGCCGAGAGTGCTCTTTGGCTGGGGGCTCGAGTTCCTGCCCATCTTCATAGACTTGTTTTAGCACTCGACCACTGTAAGCTGACGATATTTTGAACCTCACTTTGCGGGGCCTTCCCTCATGCCGCTGATTGAGCTTCTTCTGGTGCTCATCCATTATTAGGATTTCAAGCTGCAGGTCCTGGAGATCAACTCCAAGAGCTTTGGGTCCAAAAGAAAACTCTCCCCAGCTTCCCCAGCCACACAATGTATAATTCAAGGTTTCTAGTAGTTCCTCTCATCTTACAGCAAAACTGATACCACTGTATTAAATATTGATAGATATTCACAAAGAGAAAATATCAATGGGAGTGAAATATAAGGCAGGTTGGTGAGTGGTGGACAGGCTGGCTTACCACAAGAGGAAAGGAGTTAACTTGGGGAGGACAGGATTAAATAGGAAGCTCTGCCCATGTTGTGAAACCATGGAAATGTTTCTGCTATGTGCTGTGATAAGAACTACCCCAAATACACCATCCCAGCAGCTTTTCACAATTTTCTGACAGGGTGAGAAGTTAAAAAGACAAGTTCACAGAAAAAGCAATCCAGCTTCACAAATAGCAAATGTGAATAATTCCTCTTCCATTCTTGCTCTGAAACCCTGAGAGTACAAAGCTCCATTTCATTTTAATCCAAAAGTCTTCCTCTACAGGTTGGTGGAGATCTAATTAAGATTTTCTCTATCTTTAGCTTTCAATCCCTGTTTGTAATTCTTGCTGGTTTTCAGGGCCTTTTGACCATTCTGGGTTTGCTTTTCATTTTTAAAAGACAAGTCACTTCCTGAGAGCCACAGATGCCCAGTCCTCTGCTCACCTGCAGTCCCTTGCATGTGCTCAACGATTTGGCCATTTTCTTTCCCGGTAGACAAAGCAGAGGTTCGCAGAGGTGCAGAGCAGAAGGGGATGGGCTGCCGGGCAGCCCTGGAAAAGAAGAGATGTCAGCGTTAGGCAGGTCTCTGCATTGCACAGCAGCAGCTCTGCAAGGTGCTGGTTACAGCCAGCCTCGCTCAGCATCTGAGGGGCTTTAATTCCTCCACGCTCATGCTGCCCTCCACCCCGACAGCAGCAAGCAATCATAGAATCATTGAATCATTAAGGTTGGAAAAGACCTCTAAGGTCATCGAGTCCAACCGTCAACCCAACACCCCCATGCCCACTAAACCATGTCCCTAAGCACCTCATCTACACGTCTTTTAAATACCTCCAGGGATGGGGACTCCACCACTGCCCTGGGCAGCCCGTCCCAAGGCCCGACCACTCTTTCAGTAAAGAATTTTTTCCTAACGTCCAGTCTAAACCTCCCTTGGCGCAACTTGAGGCCATTTCCTCTTGTCCTATCACTTGTTACTTGGCAGAAGAGACCTACCCCCACCTCACTACAACCTCCCTTCAGATAGTTGTAGAGCGCGATGAGGTCGCCCCTCAGCCTCCTCTTCTCCAGACTAAACAATCCCAGCTCCCTCAGCCGCTCCTCATCAGACTTGTGCTCCAATGACTCAAGTTGCCTTCCCATAACAGCCCATCATTAGAGATCCCCACCGGTTACCCTGAAACGGATACCTTACTGGCGTGTGCTTCGTTACTCTGTTAGGGCAGGGATTTGTTCACCGTGCCCATCCCCAACTGTGCACTTTGGGCTTGTCTTTCCTTTTGAGGGAAAAAATGAAGGGTATGTTTAGTACAAAATGCATCAACAGAGTAACTGCTGTCTGCGTTTTAAACACCTCCTGGTACCTACTTGTATTAAGTACACACAACAGGAGTTAAAATTTCTCTTCTTTCAGGTTCCAAGATTTCAGTAAATTTCCAGTATTAAATGCATTTTCATTGAATGGGACTTAAACTAAGCTTTCTGCCTACATCCTGCCAAGGCTATCTCTTTTAATTCAGAACCAGAGCTTTCAACGTTTAATATTCTCAATAGATAGTTTTATTATGTTTATTAAAAGTTTGCTCATTAAATACTAGGACGACAGTTTAGAAGGCTGTATACTAATAATGCACAATATAGACCATCCAACCAACAGAACAGTCTTCATGTGCTGAAAGCGGTTTCTGTCGTGACAGATGTTGCTTTGCAGGTTCCTTGGGCTGCTGGAAGCCTCATCATAAGTACACATAGAAGATGTGTATTCCACCAAGAGAACATGCATGAACCTGCCTGGGTAAACATACAGCCACAGATACACCCTTTTCATTTCCAAAACACTATTATAATGTTCATGTCAGTCTCCCATCCTATCTCAAACAGGAGGATCTCACATTATATGAAAACCTTGATTTGCATGAATCAAACTCGGCTCTTACTGCATTTACTTGAGAAGCTTGATCCACCCCTTTCTCTTGTAAGTCCTGTGTGAATCAGGCCTCAGTATTACTGCTTTTTCAAAGCTACACCAGCCGTCTTAATTTGACGCAAATGGTACTTTGTAAGATACCGTAATTGGAGTTCATTTTCTTTTGATTAAGGGAACAATCAAACAGGAAACAAAGTTCAAAGCAGCAATGAGACAACACAACGCGAGCACCACTGCCACGATCTGCACTTGCGAGATGAGCAAAGCGACCTCCCGTCCTTACAGTTACTTACAGGTGCTGCCAAAACACAACAAATCTACCCTGGCCCTGTAATTTCACGTTAGAACAGTCCCATCCTCTGCAGCACTATCAGCTGGATTTGCTGTTTATGCCAACAGCTCGTGGCTGCCGGCGCAGGGGCTGCAGTCAGGGTGAAATTCAGCCTTTTGCAGAGGCGCAAAGTCCTACAGCCACACGTTCCCCGTGTAAACCCAAGGTCGGCAAACACAGACTGCTATTCAGGCTTGCTGAGGGATTCCTCGCTCAGAAATGTATGCGCTTGTTTTTATGTCCCTGTACAGATAAATCTTGCAAAGAAAAGATTTCTAAACAGCCTTTCTGCATTTCTTAGCTGTTCTGAGCAACAGGCCAACCTTTCCACGTTAAATATCCCAAACAGGGACTTTCCAGGTGGTGTTTTATGAGGCCATCCCCAAAGCCCTACCTGTCTCCCTCCAGCCGAGGAGTGTTACGGGTGCTGGGGGCAGGCGGCACGGCTGTAAGGGAGAGCGGCGGGTGAAGGATGGAGGGGCTGTAAGGAGCGTGATGCCGCCCGCTACAGCCCTGCCAGCACAGCAGCATTCACGCTGCTCTCATGTGTCAGCGTGGGTTTGTTTCCCACAGCTAGCACAAGTCTTACTAAAAATACAACAATAATCATTTTGCATACAACAGTGAAATCATTAAGTTTCAGGATCTAGATCGTCACTGCACTACGTTTTACTTCAGACTCTTTTCCACTGGATTTTAATGACATCTGTCTTTCAAGCATGGGGCCTCTCTTCACCCTCCTCCCCATGTCAGGAAATATGAAGTAATTGCTGGAAGTGTGCTGGAGGCTTTGGAGAACAAAGAGAGACAGTCCTTGCCCTAAGGAGCATAACATGTTGGTTTAGATCTATTGCAACAAAGTAGGGTATGTACAAAGTAGGACAGAAAGAAAAGCTGTAGTGAACTGGACTGTAACGCTTTGAAGGCAAGTTTCCGCCTGCAAGTTTTGCTGGAAAATGTTTTGTTGTGTTTTGCTTCCTTAGAGCAAGCACTACAATCCTCCTTCTCACGAAAGCCCAGAGTAGGCAATGAATCGGGATGGGGAAGAGCATTATGGTTTCAGGTGCAGCAATGCCCAAACGCTTCAGTCCTGCCCCGCTGCTCACATTGTTCTGAGCACACAGAGTCAGATCTGTGGGTGACTGCTGGAGAAGAGACAAAAAAGGGGCCTGAGCCAGCATTGGGGGCCACAAAGAAGGGCTAGAGGTCATGGATGAGAGGGCAGGTCAGATATGAAGGAAGCAAAGGAGCAAGGGAGAAGTTTGAAAGCAAGGACACAAGCATTAAACTTGCTTCAGTGTGGGAGTAGCAAGCAGAAAGGTTCAGATCAGCAGGTCAAGAAGAAAATTTTAGCTGATACTTTAAAAGAGTTGGAGCGGGCTCTGTGTGTGCTGAAGACGCCAGCACGTAAAAGCAGGAGAGAAAAGATTCTGCATGGAGTCACAAACGGAGCTGCTAACCTAAGGTAAAGGTTACATTTTGGATATGTGCTAGGAAAAGCTCACTAGCATTTAGACACCTCCTAGATGCATGAAGAGAAAAAAGGGAAGGACTTAGTTACTAGTTGCAAGACTTAATGGTGGGGAAGATAGTGGCATTACCAGGGTAAATGTGGTGGCGCATATGAGGAACTATCAGACATGCCACATTAACCATAATTGACTGTTAGCAAAAGAAGGAAACTTTCCTCTTTTTGCTGCTGTTCTGGGTTTCCCTGCAGCAGAGGACAAGCTGTCCCTTGCGAGAGAGGAGCACAGTCGGAGCATCCCCCAGCACAGGCAGGGCTTGCACCAGCCGTCTCTTCTGGGGTGAGTTACTGAACCCCCAAAGGACCGGAGTCTGCACCACTCCGGGCTCCCAGCACATCGGGGCCTGCGTGCTGCCACTGCCACAATACTGCATCACCCCTTCCATAAGCTAATTTGGCAGTCAGGAACATCCTGATGTTTTGGCGCTTGCTGCTTTATCTGAAAGGCCATTACAGATGCTAGTTCATTGCATGATAAGAAATATTCTAGTTTCCAGCCTAAATCTATTCACAGGCAATTGGTACTCATTTGTACTTGCACCAATACTGTCATTTAGTTTAATACCTCTTCTCTCTTGGTAGTTTTTACCTCCTGATGTATTTAGAGAGAGCAATCTCAGTCTTCAGCCTGCTGGATTTAGCAAGCCCGTTAGCTAATGGCTCAGGCGTTGACACAAGTCACTGTGAAAGCAGAAAAACAAGCAACATAAGGAGCATCAGAGTCAGAGCCCCAGCACAGGAACAGGGGGTTTGTCCAAGCCAGAGCCAGTTTTTGACTCTTTAGAAGTTATTCACGTGTTTGCTCTTCAGTCCGATTTTCAGGCTCCCTTCCACCACTTCCCATTTTCCTCCGAGCTGCAGAATCGCTATCAGGAGGTTTCAGATGCGTTTCTGTGCCCCAGGAACAGGTCAGCCCTCCTCTGTGGGTGGCTGCGGGGTGGTCCGCACCATCCCTGCCTCGTAGGGACCCGCTCCTCTCCCGCCACCCCGGCCCCACCAGAGGCGCAGCACGGTGCTGGATGTGGTGCTCATCACAGCGCGCTGCCCACAGGGAGCCTGGTGCCAGCAAACCAGGGACCTTTCTCAACGTGCTACATGACAATCAAAAAAAGCAGAGCCTGGGATTCCCAAAAGGCCATTTGCAGGCAGCACCGCTCCACCTGGCCTGACAGCTTGTACTTGGATTTCATCATTCCTTACAAAATGAGGGTTTTCCATATATTGTTGAACAGACTGAGTGCAGCTTCCTGATAATAGTATCTGCTCTATAGGATTCACTCCCTTTAACCTGCCAGAGAATTTGCCACCCAACAGGCAGAATGGCCACAATAGCTCCTTGTCATGCAACCAGACTTGCCAGAAGCCGATCTTGACCTCCTTTTGTCCCAGGGGGAGGGGGGGAACGTTAAAAATATCCTCATATTTCTGATCTCATAAAATAAAGAAGAGGAAAAAGTGACTTCCCTTTTAAGCAAACTTGCTGCCAGCACAAACTGGCATCCATACACCAGCCGCACTCCCTCGCTGGTGGGGCCAACCTGCGGAGGACCAGATGTGACAGGATGGGTGACCAGGCTGACAGCAGCTGGACCAGACACAAGGAGAGGTGACCTGATCTGCACATAGGACACAACATTTTACCCACTGATGTAAGACTGCCTAGGAAGTTATGCTGGTTATAGGAATCTTGTACCATATATAGTGCCACAGCAGACATTTGATGAAGGGAATGACTGAGAGCAGGCTACTTCACCCACCAGCCTGAGGAAGGCATCGATGAGGCTGTTGCCTGAATGCAGCACTTGTTTCTTTATCTGCAGAGAAGCCTCCCAGTACAGTGTGTGGGATTAGACTGGGACCTGGAACAAGCGCATACTGCATTTGTCTGGTGCACGGTCTCAAAGCTCTCAAGCTAGGGGTCTTCACTGTTGCTGGCTCCCCTTATTTCACTTGAGTTTGTCAAACCTTCTGTATTTTTAGCTGAAGAAGTAGTGAAACACGAGCCTGCTCCAGCCAGACTTCCATTCCAGTAAATGGGACCATGCTGTTTTAAAGAATCGTATTTCACCACTCCTCTTTCCAATAAGTACTCCTATTACACATGTATTTGTATTGAAGAAAGTTACAGTAATAGCAAAGTACAGCAATTCTGAGGAGAGGCAGCAAAAAGGACAGGACCAGACCAGTCCTTTTATATGTGGCAGAAAAGAATTCTCCCTTTTGGCATACCATAAATGCGTTTCAGAAATAAAGTCCTATGTTCCCATGTAAGAGAAATAGCGCAATGCTCTGCCTGTTGAGCAGCGAGATCGCCATCTTTTCAAGTGTTAAACTTCTTTCCAGTGCTTGGGCTGGATCACCACCTTGATCAGACAAGGTCTGCACTTGAAACAGTTGCCCAAAGCACTCCTTAGAGCCAGGTTTTTGCCTCCGGTTGATAGAAGACTCACCATCACTGCAAACAGCAGCACAGTGCACCAGGCTGCATTGTTTCATCCTCAGGTGGTCCCCAGGCAGCAGAGTGGCAGTTCAGTGTGGCCACCTCTGTACTGGGGAAGTGACAGTGATGTGGTGCAAATACTGCAGAAGAATGCGGGCAAGATGCGGGCCAGGGACATGAGGTCTGCGAGACTCCACAGCCTTATGCCTCTGCTTACCCACAGTATCAGAAGATACTGGTATCTGCAGCTAGAAGTATACCTTAGTAAACACAAGTATTCTGCAAATTACTGCTCTGTATTTTCCTATTCTGCAGCATCAAGAAAGTCGTAGCTGAGATTGTTTTATACTGGGAGCCTTACAAACCAGTCTACAGGAGAAAAGACAGGCAAAGGTCTGCTTCTAGTTGTCTCCATTTATCTCTGCAAGCAGCTCATAACATTTGTAATCTTTTATCTGACATTAAACATTGCATCATTATTTTTTTAAATGAACAATTTTAAAAGTCTGAATAATTTTCTAAATATGAGTTGCCCCAGCCAGATATGGCTGAACATGCAGATCGCATGGTGCTCGGTGCTAGCTATAAAGTGTTCATTATTCGATTTAGAATCACCACATAATCCAGGGTGGAAGTGACCTCAAGAGGTATCTAATCCAAGCTTCTGCTCAAAGCAATCTCTTCAATATTCTTTGTTCTTACAGATATTCATAGCAGTGAATTTGTTTAATATCATTAGCAGAAAATAGGCACAAAAGAGCAACACACATGAACTGAAATGGGTGGTACAAGTGCAAGCAACCCTGAAACTAATTACCCTATCAACACAATTTCAAAATCATGGAAAACATTGCAAGATTTGCTCAGCTTTGGATGTAAGTATAAGCTCTAATGTTCAGATCAGGAGACACTAAGCTTTGTCTCCATTTGGTGATGGTAAGCAGTCTGACCTGCACCGAGCATCGCTGAAGTCCATGGCCTTCATCCTCTGCCAGAGATTTACATAAAAATCCTTGAAGCATTGGGCAGGCAACTTGTTCCTGCTGTGAAATACAGAGGCAAGCACCGATCCTGCTGAAATTTGAAGGAGCTGAATCAGGCATTCCCCTCCCAGCCAGAGCACACCCCCAGCTCCCGCAGCCAAGAGACCCACGCTGCTCCTGCGGAGGGTTGGTGGGTGCAGCCCCGGCACTCCCGCTCTCCTCCGGGCTGGGGTTGCTCAGTGCTAGCTGCTGAGGAGAGCTAGTCTGCTCCCCCAAAGGTGTCCGTTCACTCGCCAACGAGCATGTGCATCAATTGGCAATCAGATGCTGATCATTCACCACCAGCCCTTGGTGAGCACCCCCCACCATGGGGTTTCTTCAGCATCTCATCCTGCATCCAAACTTCTTGTTACAAAGAGGGCTGAAATCTGTTGTCAATACACCCCATATAGGCTAAGGGATTGGGACGCAGCAGAAATTAAGCCATTGGTATCATGGTAAAAACTAGTCGGTTTATACATATAACAGCTAAAGAAAGCCTGATTTCGTATAGATTTAGCTCATGGTTGGATTCTCTGATGTCTGTTAAGATGCAAATATCCTCTCTTTTTTGGAGCACATTTAACATCTCTCTCCTGTGGGGAGTCGTGAGCATCTAATTAGATTTGAAATAAGGTGTGAAGTCACATTGCATTGTCTCCCTTCATGAAGGGGCTAACAGGGTTTCCCTCTTTTGTGCTCAGCCACCTGTTTTCACAAAAGCCACAGGATATTTAAAATTCTGGATGCTTTTACTCTCCGCAGAACTGGATTCACAAGTTATGAGGGTGCACAGACAGACACAGAGCTACACATACACACCCTCACATACACTGTGAATTCATCAAACTCCATTTTTCTAGGAAACCAAACTAAGATAGTCTCCTTTTGCCGTCTCGCCTCGCACACAAGGCAGGGCCCGCCGTGCATTCCTGGAGGCTGAAGTCAGTGGGAGTGGAGGACGCCCAGCACCTCCAGGAGCGGTGTGCAGGCTCCCTGATGAAAGCCAGCTTACTTAGCACCCACCTTAGCCCTAGAGACTCTTACATGGGCAGGTAAGAGTCTTAAGTAAGCATAAAAATCTTGAAGTCACAAAGAAACAAAAACCAGGAAAAAGCGCTTCAAAGAGGGAAATTCCCAAGGGTTGAGTTTTACCTACGGAGGCAAACCTCCCTCGGCTCCTCCTGAGAGCAGCAGCACAGCCTGAAACTGGAGTTCCAAAGAACATGTGTGCACTGGGTAGAGAACCGAACAGCGACAACAGCCACGGCACAGAGGCGGCACAGCCCAGCCAGCACCTCCAGAAACACACGGTGGCTGCAGCTGGGGAGAGGAGCCATGGAAGGGAAAGGGACAGTTCTTGGATAAACACCACCTCACATCAGAGGCGAGCACATAAGGAACACTGGTCTATACCATGGCTGAGGTACAGCTCCCACATGCCTGCAGCGGTGGAAACTGGTCTGCCAGCATGGAGTGACTCCACCACAAGGATTCCAACCCCACTGTGCCTTTCCACTATGCTTTTCTTCACTGGGCTCGTGAGCAGCCTGGATCCCACTGTCCAGACCTCCTTCCACAAGGAGCACTGCTCTGCAAGCGGGAGCTGCTAAAGAAGCAACCTCAAACTGCCAGCCCCAAACCACTACACGATCAAACAAAGCAGCAGCAAATAGCTGAACCAATTGCTCTTTAATGCCATAAAGGAGAGGTACATTTGCAGCAGCCTGTTAAAGACTTACCCCCCTCCATGCTCCCCCTCCTGTACCACACCTGTCCTGTCCACATCGGCAGCTGGAGCTCTCAAAGCAGCAGTTTTTATAACCTGGTTGGCTTTGCCAGCTGAGCTACGGGCGCTGCTCTGGGCTGCGGCACTCGTTGTTGGCCAGAAGCACCTGGGAACACTAAAAGGTGATGTATCCTTGCAAGCAGTGTTGTTATTTGCATCTGTGTTTAATTAGGTAACTGAAGCCTGACGTTTTCTGTGGTCAGACCTGTGTGAAGAACAGCTGAGAAGTGCTCAAAGCAACTTTCAAAGGCCTGTTAGGCTGGTGCTCAGGTCTATTGCTACTTGGACAGCCTTATTTCTTCTTGTCTTAAAAAATGAAAATTGCATCCCTGCAGATTCAGCCCTTATCGGGCAAATCCCAGTAAAGCGGGATTTAGTGCTTGGTGTTCTGTGGTTCTTCACTGAACTGTAGGGAAAAAAGGTTGAATGTACCAGAAAGCAGAGAGAGACAAAGCCACGGCAGGAGCGTGGAGCAGAGCCTGGCAGCAGCAACCTCTTCAGCCCAGCCCAGCTTTGGTGTCGGGGCACCCGGGGCACTGTCTGCTGGAGGGGCCACGCTCCCACAGGCACCTTAACATCCAAACTGCGGTTTCTTGAGCAGGAGCTGCCCAGTGCCCTTCCCTCCCCAGGAGGAAACTCCAACACCAGGCCATGCAGCAACCTGCCGAATGGCTCCTGTCTCCTCCTGTTGAAGCCCCATCACCCATGCCGATGGCCTTCAGGGCATCTGTCCTCGGGAGGGGTGGCGGTGTCACCCCGTCGCCTGCCAGCTGCACCCTCTCGGGACCCGGTGCCCGAGCTCAGACCTCACAGCTGCTAACTCGGAGATGCCAAAACCTGTTCTGGGTCTGGCCCAAAATCTCACAAGCCTGGTGTCAGCTTTAATCACCTCCATTCACCTCTTGGGCTGCCACCGCAGCCCTTGGTGCAGAGACCAGGCGGCAGCAGGAGGAGGAGGAGGAGGAGGAGGAGGTGGTCCGGGTGACCTCCCTGGGTGCAGGGAGGACGGTGCCCGTCTGCTCACTGCTGCTCAGTCCGGCTCCCCCACCAGCTACTTCTAATGACACATCAACAAACACATAACAATCTGTCTTAAGGAAAATCAGTGAATAAATTTCATTTAAAAATACTTCTCTATTTCTGGATAGGCACCAGTCTGCTCCAGCTACTTCAGAATCGCCTGAAGCCTTCATGTTACCCAACAGCGAGACTGTACAAGGCCGTTATGGGCAAAATACAGCATTTGACTCTCCGTAAGATTAATAAACAGCTCTCTAAACCACTCTTCTTACATAAGTGTAGATGGCGTCTCAGTGTTTGGCTTTTATCCGCCAGCTGATGCATACCTGACAAAATGGAAAAAGGTGAAAAACTTAATATCCAGGTGCCGGTGGGTTTGTCCCTGCTGTGTGCCCCTCCGGAGGGTGAGGAGCGGGGTGGTGGGAGCAGGGAGCAGCAGCCGCTGGCTGCCTGCCTGACCGGGACATAGCGGAGGGGACCAGTGGTTGGTTTGAGAGATGGAAAATTTTAGGGAGGCTTTTGCTCTGCTGGCTGCAGGTCCCCGTGCTGTGCACATCCCTGCAGATTCACGCTGGCCTAATTACGTCTTCAAGCAAACGCAATATATTTACAAAATGTGCAGGCTTCTCTAAATTAGCATTAGCCCATGCGTACAAAACCCACCGCTGCAGCTGTGCACGGCCGCGTGCCACGGCCGATGGCATGCTGTCCGCAGGGGAGCTGAGCGGCAGAGGAGGTGACCCCGAGCTGCGGGGGGGCACTGCTCCCCCTCCCGGCCCTCAGGGTCCGGAGGCACAGGCAGGACCTGCTGTTTGCCCTCCTTCAGCGGCAACACCGGGCGCTGTGTTTGTGGGTGGGTAGGAGGACAAGCTGTTAGCTTCAGATCTATAATTTGTAGCAGCGTGTAAGTGGCACCCCCTCTCCCTGCCCTCCAGGAGCTAAAAACAGCCTGACAGGTCCCTCTTTCCCAGAGGAGGAGGCGTGTGGCATCCACTCGCAAGATGCAGAGTAGCAGAGACATTTTATAGCCCCCCAGGAAGCGCTGCCGTGCCCGTGCCCTCTCCTAGCACACACACTCCCTGTCCGTGACAGTGCCGTAGGATTCGTTTAACCTCAGCCCAGTGTCCCTGCGGCGCTCGCGGGGCACACGGGGTCCCTGATGTCCACAGGGTCGGCTGCCTGGGCGCTGGGTTGCGTGGTGGGATGAAGGACGGGGCGAGGAGGATGTCTCCAGAGCACACGAGGTGAGGGGTAATGGAGAGAAGCTCCTCTCACTTGCTCAGGCTATTCCCCGTTGTTATTTCAAGTGGAGAACCCAGAGGGACCCAGAAACAAGAGCCACCCCACCACCGCTGCCAAAAGGCACTTTCAGGAGCCCTTCGCCAGACCCAAGCGGGATGTCGATGCTGCTGAGAGCCGTCTCGCACAGCCTGCGCGAGGGCAGCCAGCCTGGAGGACACGGCGTCCTGGAGGTACAATAGTCCCACCGGAGTGACTCCCTAGAAAGCGTGGAGACACAGATGCTCTAACGTCTCCATAGTTTCAGCCAGAAGACTGAAGGTTGCAGAGCTCCTGGTGGGCCAAAGAAAACTTGTTTGGTTTGACGGAGCAGATGCTTAAAAATTACTTTGGCTGTATGGACCAAGTGTTTGCTTTGCAACAGCAGGGTTTTCATGAGCACTTTTCCCATGTTTCATTGCCCTTCAATATAGAAACTGTATGATATGTGTGAAATGAGTTTTCCATTTCTTGTAACAATGCCCTATCTTCTGGTAACTCTGCTCAGGCAGCCATAGGAAGAGCGAGGAAATTAGTTTTCATATTGTAAGGGTGCATCCCAGTACGTCAGGCCATGAGTGAAGCAGAGCTGATCGCAGAGGTTATTTGATGTAGGCTCCCTTCCCCACTCTGCCACTGATTGCTTTTATAACCTTGAAGAGTCACCCCACCTCTGTTTTTCCCCCTCTTTAAAAGGGAGTAATTATATCCAACTTCATGGAGTTCTTTGTGATCTAAATGTATTAAATGCAAAGCTTGTTTATACATTAGTGTCTCATACCAGAACTGGCAATAGCCAACAATGTTAAAATACGTGAAATTCAAAGCTGGTGAAAGGCAATACTTTTTTCACCAGTGTCTTTATGTGTTGGAAACTCACAGCCACGAGCTGGTGGTCAAAGCGGGAGGAGGAGCTGCACGCACTCAGGTAAACACAGAAATTTGTCCGATTTTCTCCCAGAGACACCAAGCGGAGAAAGATTTGGAGCGAGGTGGTGGGAGAGACCAAGTCTGTCATAAGGCACTTGCCATGACAGCCTGGAGAAGACAAACCTCACGCTTCTCACCATGGCACATCTTGCCAAGGCTCGAGAGCTGGCAGCAAGAAACCCTCCGTGCTCTCAGGAGTCACAGGGTTCGTTTCCGATCATCGTTGTGTGCTGATAACAGCAAACCTTCTCGGAGGAGGAGCGCGTGGACGAGTTCCTGCAAGGCTGGGCACGCTCAGCCTGTCCCCGACGTTGATGTTGTCCGGGTGCACAGAAGCACTCGCTGGACAGCACGGCTCCTGCGGGATGATGGGGACAAAGTGTATTTGCTGTTTGGTTTGGGATCTATTTGAGCTCTTTTCTGAGTCGACTTTGGAGGGGGGGAAGCCAAAGGACGCAGCTCCCCAGGGAGACACGTGTGTGCAGCCACTCGGCACTGAAGCGAGGACGGGCACATCAGAGCAGAACAACTATTTCTGCTCTCAATATTGTTTCTTACTTTCCAGCTTCATGATAGAAGACTGTGATTAAAAGACTCTAGCAATACATATTTCAGTGGTTTCATCCCTTCGGTACAATGCATCCCTCCACTGGTAAGCCAAACAGGGCTCCTGCAGCCAAGCGGGGCCGGGCCGGCAGCAGGCGAGGCACGGCTGTGCCTGGGCAGGAGCCCTCTGCAGCGACAGTGCTGCCTGCTGCCAAGGAGCAGCGTCCTCCAGACCAGGCACCCCGCTGCATCCAGCCTGGAGTTAATTACAACATCGGCATCAAACAGAGACTTTTTAAATGAAAGGGAAGGACTAGCAACTTTCTAGCTCTGCCTTTATTTTTTAACCCCAATTACGAGACGCATTGCAAGGGAGAGGCAGTGGCAGATAATAAAGTTCTGAGTGGGATGGTCTGAGTGTTAAGTGGAGAACCAGGAAAACCTCACATCCTGATCCCAAATTGGACATTGATATGCTGTGTGGCCTCCTCTCCTGGTTTTCTCCATGTAAAGTGGGGGTGATGCGTAGCCTGAGGGGCGTTCCACAGATGAATTAGCATTTGGAAAGTGCTTTGAAGATTTAAAGTGTTATATAAATGCTAAGTGTTAGCATCATCAGCTTTTATATTGCAGCAGAACCCAGAGACTGCAATCAAGATCAGAGCCTCACTTTGCTGTACCAGGCAATTTAGAAACTCCTCGTTGGAAAAAGCCCCTGTCCCTGCCTCGGTGATCCGCAGCCTGCGTGTCCCAGGCAGGCAGGAGAGGGGCTAGAATCGCTTCAGGGAGAAAGATTTCCCAGAGCTTTAGCACCTGGTGGCATTCTCAGGGGATGAACAGCACAGCGCGCTTTCCGCAGCCACGTTTCACTGAGGGAAGGATAAGACCCAGCCCCTCAGGGAGCCCAGAGACTAACTGCTGCCTCGGACCAGCCACCTTACAAGCGCAGTGCTCTCTGGACTGCCCGGATCCCCCCGGACCCCCCGAGTGCGCTCAGCACCGCTTGATCCCCCAGCCTGGGCCCTCCCGAGGTGCCCCACGAGGCGGCCAGGCAGCAGCTTCTGATTTCCCTTGGGAATTTGCCGGGAACTGTGCGCTGCAAAACGCACGCACTTCTCGCCGGCAGAGTTTCAGTCCCACCCGTTGTTTTGATAGTACAACTAAAGTAGACTGGCCTTAAAGTTTAGGAAAAATTGAAGAAGTACTCACAAAACAGATTTGATTGGAGATTAGCATTAACTGGCGTGCACAAAACCAGCCAGTTAACTTCATTTCCACCACTTGCCCACTGCAAGATATTTATTAATTCTGTGTCCTTTCTAATCAGATGAAAATATGACATGAGTGTTAATCACAGAGCACAAATAAGGAACAATATGTAAAAAAGGAAAACAACCTTAGTTTTCAATATAGTTTATATGTCATGCATTGCATTTTAAAACACCAGTAGATGAGATAATGTTATTTCCAACATCATTCATTAAGAAGTGTGCACTCAGTCAGCCAAGCACAAATCAACATATGACAGACTACAAAGAAATACCAAAGTAAAAGGAAACTTGAGATGAAACAGAGTGAGGTCATTGGTTTCTTGCATTATCCTGAAGATGTTTGTCAGCATTTTAATTTAGCCAAATAGCTACCATTTAAAAAAAAAAAAAAGAAAAAGAAAAAACTTTGTTTTGACAAAATCATGATCTGGGGAAAAAACACGTTAACCGTTTCCATTCCATACTTCTGAACGAGTCCTCCTGAGAAAAGGGAAGGGACGTATGTGCAGTCTGATGGCACTATCTGCGAGAGGACCAAGTAGAAATCATTCCTTCAGATTTACAGTTTTCTCTAGTCTTTGTACTACTTGTAGGTTGTAAACACATGACTGAGATATAGCAGGGCTTGTAAGGAAAAAAATCTTGGATCTTTGCTACGTCTACTGCTCTTGTTAGGCAACACATCAGCATGTGTGAGCAAGGCAGACCTCGAGATAGGAATTCAGCTGATAAAGTGAATGCAAATTACAGACACCATGAAATGCCCCCTGGCCTTCCAGTGCCACGTCCAGTGCCTCACTGGGGTGAGAAGGTGCCCGTGTCAAACCACACACTCCTGTTGTTGGGCTTGAGCTGCGCTGCAGCGCATGGGCACGCTTCCATGGGGAGCAGGGGTGGGAGCTGGGTGCGCTCAGCACCCAATTGTGGCCATCTCACCCCAGCACAGAACCCACTGCCGCAGCAGCCCTGCTAACAAACACACGCTTTTCAGTTTTTCCCTCTTGTCCCATGGAGCGGTTGCTGTTTGAGTTGAGCATCTGTAGGAATGAGCGCCGGGCGCAGAAAGCCGAGGCCGGGTGGGGTCTGGCACACACTGCCCGACCCAGCAGCAGCCGCCGCGCCATCTCCCCGCGCGAAGGCTCCCCTCCGGCACGCGGCGGGCGCAGGGCGTCCCGTCTGCGCTGCGGGGCCGCGCGGCTGCCGCAAGTCCGGACTTGAATCCCGACGTGGTGTGCGCTTCAGTCTCAACCAGCGTGCAGCGCCGGGGGAGCTGAACAGGTTGAGTGACTTCAGGCTGTGGGAGGAATAATCATCTTGGGTTGCTTCAGAGAGCTGAGGCAGCCAAACCGGGCGAGGATGGCACTGTGGAGCGCCTCGCGTCTCTGCCAGGTACCTCCGGAGAGTGTTTGTGTTTGAAGCACTTTTTATAGAACTGCTGTCAAAACGGGTAGAGAGCGAGCTTAATCGAGACCGATCTGAAAAACGAGGCGGCGTGTAGGTGTGCGAGGGATGTGTGCAGCGAGCGGCTGCTTTCAGCCGGAGCCGAGCATAAACAGGTCCAGTCTGATGTTTATCAGGGACTCCTATCTCCTGAGCTGGTGAATTTTTTACTGTTGTGTCAGTTATGATCCGCAGACCAGGGAGCATTAAAGACAACCTTGCGTACAGCGTGAGTAAGGCTGCGCACGCCTGTCCTGCTGCAGCCAGCGCTGCCCCGGCCGGCAGCGGGGAGTCAGCTTGCCCCGTTCGAGCTACGGGATCTGTCTGCCCAGCGAGCAGGACCTGGGGCTCCTGCCTCTGGCGTCAGCCCGAGCGCCGTCCCCTTGCTCGTACTGAGTCACGAGTGACTCACTTCAAACTTGGATGTGAGCGCAAAGTATACATTTGCAAATTGGCTGGTGAGGCACTGCTTTGCAATGTAGGTGGGATGTATTACATACTCCAGCAGTCAAGTTCTGCTCTTTTTCCCTCCTCCCTCTCCCTCCGTGCAGGATAGCTGTCTGAGCCCAGGATTTTGGTGCGGTTCTCGCGGGCGCAGGAAGGCGTCTCAGCCCGCTCCGGTGGATGCGGCATGTGGATGGCTCCAGCTCTGCTTGTGACGGACCTTTGCACTGAAGATGGATGATTTAGCTCTCCTTGACCTGTTGGAGTGTCCTGTGTGCTTTGAAAAGCTCGACGCCACAGCAAAGGTGCTACCTTGCCAGCACACTTTCTGCAAGCCTTGTCTGCAGAGGATCCTGAAATCCCAGAAGGAGCTCAGGTGCCCCGAGTGCAGGACCCTCGTCCTCTGCAGCATCGAACAGCTGCCCTCCAACCTGCTCCTCATTCGCCTCCTCGATGGAGTCAAGTGTGGACCAAACGTTACCAGGTTTGGCTCGATCCAGAGGTCAGGGGTCTTGTCCTCCCCTGCCTCCATCAGGAGAGTCCCCAGGGGGTTGCAACTTCATCAGCACCGGCTGGCGACAAATCCCAGGATCCACATGGAAGGGGTAAGCAGGGTCCACGTTCTTTGCTCTGTCTGTCAGCATAGAAAGCTTTATTCTTGTGTGCCAAGAGCTATGAAACTTTCCTGTTAGCAGCATTGCAGAAACGTCTGAAGTAAGAGAGATCGTTTTGTTTGCAAATCTGGCTGCTATTTCCTTGTGATATTTGACTATTTCGAGTTCATCACAACAGTAACTGCATTGACTTTCAGGCTGAGACAAAACCAGCTTGCCCTTCTCCTTACAAAAACTTCACAGCAGCTGTTTTCCCCAGGAGTTTTCAGGTGCTTCCTGACTTTTGGGGGGGCATTTCAGGCACTTCAACTTTTGGGCAATATACTGATTTTTGACTGATAGCAATTAAAACAGTAATTGCAAAGCTGTAAGTGTTTGAGGTGGAGAGAGGTATTTCCCGTTGCTGCACCTCAGTTTCCCCAGCCATTGAAAAGGAAGGAGAGCACGTAATGATGCTTGTGTCCCTGGCAAAATACTTTGAGGTTAACTAATGAAAAATATTAAACTCGACTTACTAACTTTATCTAGGGATGATTTACTAGGCTAATTTTAAAATTCCAAGTTGTTTCTGTCATTTTCTTTAACAGTACAAAAGCTTTTCTTAAATAATGAGGACATGATATTAGACCTGTTAAAGGCTGTTTGGCTCAAATTGAATTTGGGGTAAAGGCTGATGTGTGGCTTCACCTTTCCTGCATTATATTCCTGGATTTCCATTTCTCCAACCTGAACTATTCTTCTTTACAATGTCTCTACAAACCTTTTCACAACATTCAAAAGCTTGACTCAAATGGCTGTTAAATCTCAGAGCATTTTTCAGAATTGCAGAGCTATAAACTTCCGGACAGACATAGGACAGGTTTTCTCGCCTGCATGCTATAGAGGTACATATGTGCGGGTATTGCTGTGGAGCTACAGAGGACCCCCTATGTCCTGTGGGTACAAGCTTGTGTGCATATCCCAGGGAATCTCTGAGGCATCGATAAGTCATCTTGGATGGATCACACATAAAACCAGATCTCTCTCGAGAGCTCCTCCCTCAGGTTTTCCCACTGGAAAGTGTGGCAGTGTGGCCCTGGGAGTGAGCCCCTTTCCTGGGAGCCCTGCCTGGCCCACAGCTTATCAGGCAGGCAGTGCCTGGGCCAGCTGGGCGATGCGAGAACCATCCACTTCTGCGTGCATCTCTGCGGCCAGAAATTATGCTTTAGCTTAGATGAAACGTAGCTCAGTCCCCAAAGGCGCTGAGCGATGCTGTTCCGGGGTGCTGGGAGGGTGGGCGACGCAGCACAGCCCGGGAGCGGTCTCCCGTCTGCAGCACCCATCAGGTGAGCGATGGCCGGGTGGGACAGCGGAGCGGGGCGGGCGCGAGTGCGGTCCTCAGGCTGCGGTCCCTCCGCAGCCACCCGCGCGGCTCGGCAGCCTCTGCCGCGGGTGACCCTGCTCCGCAGCGGGGCTGCCAGCTCCTGCGAGGCCCCTCGCTGTGAACCAGCTCTCCAGGGGAGCTGCGGGGAGTCGCTGGTGCTGTTCATGCGAGGTACGAACCATCAGACAGCGACAGTTTTCAGCCACTGTCACTATGGGCGGCATTTCAGCTGAAAATGAGAAGGTTTGTAGTTTCTCCAACCGGACTCCCTCAGCCCCAGATAAAAGAGCATAAATACGCTCGTCTGTTTTTCTTCTCTCTCAGCCGTTCCACATTTCTTTTACTACTTCTCAGGACAGGTGGGAACTTGTTGATATTATATAATGGCAACATCCATCAGTTTGCAGCTCCCAGAAGCGTTTCAAGAGCGAACTCCTGGGTATCGGCAGAAGTAGTGAGCGAGAGGGCTGTGGCTGCGGACTGGCTCCCCGCAGCACTGGGGCGCAGCACTGAGATAGCCCTCTGACTTCCTATGCCTCTCTGGTGAAGGGATATAAAACACGTTACACTGAAATGCTCTTAGACTTAATTAGTTAATTAATTATAAAACACTTTGGAATCCTCGGCTGCAAGGAGAAGAATGCAACGTATTAGTCACATCTTGGTTTTGGTGGTTTTAAATACATGCAGACGGGACCACATGTTACTTTAGCTGCTCTAGTGGGATATTAATGTATATGGACCCACCCCTGAACTGGCACCCGGCAACAGCAGCTCTTCACTCGGCGGTAGCGAGGACTCATTTGGAAGTGCCTGTGCGGTGCAGAGAAACAAGGCAGTAATATGGATGACTTTTTTTCTCCCTATACCATGGAGTGCTTGAGTTTCAGGGTATTCATATGAAGTAATCTGGGTGAGCAGAGGCCTCCAAATGATTTGAACCAAATGATTGAGCGGATGCTTTTTGTCAGGAATCACAGTGAGAACAGCTATGGTGCAATCCTGCTCCACCACAGTTAATCCCACCGCAGTCGCCTTCCTGAGTACTTTTAAATACAGTATTCATTTGCAATTGCAGTGGAAGGTCGTGTGCTTTCCAAAGAAAGACTGCCCCAGTCTGCGCAGACTGCTAATTACCGCTAATACTCTACACCACTTCATGCTACAAAGCAAATAAAATTAACATGCACGATGCTGCACTGCAGCCAGATACGCCATCAAAAGCAGGGTACAGGACATGGTTTGTTTTTATCAAAAAAGCTCTTCTATAAATAAACTTCCTCTACTCCATGGAGCTGAGAAAATCACAAGTTTGATCAAAGTTTCTCTTCAAGCAAAGATGTTTCCTTGCCAGCCTTTTGCTCTTCATTCTTATGAGCATCCACGAAGCCAAAAAAGTAAAATAAATCCCCTCATCAGCAAGCAAGCCAAGAACTCCTATCATTCCAAGAGGGAAGTGCGAGCAGGCCCCAGCAGAGCTGCTGAATTAGCAGTAATACAATACCCAGTTTGCAGTCAGGCATTTCACAGAGCCTGTCCTTAAAAACCAGGGAATATTCTAGTTACAGCCCATCCCAAACTATTTCTTATTTGCTAGCATTTAATTCACTCTTGAATCCACTTCCTACATGTTAACGTGGGGTGGGTGCATTCTGGGTTTGTGCACATGGGCATGTACGTGTGCATCCGTACCCAGGCCGTGCCTGCGCAGGGACCAGACGGGCCCTGGGCAGCCGCCGTGGGAGCAGCCGCTCGGGCAGCACTGCACAGAGGCCACTGGCACTGCCCGGTAGCTGCTCCCGGGATGTCTGGCCAGGTTTTAAGATCTTTAACATCTATGCAGAGAGAACGAGACTTTGGATTTTCAGGATCTCCACATAATAAACTGTCTGGAATTTAAGAATAAAAGGATTTGCTAGGAGGTGAATGCGTAAATAATCTACGCTGAAGCCTTTGAACTCTTAGGAACCGCCCCTGGCATGTGCCAGATGTGGTTACATCTTGCGCTGAAGCATCCTTCTTATCTGGCTTCAGCCCCAAGTAAGCTAAACATGGCTTTGCCGCTGGTGAGAGAACAGAAAGATCGTGTGTGCTGAGGTATACACAAAACTCCCGTACTTCTCTGATGAGTAGCAGACCTAAACTGTACCCTACACACAGCAAAAATCCATCCAGACCACTAAACAGCTACTTGGATGATGAACTTTGTCATGCAACAAATACAGGGCAGTGAGCCAGAAGAGAAAAATTCCGAGTATGACAGCTTGCCTTTGGAAAACACAGACCACACAAATTTAACTGTGACTTCAGCTATTTTCTCTTTGCGTGAACTGAGTGCTGTAACACCCCCCTCCACCATTTCATGGGAGATAGACAGATAACACCTCTATTGGGATAAAAATACACTGCACTCCAACGTCGCCACCTGCACAGGGACGTCTACATACAGTGCCTGTGTCTTGGTATTTTCTTCTCCTCCAGAAACATCTCCAACTCCTTTCTGAATTTGACAGACAGGACTTGGATTGCTGATCTTTTTGAAACCTTATTCAAAGCAACCTTCATGTTTACACCCAGTGGAGGCAAACGTGTTTTCTGACCCACTCACTGTGCAAACTACCCTTCTCATCCCCCCAAAAAAACCTCAACAGTTCCTGTGCAGTCACAGTAATGACCTCATAACGCGAGTCATATCAGCCTTGGGCTGGACTAGCTCTGAACAGACGTTACAAACCCAGGGACTCTGCACAGCCACATTGGCTCTGCCTTAGGAGGTGGCACCGGCTCCTTTTCCGCCGGAGAGGGGGAGCATCCTCTTGCCCAACAGCTGCTGTGGGTGGTGGCTGCTTGTGCTACAGGGTCCCTCAGCTGGAAATGGAGCTGCTTTATTTGGCTAAAAATTCTGTGTGGCCTCATGACCTTCTGGGAGAAAGGGCTTGCCCCAATTCTCCTCCACAGCCACATCCCATCAGGGTTTGTCTCATGCTAAAAAAACACCGAGCGTGACCCAAGGAACTGGTTCTGCAGTGCTGGCTTGCACCTTGTACAGGATACCGTCATATGCCTTTTTTCTCCTTTGCAAGTAGTTTTAGCACTTCTATCTACTGCAAGGAAAGAGTGAAGTCACCTCAATATAGATTGCCTGACAATACACACCCCAAAAGCTGTGTGTGCAATCACAACAGATTCAAGAGCACAGAAGTAGGAAGCTTTGCAGTAGCTGTAAGCATTTCTGCAGCCATGGGGAAGAGTTGGTGTTACACACACCAGGAGACTGAGCCATTCATTCATTTCTGCTGGAGAGGGGTGTAAGGCAGAACCACAGCCTCGGAGTCAGGGGATGAGGGTTATGTCAGGTTCCCTATGGAAACCTTAAAATGAAAATACCGTTTTGATGGGATGGAGGATGAAACACCCAGTTGCACTGTAAATGCAAGGCGGCACTGTGGTACTTAAGCCAGGACAGGATGGCGTGACGGGCGGCTTTGCAGAGAGCTGGAGTGGTGCGTCATCATCTTAGGACTGTTCAAGTCCGTTTCAATTACCAGCAAACTCCCTCTGCGCTTTCGAAGGATGAGCAAGGCTCCTCACTAGGGCAAACGGCAACGGGCATGGCAATTCCCAGCTGACCCCCTTATTGGTGCCTGGAAAACACACAGTGATACTTACCGTTCTTTTGCCGCAGAGGGGCTCCCAGCTGTCCCCCGCGGGTCGCACCGATGCTGGCTCCTGCCGCCAGCAACTCCCCCAGCCACGCGCCACTGCCTGATGCAAACCACGCTGCCGAGCACGGGCAGCTCTGCCATAGCTTGAGACAGGCCACGGGGCCACTGCCGGGCGATACTGCAGGGCAGGGAAAGCCAAAGGACCTCCACGGCCAACATCAGGAGCCAGTTTCCCTGGTTTTACAAAATAAGGTACCAAGCTGCAAACACATAAAAGTGTTTTAATTTGTTACCAAGGCAATGAGTCAGGCTCAGATGGCAAGTCAGGAATAGAACAGCAGCGTTTCTCAGTGTGCGTGTTCACCTGCTAAGTATCGTGGTCAGCGAGGAGGCTGAAAGTCTGAGAGTCCTCCTCTTCTTGCAGAGTTTCCCCGCTGGTGGCTGGCCACCGTCCCCGGGTCCACAAAGTCGATCATTGGCATGAGTTTGTAATTTTCCCCTCCGGAGGGAAGGGAGAGGAGGAAGCACGTTCATGTGCCGCTCCACCAGTGCACCAGGGCTGGAGCTAAAAAACATCCTGAGAGAGGTGAGGCTGGCTCTTGGCAGGGAGAAGACCCATTCACTGCTGCCGTCTAAACCTTGTCTTGCTGTCCTTTACTTCTCTGCCCTTCTCACAAGGAAAACTGTGGTGCTTGCTCTTAAATGCTGGACTTCGTTCTGCTGTTATTAATTTTCAGGCGTTCAAACTCCATTTAGCATCAGGACTCCACTGTGCAAGGCACTGTGCAAATGAATAAAGAACCGTCACCTTTTTTTTTAAGAAAACTTTTCCTTATGGTTTGTAAGTGGATATTTGAGTTTATCCTAATGTGGGGAACCTCCATTTTGTTTTAATGCCAGGACAGGAGACACAATTTAGGAGGCAGTTTTTAAGAGGCAAACGTGTCCTTTGGCAATCCGACCCCTTTAAGAAGGTTTCCTTTGGGCCCTGAACAACTGATGGGCCAAAAATTTCTCACTGGCTTTGCAGGGAGGAAAGAGCAAGCCTCGCCTGTTGGGAAACTGCATCAGCCTGCGTCTTGTGTAACTGGGCTAGAGAGTCCATCGATCTCCCCTGGGAAATGGAAATACAGAAAGGGGAGAGCGGCTCCTTTCTCCAGCCCTGGGTGTGGGCAAGATGAGGATGCCCAAGGCCAACACGGTGGCCTCCCCGGTCTTGGCCTACAGCTGAGGCATGGCCCAGCTGGTGGCCATCACTTTGTGACAGCCATTAATTTACCATTAAAATGGCAGCTAAGCGGAGGTGGCAGGCTAATGGAGAGACGTACCATTGTTAATTAAGCACTTCCCCGAAATAACGTGGAAACTAAATCCTGGGTTGTTGGGCAATCAGAAGGCGCAGGGCGCTGGCAGCTTTGAACGGTGGCAGGGACACAGCTCAGACACCCGCCTTTTGCGGGTCTGCAGGGGTGGCCAGCGCCGTCCCTCGCCTCCCTCCTGCCGCCAGCGCCGGCCCGGCAGCGGCGGCTCCGCTGCCCAGGCCCGGCAGCGCTGGGTGACGGCGGCATCAGCGCGCTCCCTTTCCCAGCGCAGGGGGGGCACTCAGTCAGCAGGGAGAGGGCTCGGGAGCAGCAGGAGGAGGGAGCGGGACGCAGGTTTCCTCCCTGCACAGTAAACAGCCACTTCTGAGAACTGCGGTGCTGAGGCAGAGCATCATGACCGGGCACGCCGAGGGCTGACACAGATTGTTTTCCGTGCGGCTTAAAACCATGACACACAACTTAACCACTGCCCGAGATTGCTGACTGCAGCAGAGACAAAAACATCTGATAGCAGGAACCATGAGTGGAAGAGGCGTGAAAAGGTTTCATGCAGACACCGCAGCTCGTGCACGCCGGTCTCTGGTCCCCAGCATCACCCTGCTGTGCCCTGCACCAGCCGCTGCCAGCCTCCATCATCCTGCTGTGCCCCGCACTGGCCACTGCCAGCCTCCATCACCCTGCTGTGCCCCGCACTGGCCACTGCCAGCCTCCATCACCCTGCTGTGCCCCGCACCAGCCGCTGCCAGCCTCCCCTCTTTCCTCTCACAGAATGGCTTTTCAGGCTTGTCCCTGCTCTGCCTGTGCCCGTGCAACTCTGCCTGCACCACCTCTACGAAGCAAAGCCACACTCAGGTCCAACTCCTGCCTTGCATGCGCCTTGGCTCTCCTCCTGCCCACCTAAATCTCTCTTGTGGTTTCACAGAGGCAAAGCAAAGTCTGATCCAGCACTGTCCTCCTCCGGAGCCATGGGGACATTACAGACACGCAGCCGGGCACTCCCCTCGGGGCTGAGTGCCCGCAGCGGTGCCTTAGCTGTCCAGCCTGCCTCTCGGTGATAAAAGCTGCTCTGTATTTTCTTTAATCGTTTTCCCATTTTCCATTTCATCTCTGCATTACAAAGCCGGAGTGACAATAGGCAAAGTTCCGAAGTGACGTAAGCCTCGATGCAGTGGCATATCAAAGGGGTGTTCGTTAGCAGATGGTGTGAGTGCTCCCGTTCACCGCTGCCATCGCCCCGCCAGCAGCCACGGATGCGCAGACGTAGCAGCATAGAAACCAGCCCCAGCAGTCTCAGCGACAGGCTCTAACACCTGCTTCTGTAGACTCCTTCGGTTGCTTTTCATCTCTTCGGTCTGTAAATCACACCCACTTACACCTGTAACTTAAGACGATGTTTTCCATACCAGCTAAATCCATACAATTAACATCTCCAGCTTCCCCCGTGAAGGCCTGCTGCCACGCAACGCAGGGCAGCTGCCCGCTTTAGCCACGACCAGTGCTGGCCTTGCATCCCAGCAAACCCAAGAGGGAATTGGGCAGATCTGGTGAGCTCCAGCACCCACATGAGCAGGAGGGAACTGACTTTGTTCTCCCTGCTGCACACAGTCTGCTTGTGCTTGGAAGATGGGAGCAATCCTCCTCAGGGGAGAAATAATGCAGAAACCACCCAACTGTCTGAATCCTCAGAATATAATTATAAGAAGAGATTGAAATGACAAGTTCGCTTTTGATGGTTTTGTTCTCGGTGACAAGGATGAAGTTATCTCCGCTGCTGAAAAGCAGAAAAACAGAATTGTAATGGCAATTAATTTACATTCAAATAGCTCTTTTCATCCAACTGGATCCTACAGAGCCCTGAAACTGCACTAGCTGAGCACACAAAGGAGACAATGTGGGGCTCATTCATCCCATCGAAATGCAGGCAGTCGGTGGCAGGATGCTGAAGGCGCCTCGCAGAAAGTTAGTAATCAAAATGGACGGCAGTTGTTATTGATTATCTCTATGAAAAGCCAGCATGTCCTTTGGTGTCAGTATGTAGATAATAACCAGCTCTCCATTCACAGTGTGTAAATCACTGCTCATCAGGAGCATGGCCTGGGTTGTGCTCTCAGATCTGTCCTAGAGTCACTGTCTGCCTCTGGGCGAGTCATTCACACTTTCCCTGGTGCTGTCCCCACAGGTAAAGCAGGGATAGTATTTCCACCATCCCCCCGCCCTTCATCTGCATGGTCTCTTTAGATCATCCGCTCTCCAGGGTAGGTATCACTGCCTGGCACAGCAGCAGCTTCTGGTAACACGTACCATCCCTGAGAGCGGGAACCATCTCACCCTCGCCACCCTCCCCGCCTGCACGGTGGGGTCAGGACACAAGCTTTCCATTTCCTACAGACATCAGACAGTCTCGATATTTCCAAGTGTGCTGTGGAACAGCCTGTCCCTGCACTGTGGGGGTCCCTGCAGGCATCTCTGAGCAGAGATGCACTGGGCCACAGTCAAGAGCAAAGATACTCTAACATTTCTTCAGCCGCTCTGGTACTCCTCTAGTTCTCACATGTGGCTCTTGGGCAATGAAGTGTGCCTTCACCATTGCATACCACCCCTTCACACCATGCAGTTCTTTAAAGAAAAGGAGATAGGGTTGGCAGGAAGAGCTTCCTCCATCCTTTGGTATTGACCCTTCCTTGCTCTGCAGTGGCAGCTTTCTGGGAGGGAGGTTCTTTCAAGCATCTCAGTATAGTTTAATATTTAGGCTATACTTGGACTCCTGCTACCCAGGCGTAGAGCTGGCACAATGGAGTTAGAGGCTTGCAGGATCCAATCTGACACATTTCCCTGAAAAGCAAGTCCTGGCAAATCCTGGCTCCAGCACCCCTGATGCCGCCCCGTGCAGCACACCCGTGTGCCAGTCCCCACCGACCGACACCAGTCCTGCTCCAAACGGCTCCAAAATAAAAAATAATCAAAAACCACTTGCAAACTGAACCCACAGTACCTAGTGGGAGAAAAATCAAACTGGAAGGCATCCAGGACTGGATTTCTCTTCTTCCTGGCACTATCCTAGAAATAAATTGTTTCTCTCAAGGAGGCTGTTATATGTTACAGAAATCGTGTATCTACAGGAATATCGCTGCCTCTGCACAGCATGGATATTTAGCTCTTCTGCACAAATAATGCATTGCCAGGGGGTGGGAGAGGAAGGCAGAACTTGTGCGGAGCAGGGGGCTGCGCTGCCTCCCACGTGGGCCCTGTGGACCGTGCACCAAGGATGACCACGTCTCCCCTCGGCACCATCTCTGTCCCCTCTGACTTTCCAGGTGACACAGCTGGGGCTGGCCTGGCTTGTCACAGCTCATTTGCAGTGTCCTGGGTCTGTTTCTGGTCAGCCGGCTTCTTCCAGGGTGCGACAGCCCTGGCACTGCCACTGCCACTCCAGCTGGGAGGGCTGGGGCTCCCCAGACATCCCACGCCTGAGCCGGTTCTCCTGCACAAGGTCCTGGGGAGTGACTGCCTCCCTGCACGTGGGGCGACACCCATGAAACCCAGATCAGGATCAGGCCCTTGGTATTTACTGCGAAGACATTCAGCCGGCACGGGAGGAGACCGCATGCTTGGGGTGGCTGCCTGCCTTCGAGGGACGAGGCGCAGCGAAGAGCAACTCCAGGGCATTCCCTGTGCAGAGTTATGAAAATCAGAGCTGGGAAACCACCCAGATGCGGGTCCAAACCCGTCTGAGGCCATTCCTGATCCATCTGCCAGCAGCTTCCTCAGCCCCACAGGTCTGCCTCCACCGTTGGGAGTCAGCAGGGCTGAGGTTTTGGGGGGCCAGGTCCAGTGCTGCTGTTGGGCAGCAGTGCAGGGACAGGGATGCCCGCACCAGGCAGCACTCCTCGCTCCTGCCAAAACAGCTCCTGCTGTCCTCCCTTTGGCATGCAGTAAATCAGAAGGAAGCACCCCTGGACATCAACAGCAATAAGCTATTCCAAGGATTGATTAATTTATTTGTCACTCATCCCATGTGTTCATCTATGCAGTCCTGGACGTTGGTGAATTCAGAGCATCTGGGAAGCAGGAGGACCCCATCTGACATCGTTAGCTGTGTCTCGCTGAAGTCGTTTGCAGTGAGCCTTGCTTGGAAATGGGTGAAGGAGTAAATGAGTCCCAAGTGCAGAGACATTTACGGCCTCATCCTCACGCTCACCCCGTGGTATCGCAGGCAGCGGTTCGATCTGCCCTTGCAGAGACAGTGTCACCGTGGGGCCGTGCTGCTCCTCAGGGTGGTTCTAAGTGGAGTCACCTGGGACAAGGTTTAGGGGTGTTCACAGCCTCCATCAGAAATCTCTCCTCTTTGCTGCGCTCCCTGGCTTGGCTTTCCTCCTTTCTTGACAATTTTTAATGTCTTTCCCTGGTGACCCCCTACCCCAGGCAGCCTCACACACTTTTTCTTTTTCTTGTCTTTTTTTTTTTTTTAAACACCAGTGCTATGAGTGTGTGGTCTTACATTAATCCACTGCCAATAACGAGGAAGTTATAACTAGCTCATTTAAGATAATTATAGTGCGCATTTCTCCCAGCTATGAAGAGATGCTTTGAATTGCTTCCTCACACACACATGTACATATTTTTAATTTGCTTCTTTGTTTTGTACGGAGGGAGACTCAGATGTATTGGATGGCTGCCCTAGCACAGCTGATGCCAAATGCCAAAAATAGTTTGGGAAAAAAAAAAAAAAAAAAATTCTTTTCTCCGCTATTGGCCTCATATCCACTAAGAATGGGGACAAGGTGTTGAGGGTCATCTGCCGTGACCATCCCTGCTGGCAGAGTGGCCAAGGAAAAAAAGTATCTTGCCTAGAGACCATGCACTATATCGCACTGATGAGAGAGGGAGTTTCTGTTCCCACACCCCGGAGTTTACCCGCTGCGTTCTCTCACCTGGGCTCTCCCACCAGCTCTGCAGGCAGCTCCGCCTGCCCCAGCCCCATGGCAAGGGGGGGAGACCTTGGGTCTCGAACCACTCCGAGAGCCTGAAATACCTCCAGGGGGACACAGTGATAGCAGGGTCATGTCTCACTCAGGCATGATGGAGAAAAAAACAGAGGCGGGAAAAAAATCAGCAAAAATGAGGCAGCGTTGAAAAAAGTTACAACCACCCAGAAAACAGAGAAGGAAAGGCTTCTCTGGGAGAGGCAGCACGCTCTGCAGCAGTCTAAGACACCGCAGGCAGAAAAGAAGCATTTCCTCAGCACCAAAACCCACAAGGATTTGGTCTCATGAGCTCCGACTGCCCTTGGCCCAAAGGTCTTGGCAAAACATCCCATTTGTCTGTCTGCTTGATAGCCTGAAAAGCGTCAGTGGGCAATTCAACCTACTACGGTATTCCCTTCTTCTACTCAGCTTCCCACTAACTTCAGAGGCTTTCACACAGGAGAACATGAAAGACTCGCCTCTCTCTCTCTTATTTATTTAATTTAGCACTACTGTAGCTGCAGTATTGCACGGCCTCGCGGGAAAAAAGCCTTTTCCATTCACCAGTGTTTTTTCTTTGTAATTGCTGCCTCTCTGCTACTGGGCAGCAAATATTCTACACCAATTTACAACCACCTTTAGTTGAGTTTTTCACAGAGCTTCTCATAGTGTTTTTCCGACTGAATTTAAAGATGGACATTGAACCCTGCAGCCAGGGAGCGTGCCAATATTTGCAATATTTGGCTGAACGTTTTGCTGTCACTACCACCCCACTAAAATAAAATGCTGCCTTGGATTAACAAAAAGCAACTGGACATGCTAACGGGAGAAAAATCCATCAAAACAAACCAGGTCCCTCCTCACCCCACACCTGGGATCGCATCCTCACCCGGGAAAGCCTCTCCCTCTGCCCTCAGCGAGCTACCTCCAGGCACACCTTGTCTTTATCGCCAGGTTTAATTAGCATCCCAGTTTCTGCCATTGCAATTAACCTACTTTAAATAAAGCGAAACAGATGCCTTGCAGAGGATCTTATATATCCGAGAGTGGACAGAAACCAGCCAAAGCCTGAGAAAGAAATCAGATTTGAGATATACTCGCAGCTGCCTGTGTTTTAGCACCAGGAGGAACGATAAGCAATGAGATCAGCTGCCCGCAGAGGGTTTCTGCTGGCTTCCCCCAGCCTCAGCAGGGTGGTTTGCTGCGGGGTGCTTTAGTTGCTTTTCTTTGTCTTTCCTATGTCTTACGAACACGTTAAAAAATGGTGATGCTGATGTACGTCTTTCTGAAAACTTAAGCTTGAAGATTTATTTTGTGAAAGGCCTGCAAAGCAGGAAAGCGCCCTGTACAGTAAAAACCACATTGGTTTCTCCGTGTGGGTAGATAAAGGCTTGGTTTATGTCCTAAATAAAGTTGGGAAATCAATAGGATATTTTTGGCTCAGTATCTGAACAGACAAAGAAAATTTTTTTAAAAAAGCAACAAAGACAGACTTTGGAAAAAACTGACTTGGGCCTTAAAAAATTGCTTGGATTGAATTATCTTTTTGATGAAGTAAAGATCATGAAAAACTTAATTTCAAGTTTATTTCATTTCGTTCCAAAACAAAATGCTTTGGCTATTGTTATGGCTTTTTTTAATCCTTCTCCTTTTTGTTTAAATTACATTGATTTTTGCTGTTAACAGAGTACTAAAATGTTAGGAAAAAAATATTTTGGTTACAAAGAACATACGATTTTTGAAAACATCAGTCATCAAGTGCTGAAACAGTCCAGCGTGATTACAGTTTTTCCTTGTTATACAGCCAGAAACACGCATCCAGTCCAACATCTCTTTGTAACACCACCCTTCCCTTTGAAGCACTTAATTCTGAGGTGGTTTATAATTGAGGCTTGTGGAAAACAAGGACCGCTCTCCTTACCCTCATCCCTTCCCGGGGCAGGTGGGAGGCATGGGGGTCCTGTGCCCCGTGCTGACCCTGAGCCTGCACCTGGGCTGGAGGCTCCCGGCTTCCCCCTTCCCCACCCCAAGTACGGAGAGCCACAGAGCCCTTCCCTGGAGTACAGGGAGCTTTAGGGGGTACAGATCAAAAGACCACCACATTATAATAATTCCTTGACAAAACATCCGTGAAGGAATACACCAATGTTACCTTGTGAGTGTTCAAAATTACTAGCAAGCCCCAAAAGACCAAAATTCTGAATATTTTTTGGATGCTAAAGAAGCATGTAAGCGTTAATATTAACTGTTACTCACTTAGATCCACAAAAGTTTTGCAACAAATTTCAACAAGTGAATACGAGTGCTGTACTCTATAAAGTGAGGGGTGAGATTATGTCAATGGTCACTGCAAGCTCCAGGAAATAGCAGTGGGAAAGAAAACCAGGCTTAGAGGGAACTTGAAAACAGAATGGGCTGTGAGATTGGAGAGGGCATGGAAGTGGCAGGAAAGGGTTAAAGAAGAGGTGAAGAAATGAAGGTTATGACCATAGTTAGAGGAAGAAGCAGCCCATCCATCCAAGCACAGAGGGTTGAGTTTCAGTCAGCCCTAATGTCACAAACACACTTATCCTACCTAGTTTTCAGTTATTTATTCCGGCCTGCCCTCCTATTTCATCCTTTTTCTTGCTGAAGAAAGAATATTCCAGACTATCAGCACCCCATTGCTTGTTTGCTATTCCCAGTTAGTAACAGGCATGCATTTCATTTCAGAGTTTCTCTTATTTTTAATATATTTCCATAACCCGTTCTTGATGCCTTTTATGTTTTGCTTTATTTTGCTGTGCAACCATTCTCTCATCAATCCCGTAGGTTTATGCTCCTCCTTTACAAGCCCTGGTTTCGCAGTTCGCATGAGTCCTGTTTGTTTTCTGGTCGCTCTTAAGGCAACCAAAGGTCTCTTTCTGTGCTCCTTGTCCTTGTTTAACACCAGAGAGTCTCTCACTGAGTCTTTGTGAAGAACTGGCCCTCCCGTAATCCTCTGTTCCCACAGTCTGTTCTTCTGCATGAGAAAGCGCGTACGTCCAGGCATGCATTCGCAGTGAGAGTTTCTGTGGTCCTGGCACTGACACGGTCCCTATTTCCCGTACGAGCTCGGGGGACTGATGGAGAGCAAAGCTGGCCTGAGTCTCACTTTTACTATTTTCTTTTTTTCCAGCAATGTACTTTCAGTGTCACTAAGCCAAGTGCATGTGTTTACTATTAGCACAAATTAACAGACAAAAATGAGTTAATTAGAACTAAACATTAAACTAATTGCTTCCTGTTTCAAATGCTTTGAAGTAAACGCAGTACATAAAATTTTTCTCTTCTCTTGGTTCCTTTTTCCTACCAAGCATCAGTGTTTGGGAGTGCTGGAAGATGTTTTTTCCCAAAACCTAAATAATTTCCATAGAAAAATTTGATCTTTTCCACACTTCAGGAAACTGATGTTGAGTTTCTCTCTTCCACCTTCCTGACCTCCCAAAAGTGGCTGCTGGGGGGTGAACTCTGCAGAAATCCTACCTGAGCCCTAGGCACTGACGTGGGTGGATCTGGGGAAATGGGTTTATCTCCTTCCACAGAAAAAGGCAGGAAAAGCCTGAATGGGTCACTGGTACAAAAGGGCCATCTCCCGCAAAGTTGGCGGGAGTTTGGTGACTATGGCTTGGAAAAACTGCGGTGCAGGGTCCTACTCACAAAGCCACAGCACTTGGCAGCCAACAGACAAAAATCCACATTTTGTCCACGGGGGATGCAGAGCCAGCAGCCCTAAATCCCATTGCCCCATCAGCTTCCCTTTGCGCCTGCCCAGCTGAGCTCTCGGGGGATGGGACCCTGCTCCCCATGGCGGTCTACGCATCTTGACTGGTGGACCAGAGCTGAAGACGTGCTGGGTTTGAAGCACTTGGTCTTGGATGGAGCTCCTCTGCCTGCCATGGGTGGAGTTCCTCTGCCAGCCGCAAAGGTTTTTCCTGCAGTTCCCACATCTGACATTACAAATCCTAAAAAGTGGAGAAGAACGATCTAGATCTGCAGAGACTAGTGCACAAGCAGCTGAAAAGCCTCCTGTCCCTGGCTGTCCCAGGCACCAGCACCTCTGCTTAAAACTGATCAAGGTTCTAGATCTGGGGACAATCTTGGCTTCCCTTTTCTCAGCATGTATGTCATGCAGCTGTGCTACTAGCTAGGAGGCTAGAAATGGAGCTCAGCATTTGGTTTTTTCCCCTTAAAATGTAGGGCTGCATTGTGTCTGGGAAACATCCCTGCAGTGAGGACAGGCAGCCCTGCAGCAGAGCACAGACTCCCACGCTGCCGAGCTGTGGCTGCCATCATTGGAGGTGCCCAGGAGTCACTCGTTGAGGTTTTTATCTCATCTACCAGCACAGGAGGGGCAGGCAGGACCCTTTAACCACTTTCTCATCCCAAATTCAAAGATTTCCCTCTTGGTCCAAGGAATCCTTTGAAGGAGACACTGCCAATGTCTTGGAAAGCAGACAGAAACCAGAAAATGGATCTGTTCCTTATTTCCAGATTCCTACTGATTGCAGTGAAGCTCCCACAGCCAGAAACAGCAGAACAGTTAATCAGAAGGGATTAAAGAAAATGAACCACAATGCAAGATATTATTGAAGCTGAGAATCTGGTACGATTCAAGGAAAGAGCAATATCTGCAGCTCTAACAGTTCAGATAATAGTTTAGAATATATACAGCTGTCTTACTTCATGCCAAAAACAATTGGTGTTTGCCTCAAGCAGAGAAGAAATCTCTCCCAGGGGCACACTGTTGCGGCAGAGCTGAGCACTTTGTGTTGGTCGCTGTTTCCAGTTGGATGTGAGAATGGATGGACCACTCACCTGGTACGGGATGGAAATACTGTGTATTGACAAAAGCCTGGCCTAGAACGGCATCATTAAGTGATCAAGGCTTCACAAACACAGAATAGAATAGAATAGAATAGAATAGAATAGAATAGAATAGAATAGAATAGAATAGAATAGAATAGAATAGAATAGAATAGAATATTTCTATTAGGAAAAAAATTCTTTACTGAAAGAGTGGTCAGGCCTTGGAACAGGCTGCCCAGGGAAGTGGTGGAATCACCATCCCTGGAGGTATTTAAAAGACGTGTAGATGAGGTGCTTAGGGACATGGTTTAGTGGGCATGGGGGGGTTGGGTTGACGGTTGGACTCGATGACCTTAGAGGTCTTTTCAACCTTAATGATTCTATGATTCTATGATTCAGTTGGAAGGGACCTACAATGACCATCTGGTTCAACTGCCTGACCATTTCAGAAGTTAAAGGAGCAGCATTCGTTTCCAGCCGAAGAGCCAGCAGAAGGACAGAGCTTAACACTCAGTGTTTTGCATTTCATGTACAACTGTGATGTTGCAAATGGCAATAAACATAAACAAACACAGGTTGCTTATTCGTTCTAGGATGCACTTGTATGGAACACAGTACTCTAGTCCAACAACTGTGCTGAAGGTATCTCCATCTTGTCTTTAACACAAGTATGTAAAGATCAAGCCTTGATTTCCAATGTACTGGACCCCCCAAATGCCTATCTAGAACAGCTACATAGAGTGCAGAAAACTTCGGTGTATCTGCACTTCTCCCAAGAAGAACACCCCTCAGGCTGCCCTCAAGTTGTATCGTGTGGGTTCACAGCACTGAGGCCAGGGATGGCTCTGGATTTATTCAGCCGTCTAAATGATCTGTTGCATCGTGTATTAAATTGTGTTTTCTAGTATAGATAAGGGTCAATAAAGCAGTTATTTTAAGTGAACTTTGTAGTTTCATTTTGATGAGAGTCAAGATGGTAAAGTTCTCTCATCTCCTCTGGTTTTGGCAGATCTCTACTTTCTGATATTAAACTGCAACAACAATAACATTAAGAAGCCTCTCTTCCTGTAACCTAGATTAAAGACTGAAATAAAATCACGGTCACACGGTGTTAAAGCAGGGTGATCACCACAGGAGTGCAGTAACCTGCACTCACCTTGCTCTTGTTGCGTTCTCCTAGACATGCACAGTTGGCCACTGCAGGTGACAGCCACCAGGTCAGCTGGATGACAGCTGCGACCTCTGGTCATTCTGAAATAGAAATACCTGGATTCATTAAAATAGGCATTGTATTAGAGGAGACCTTATAGTAGGCAATAAGATCCCATGGGAAGACTAGTGTAAGGCATTAATTGTTTCTTAATATTCTTAAACAAGTTCAGCCTGCTTTTCATCTTGGTACAAATTTAGCATAAGTATTTTGGAGCTTGTCTTCATTAGAAAAAGACATCAAGAAAGGATGTGGGTAGTTAATCCAGTAAATGCAAGCTTAAACCTTAGACCTCTAAATTTTTCCCAGTAATTACGAATGCTTTTGGGGAATTCTGTCTATGTTAAGCATCGCTGTCACAGACAAACTGCAAGGGCTGTTTCTCATCCCACAGGTCCCACGAGCCAAGGCCCTGTACACCTACCGAGGGCACAACCCTGGGGAGCTGAGGTTCAATAAGGGGGACATCATCATGCTCCTGCGACAGCTGGATGAGAACTGGTATTTGGGGGAGGTCAACGGGATCAGCGGCGTTTTCCCAGCCAGCTCCGTGCAAGTCATCAAGCACCTGCCCCTGCCACCACCCCTCGGCAGAGCCCTCTACAGCTTTGACCTGAGGAGCAGGGATAAGACTGAAAACAAGGACTGCCTGACGTTTCATAAGGTAACACCACCCCGCAGCAGCCAGGGGCTGGGCGACACGGGCTGGGCTGTTTTCTTCTTTAGACTGTGTGGTGTTCTCCTACTCCCCAAATCCATAGGAGCTCTCTTTTGGAAATCAGTAAGGTTCACAAGCCCCTCAGACGCTGCCGCCAGCAGTTAAACCCCCACGGCTGCCCCACGGGCACACAGGGGTATGTGCAGGACGAGGGGCATCCAGAGAGGGATGCAAGTGGCTGCCACGAGCAGCAATTGCAGTCCCTCGGCTCAGCTTCTCGCCCATGCTGCTGTCATTGCTGAGGAGTGGCCGTGGTAATCTGTGCTCAGGACCAAAACACTCCAAGGAGATCTCTAGAAGACTCCTACTGACATAGTAAAGAAAATTGCTTCCAGGTCTGGGGGTACATCATTTATGCAGGCTGAACATACCCAGCCTGCTGGAGGCATGCATTTGCTGCACAATACCTGAACTTTTACTGTGTTTCCCTTTATTCCCCAAAGGCTACAGAGCTTGTGTTTACTCTGTCAGAGGACACGCTCTTCTGAGTAACTGCACCTCCCAGCAAAGTCAACTGTCCCTGTAGTGTCAAAGTGAGGTGAGGCACAGCAGAGCAGAACAGAAAGCGCTGCCCAGAGGTATCAGTGTCCTCGCAGAGGAGTCACCTCTTTCTTCGTCCAGCTGGCAGCACAGATGCGATGCTCTCTTCACTCTCACGGGTGGGAAGAGGAGGCAGGAGGAGGCGGCTGTGGTCCAGGCCAGGTGTCCCCAAGGAGTTGGAGATGGATGTGAGGTGGCTGGCAGGGGGCAAGAGAAAATAAACATCTAAGAGCCAGCTGTGGTTTCTGACTAAGGGGAGAAACTAAAAGAGAAAAATCAGTTCAGAGCAGCGTCACACATCACCAGTAGCTCTATGAAATATGGACTTTCAGCTTGCTAGCACAGATGCAGAGAGGCTGCCAGCAATCTTCCCTTTGTCATTAGGATTCACTTATTAGCAGGAGATGCCTTCCTCGGCTTTCTGCTGTCTGCATTTATTTTTTCTCTTTCACTCTATTTGCCTTTGTTTCACAGCTTACTCATTCTGTTTATTTGTGTTAGGAGGCTGCGCTCATGTCCACTCCCACAGCAAAGTTCACACATGGGGAGTTAGCGCACATCTAAAACAAAGAGATGCTTCTGCAAGGAGGTGAAAGCATCCTCCTGTCCCCCAGCCTTGTGACAGCAGTCAGTTGTGACCGTATGAAATGACAAAGATTGGAGCAGTCACTTCAGTAACTCCCTTCTGCAGTGACCTCGAGGCAGTGCTGGTGCCAGTGCCGTGTCCTCCTCCAGCTGGGCATGGCACGGGGCGACTGGTCAGCCGAGGCGGGTAACTGGAGAGTGCCATTTCTCTGCAAACCACTCTAAAGAGATGATTTATTCCTCCAGGAGCCCTTGCAGGCAGGGGAATCTCAACACAGGGATGCTGGAGCCTCGGGTGGATGACACAGAAGTTGCATTTGTCTGGCACAGCCTGGCTTTAGACCAAAGCTCTGCTGCAGGCAGCTTGATGTATTTTTTCAAAAATATGAGCTGACTGTAAAAAAAAAACCAAACAAACAAAAAAACCCCAAAAACAAACAACCAAAAAGCCCACAGCTGCCCACTCTCGCAGGAGAGCTGCATGCTGCAGCTGGCTTCACAAGCAGCTTCTCTCCCTCACCAGCTCTCACATCTGGACGGGATACCCCGACCTTTCTGCTTTGCATTCGGCTTCACCCCACCTCCACATACCCTTGCCCTCCCTCAGGAGAAGGTGACGGTAATTTGGCAACAAGCCCACCTGGAAACCTGTGCAGAGATTCAAGTGCAATACCACATGGCAATCTCTTCTTATTCTTCAAGGCAGTAGCCGGTAGATAATGTTCAGACACACAAATGAAAGCTAAGAGTCACTTACTGCAAGATTAATAAAAAATTTCCACCAATTCAGATGGAAACTTTATGCATGTACTCTACACAGGTGTAAATGTTTTGGCCCTTTCAACCTTGGAGTCATTAAAATTTTAGCCCCAAACTTTGTTCATTAGTTTAGAAGAGAGAAAAATGTAAATTTGTTTCTGTAAAATTCTCCTTACTTTTACACACACGCATGGCAGATGTCCTTAAAAAGATGAAATCGAAACATCATAAAAGTTAACAAGATTTAATTCTTCTGGGTTGCTCAGAAATGTAGGTCTTTCCAAAGAGATGTAACTATCAGTCAACACAAACTAGCTTTTTTCCTCCAGAGTACTTCAAATACCTGCACTCCAGCAATGTCAGGTTATTTCAGCTCCTGCAATAGCGATCTGGGCTTCTCAGCAGTGTGACACCAATTGCCTCTACACTTACATAGGGGGTTTTCACTTGGTTCGTAGCTAAAATGCCATTTTCATTATTAGTTGCGTGCGTGGCAATTACAGAGGCATTTCCACGTGATGGAAACCATCCAGCAAGTCAAAGGCTTTTCATGTCTTCGCTGTCAGACTCGTGTCCACGGTCCCAATTCAGCCACACTCGCACCTTTAAATTAAAAACGAGTTTGAGCGTTGTGCTGAGTAAGGCCAGACAAGCTGGCGTTTCAGAACACATACATACCAGAAGCTGTCCCAGAGGACTCGGGGCCGCACCACCGAAGCTGTTTAGTGAGGCTGCTCCCTGGCATGGCAGGGCGAGCCCATCCTCACCCCTAGACCCCCCTCTCCCGCAAGAGGGCTGGTGACACCGTGCTCCTGCCCTTCGGGGTGACAGCGTCACCGTCCTCGGCAGAGCTGATGAGAACAGAGGGCAAGCTAGGTGACAAAGCAGAGACCTTCCCCACGTTGTGTGTGGAGTGGGGTACAACCCGTTCTCCGCCGTGCCCACCCAACGCCACACCGGGCAGCGGCACGTGCCAGCACCGGGGCGCAGAGCCCCCCTCCCGGCCCGGCTCACCGCTGCCTCAGCCCTGCAGACAGCGAGCAAACAGCTTTCCCTCTCCCTTGCTCGAATGAAGCCTCCGCAACAAGGAAAAAAACTGGGGGCAAAAATGCAAAATTCAAGCAAAATATCAAAATTGCATTTTTAACGGATTCTATTGTAATTGGCTCTTGTGTAGCTCTGTTTGCTGGGGGATCTGCCCCGTGAGCCCCCCAGCTGCTTTCCTGGGGCTGGTCACGGTGGCCCCCAGCCGCCCCCAGCGCCAGCTCAGCGCGTCGCAGGCGGCATTCCCGGCGCTCCGGCTCCGGAGACCTTTAAGCCGCCCGCTCCCTGACAGTATTTTGTTAGCACTGGTCTAGACATTAATTGTATTCCTGCAGTTTAGCTTGAGATGCAGGGTGTAAATGGCACCAACAAGAATTCCTAGAAATAAAATTAATACTTGTAATCATCATAATTACAGCAAGCACCTTTTTGTGGCTATTTTATAAAAGGACACTAGTAAAACATCTTATTTGAAGCTCTAATATATTTTGTAAAATGTCTTTTCATTTAATGAAATCATTTTAGCTTCAGTAATTACTTATTTAAGTCTGGCGTTAACAGAAATAAGTTAGTTAGGGCCACATAAAGCCACCAGGGAATTAGAAATTAATTATGGAGAAGGCAAAGGAAGGTCTGCTTTGGGAGATGCAAGGCTTTTCTTGGCTTTGACACTTAGGTTTGTGCCCCATTTTATCGCATCCTCCAGTGTTTAGAGAAGGCAGAAAAATGTTTCCTGTTTAGGCTAAAGTTTAATTACGTATAGAAATGACAATATTGCCTTCTTATATGTGCACATATGCACACACTATGGTTTTTAAACTTTGCTCTAAGGAGCAAGGAGAAGGGAAGTGTGAAAACAATCCCTGCTTTAAAATGATAATGCTTGAGAGACACCTGTACCTCTCCTGCGTTAGAGTCATCCGTGTTCATCCCAGGAGCCAGGCACATTGCCTCACATGAGTGGGTGAGAATCTCAAAGTTTTGCAATTCGTTAATGTCAGCAGTAAATCATGATTAATTCCTCTGGCAGTCATCGTGGTAAAAAACATTGTCACCACATGCCCTTTGCTATTAATACTGTGTGATCAGCAGTTTCCAAGAAATACTGTTTGAACATTCCCTGTATGCAAATTCAGGGCCTGGCTCTTCCCTCATTAAACCCAATGGTTAAAAAGCCGGGCTTTTTTCAATAGAAGCAGGATCAAGCCATGAATGTTTTGGCCTACAGAGAGGTAACTGGGTGGATCTAATTCTGCTTGGAAAGCCACCATCAATGAGGGCTTCTCCGAGCTCATGCCTTAAAGTCGGCTGCAGGGATTTGATGTCCTGCTGCCCAAACGTCCCTTCTAATTTAGAGTTAAATTTATTATAATGCTGCTAGAGAGCCAGCCGGCTCTCCTTACACCTCTGCAAGCCAAAGGCTTTGACAAGAAAAAAAACTTTCTGTAAAATATCAGGGAGGAGCACCCAGCTTCAGTAACGTGTTGTCTAAGCAACAAGTTTTTCAAACCAATTTTAATTTTGCTGTCAGTTTTGCAGCAGTAATTTTGCATCCAGGATTTGTCACTGAAAACATATCAGGGAAATGACTGAGCCACAAGTTTTTAAAGATCGCCTGTAACATCATCTGAAATCTGCCTGCAGCTCTGCTGCCAGATAGGAAAAGAGAGGAAAAAGAGAAAACTGAGCAGTCGCTGGGCTGTGCCAGGCATAACTTCTGAAACGTGCCATCCGTCTCCCGTTGTCTGTTCCAGCCAAACACCACTGCGAGGCAACTCCTGCAGACCAGCAAAAGCCACTGGTCCCCCCAGTTTAAGTGCGCGTCCCTACGAACGGCATCTCCCAAAGCAAAGGGCGCGGATTCGCAGGCTTTCCCCAAGGTGCCCGACTCCAGGCGGAAGAGCCTGCGGCAGTTCTCCATCACCACCGCCCTGAACACCCTCAACCGGATGGTCCACGCGCCCGCTGAGCGGCAGGCGCTGGAGATCAGCTCCCCCGTCCTCATCAGCTCCAGCAACCCCACCGTGGCCACCCAGAGCAGCGAGAAAGCGGAGTTTCCCTACGGCACCCCTCTCCAGGTAAGGAAGCCGCGGTGTGGGTGCTGGAGGAGCAGTATGAGTCCAAAATGCAAATCCTGGATAGAAACACTTGATGTGCAGGCAGCAGTTCGAAAAGCTAAAGCAGAAACGTGCAAAGAGAAAGCACCCATGCTAATAGCGTCAGTAAGATATGTCATCCACATCAGGCTGCCTGGGATTTTTTCCCTTCCTTTTGAATTGGAAAGACCTGTCTTCAGAGTTCAGGGACCCAAGGGAATTCATAAAAAAAGAAATTATCAGAGTAACTAAACGTGGATAAAGCACATTCCCATCCTGATTTCTGCCCTACTGCAGTGAGCTCCAGGTGTAGCACAGAAAACAGAGAGCTTAACTTGCAAAATAAAATATTTTTCATTTTAGAAAGTAGTATGGAACATGAATTCCCAAGGGAGCTAATTGGGCCTCAGCTCATTCACAGACATGTACGTGTGTTTGTGCCTGAATTCACGCTGCAAGCAAACACCTGGTTTGCCATACAACAGTGTAGATCAAAAACAGGCAGTTCTCAACATTTGCAAAATTAAAGCTAAAACCAGCCACTGGCCACTCTCACCTGCCTTACTTTGACAATTAACTTTTCTAAGCTCCTCTCATAGAATTAAGTTGCACGGGCACAGTAGGACCTGCAGAATCAGGCCCTGAATTATGAGCAAATAAAAGCCCAGTGAGATGAGCGCAGAAGCTGCATCGTGCTGAGCAGGTCTGTACTGCCAGAGATTGCTTTAACGGCCTTTTCATCTAACCCCCATGCTTAAAAGGAAAGTAGAAACCTGCTCTTTTTATTAATAGGTATTGCAATTTCTCTGGTAAGTCCCAAGCATACAAGGAGTCCCCAGCATCCTCAATGCTTATCCCCAATGATAAACATTGGGCTTAACCAAAAAAACTCGATTAAGCCCAAAATCTCAGGAGGACACATGTTTGAGTATCTCTGAACACAACCTGTACTCTGACCACCAGCGCACACGCAGGCATTGCAGAAGCACGGAGCTCCATTACCGTACCCTAATCCACAAAGTTTTCTCCAAAGGCAAACTGCCTACAGGACAGGCTTCCTCACAAAACGCCAATTCAGCAGTGTTATAAGATCTACAGAAATAATGAAGAAGCCTTTTGCTTTTTCTAAGCATGGCTGTTAACCCTTCTGGAAAGCAATCGGGGTCTTTGCCCTACCGTAAATCAGTCCTCTGCCCGCATCTATCCACGTCCAGATGAATGGTTTCTGCCGGGGGAGGGCAATTACCAGGAGTCCTTGTTGGTCTGCAATCTAAACCTGGGTCTATGCTGAGAGAAGCTGAATTTGGGGCTGAGATAATAAATGCAGACTGGCCTTTTGAACTACATCCTCTCTTTATTTTAGGAGGCAAAAGAGCCTCATTCCTTTTTCACACTCTGACTAAAGATCTCAATACAGAATCTTCACAGATCATCTGAAATGGGAGAAAAAAGGTTTTGTTTAGATTTATATGACATCTTTCATATTCAAGGTTGCTCTAACATTTTATAAAGCAATAAGCCAGCCCCTGGTAGTTCAGTGTCTGTGCAATAAAACCCAGCAGGCATTTTGTACTTAGCAATAGCCTGCAAAGAGCCTTGGATGTTAGATCCTGTTTTATGTGAGAGGAAATGAAGCCTTACAATAGAACTATAATTCAAGTGAAATGGTATCATGTCTCGTGAACCCAATATAATTTTACCAAAAATGTCTCAGTGTGAACTATTGTCAACAGCAGAAGCAACAGAGTGAACGTGTTAACATTTTACCTTAGAAGGGTTGGAATTTCCTCTCTTCTAAACAACAGTTTAGCTCCCGGAGGTTTGCAGGAGGATCTGTGTTGTTCTTGGGGCCACACAGGTTGCAGTTCTTCCTTTTTCCATCTCTGGGTTTGGGTTGCAATGACTGACCTGCAAAGTTGAGATTCTTTTGCAAGCCCAGATACGCACTGCCAGGCTGGACCACGTTGGCCGTATTCCACTGAGATCGCTTGTCCTTTTTCCTAGTATTAATCAGATGGAAAAGCGGCAGGGTGAATTTGTTGATAAGGCAGCCCTCATGATCAGAACAAAGTTGCAGGATTGAGGAGTAATGGGAGAGGTGAGAGCTGATGCTGATCCCAAGGGTTGGTCTACCGTGCTCAGCAGCTTCTGGTGGAAGTTCAGCTTCGATAGGAAGTGCTGCAATTTTGGAAAAACAGCAGCACATCTCCAAAAGTGTGGTTGTTCCATGGCAATTAAGTTTATATACACAACATTACCTGGAAGGAAAAGATCTGTCTTTCTTGGGTTTGAACTACTCCAGATAAAATAGAAGTTTGGAAGTAATGAACAGTTGCGCGCCTATTGCCAGTCCTGAAAACTCAGCCCCAGAGTACAAGTATCAAGCTGGGGTCTTCTGTTATTAACAATATAGTAAAGAAAAGAGTGGGTTGAATCACATCCTTAATTGCTTCCGTGCGTTTTTGTGCTCCCTAGTAAGTCTGCAGAGGTTGAGTAGCCCAGATCTTTACGGGTGGTCACAAAGATGGTGCAGCAGGTGGAGCTGAGTCTACAGCTCAGCTCAGCCTTCCCGACTCCGGGCTGAAATCCTCACCAGGGTTCACCCGGGTGCCGAGCCTGCGCTCACACACGGCCGTGCTGCGTAAGGAGCAGCGATGGCACCTCTCGAACTGCCTGGGAGCCAGCCCCAGACAGCACAGCCTCTCAGGAGGAGTTTGAGACCTGGTGGACAAGACTGAACATCTTTGAGAATGAAGTAGGTGAGGATTTAACCAGTTGTTAAGTGGGAATTGTCCCAGGAGGCAAACGGGCAGACTGGGCAAGGGAGAGGGGGGCGGAACGTGCCCCCTTGCCCAGCCCCTGGCCACCAGCACTGAAGCCCTCCTCCACCGAGTGGAGGGGTGGCACGGGAAGGGTGCAGGCATCTGCCTAAGATGGCGAGCGGCAGGCAAAGCCGTGGAGGCTGCGCAGGGTTAGTGGGTGAATCACTGGCAGGAGGAATGCACACCGCAGCATCCACCCTCCCTGGGAGCCAGGGAAAGTCCGCCTCCCCATCCGGGGCTCCGTGCGGAGCCCAAAGAAGTCTGAGATCAGCCACGGCCCCCGGGCTCCACACCCAAACACCGGAGCTTTTCTCCCTCCGTTGAAAGGAGCTGCCCAGCAGCAGCACCCCAGCCCTTCGCTCGCCTCCGTGCACTGGGCAGGCGCTCGCTTTTGTCTTTTCAGACAATGACCCAGTTTCATTCCCTGCCTGAGATGATAAGGATGTAAGGCCCCTGAGACCAGCGGGAAGGAAAGGAGCTGTGCTGCAACTGGGTTTGACACGAGCAAGGGTTAGGATCAGAGGAGGGGGGTCCTAGCACCAGCCATCACTTGGGGATGGGGCAGCAGAGCGACCTTAGCGATCAAACTGGAAACCTAGTGACCCTGTTACTATCCAAGCCTTTAAATCCCTCTCCTCTGCAAGGACAGGCTTCCAGACAGATATTGAATATACATTTGGATCTAGTAATTTTTAAAAAACCCCACATATTTTGAACAGATGTGTTCATTGCTTTCCTTGGGGCGGGGGTCAAAAAAAGTGGGAATTTTCCAGTAGCTTGTAGTTACATGACACTTGCCCAAGCTATGAGGCTACATACGTTTGAGGGAGACAAAGGAGATCATTAATTTCCACCTGAAGCACCCTGTGCGTGACATGTGCCCCGGCGGAGTCATGTCTCCAGCGATGCCGGCGCTCGGCAGGGGGAGAGGGAGCAGGAGGGGCTGCACCGTGGGTACGGGCAGCAACAAAGCACGGCTTAAGAAGCAAAGCTGAAGAGGCTGTGGCTGGGTGTTTGTAGGGCTTTCCAAGATGTGATGTGCCTGTCTGCCTGGCATTTCCACCAACAAGGATCAGGTCGGACTCATTTCAGCCCATAAAAGGGAATAACCGGCAGCAGCCGGCACTGCCGCCAGCCCTCCTCCTGCTCTTCCTTCCCCTTTGTGGTGCCAAGCCGGGCTCAGGCGGGAGCCAGAACCAGTTTGCAGGGCTTGTGGTGCACCGTGTCTGTGCCTGTGCCTGTTGCACAAGCGGGCCGGCTGCGGGGCGAGGGGAGCGCGGCGCTGAACTGCGCCCGCCCTCTCCGCCTCCGGCAGAAAGCACCAGCAGCTGCAGGGATCTCTTCCCAGTCACAACTGAGCTTATTCCCCTGGGCCTGGCGGGACTTGGGTCAGGAAACATCTGGCTAAGAGCTGCTGCTACCCTTTGCCGCTCGTTAAAGTGAGCTGATCAGCCTGACATCTGCTGTCTAGTACGTTTGGGTTTTCTATGTAATAAATGATCTGAAACTTGCAGGACCCAACTTTCAGTAGCACCAAGAGCACCAATTGCCCCACGATGGAACGGGGAAAATCTCCCTCCCCACAAGGTATCTCATGAGCACTCTCGACAGGGAATTGCCTGTGTCAGCAGGGCACTGTAGAGAGGAGCCAAGCTAGAAATCACGCTGGCGACAAGCTAGATAGGGAGATGGAGTAAGAGAGGGATTTAAGGAGAGGCGGAAAATGAAAGTCTTTGTATTTATAGGGGCTTGCAAGGTACTCACAGGAGATCAGCAAAAGTGAATGCTGAAATCACTTATACCTGGCTGGAAAATATTTCATTCAATCTTTTTTCCTCTCTGTTGAAAATAGAAAACCAGCTTTGATGCAGGCTTTGGAAGGATCACTGCTTCCATGCAGAGTGAGAACAGAGAGAGAGATGAAAAATGTTAAGCTTTCCATACAGAAGTGGACATTTCAACACAGTTCCATCGGGAAAATGAGCAAAAGGTTGTCATTTTGCTCCAATGCAGGAAAAAGAAACTCCAAATCCCCAAATTTTAAAGATTTTGATTATCAAAATTAAAACAGAATTATAATTTCCAGTCAACTTCATTTATATGAGTGGCTGGTCTGACCCTACCTGGACTAGAAAACGAGGAATGCAAAGATGGTTTGAAGCTTACCTGCCACTCCAGGTCCAGAGACAGAAGCTATAGTTGCTGGGGTTTTTTAATTAACTTAATTTACTGGAGAGCAACAGAGCTGGTGAGTCACTCTTCTTTTTCCCTAGGTCCTTACTAAGCCAGTGCCGCAGCACCATGTTACAGACATGACCACTAGAAATTAGATTTGAAATAATACGGGATTAAAGCCCTGACAACTTGCATCATTAAAGATCCTGTGGTCTTTGCTGGAGAGCATGACTGCCAGCCACATCCCAGCCCGGTGACTTTCCGCTGGCCTGAGATTCCCCAGGGACGCTGCTGCAGCCGCCCTGCCTTGCTGGGAACTGCGTTTTCACCTCCCGACAGCAACCACCCTCCTGCAGCGGTACAACACGGCTGACGCCTTTCAGCGTGCGCAGCGCTGAATTTCGAATGGGGATGAACTGCTCGCTCACAGCAGTTCACCCCGGGATACATCTTTGTGCGTTGGAAGGGATAGATCAGCAGAAGGGAGTGTCCTGAGGATGCCAGGTTGAACCTTTCCTCCAACCCCGCGGGCCCAGGCTCTGCAGACAGGCCAGTACGCTGCCGAGCGCAGTCCCTCACCGCCTCCCGGCCCCGAGGTTTGCTGTGCCGCCAGCGCAGCGACAAGCAGAAGAGCGAAGTTCACGGCCAGAACCCAAACGGACGAGGAGGAGCGTGCACGGTTGGTGCAGACCAACAGGTTCGGTAACTGGCACCTTCCTGGGCCGGGCTCAGCAGCACCGCTTGTTCTCACCGTTTTCAGAAACAAATGCTGCCGGTGAAGGGTGGCAGATGGGTACCCCCGAGGAGACCGACCCAGCCCCCCGAGCCCTGGGGTGCCGGGTGCGGCAGCGCTGCTCCCTCCATCCCTCCGACAGGCCTGCGAAGCAGAGATAACAAACCCTCCTTGCCTCCGCGGGGCTGGAGAGACCTCGCTAATCTAATGTTTGCAAAGCCCTTGGAGAGCCTCCAAAGCAAGGCAATACAGAAGCGCAGGGTATTATTGCCATGGCTCCAGCCCCCCGCTGGGAGGGACCACCTTGGGAGGAGAGAGATGATGTTGTCCTTGTTCCTGCTAATCCTCTGCCTCACTGCTGGGCATGTAAATAAGGCGGCCAGCTAGGACTGGTCAAAAAAGTTCAGCTTAAATTGTTTTGCTTTTGCCATTTGAAAGATAACTGGGCTTTCACATCAAAGGGAAGGGTCTACCTTCCCTAGGAAATTCTCAGTTTTCATGAAAAGACCTCGCACCCTGATTGCTACACAAATTGGCAACCAGCAAGGAAAATATTTCCTTTAAAGCATGCTGTCATGCAGCTCCTAGCAGGATCTAGCCCAGCGCCTTCCTTTTCTGGTATGGTGGGAATTCCCTGATCAGATAACCCTCCCACATTGCAAGTGTCCTGACCAAGGGGGAAGATGCCAATACATGGTCCAGGAGACATGACCCCAACAGAGGGGGAAAGAGCAGAGGAGACCCTTAGACCTACGCCTCCCCCAAGCTCTTCAGTAGCATTTCTTAGTGGAAGTACTTTGTATCCTTGGCCAATATACTTTAGGGGGTTTTATCTGCATGTTCTTCAGATGTTTTTGGAAAAGGATTAACATTTCCCATATCTAATAGCTGTAGTACCGATTTTTTACCACTCATTCAATCAGCCAGCTATGAAACGCTAACCCATGTTGCACCGGCAACCAAGTGAAACATCTCCACGTCTTGTTCCTGGCATCTGGAAGCTCCCTCCAGCTTGCAGAGCACGCTGGAGATGGAGGTGCAGAGTTGATCAGCCTCAGAGAGGTCATCCTATTTACTTCTCCATCTCCAGGGCACACGAGCAGGACTGCTTTTACTTGAGAAGCTGGCATTTGTAGAAATTTCTTATATTCTTTCTACTGGATGGCCTTCACCCTTTGAACAAAAAGCCCTGTCACCTCACAGTCCCCTTGTGGAAGTGAGATCAATGCCATGTGAGTGGGGGACAACTGCCCATGGTGGGACCACGCCGGAATGCAGCGAGCACAAAGGACACGTAACCGTAGCAAAACTCAGAAGAACAGAAACACCCTGAAGACAGGTTCTGGGGTCGGGGGGTAACAGCCAGATGCTCAGTGGGACATGAGGCAGAGGACACTCGCCTCAGAAACTCCCTGAGTGGGTGGATGTCACTCAACCCACGAGACACAGAGGGACAGGGGAACTGGAACAACCCAGCATGCTGCCCATGTCCTCACCGGGACAACAGGGAGGTCCAAGGAGTCATCTTCTCACCTTCAGCATGTGGCAGCAGGGACAGGCACTCACCCACGGCAGCAGCAGGTCTGGCACGGCGTGTTCAAGGCACACAATTACCTCGACAGCAGAAACAGGGCTGAGGTTCCTCCCTGGAACGTGAAAGACCCCTGCAAGAGGACAGAGGGGGCATTATGGTGGCTAGTATCTCTCCGTAGATGCAAAATGATGGTGGGGAAAGGGCCACCCCCAACCAAACACAAACCCGAGCGAGGCACCTCTGCCCGTGCTCTCACGCTGCAGCAGACAGCTACTCCCCTTGCCCAGCACGGTCTGCACTGAGTGTACGGGTCTGTGGAGCTCCTCGGGACGCCACAGAGGTGGTAAATAGCTTTAATAACAGTTATTAAAAGATCACTGGGGCAAGGACTGTATTTAGGGTTTAGACAATGCCAATACTCCCAGCTGGAGCTAAATAAATAACAAGTGAAACAGCAATGATTACACCAGTCGTCACCTGGCAGACACGACGGTCTCCTCCTGGTTAGCAAAGTCTGGGCTTGAAATGTTGTTTTCCCAAACTCCTTTTCCTTCCTGAAGCAGGCACCAGAGACAGTGAATGAATCAAAGGTACTCACCTTGTTCAGAGCCGAGCGAAAAGGGATGAGAAAACACTGAGCACAAGGAGAGAGGCGAAGGAGTGTTTCCCCACTTCAGTGGATCTCACATATATGAGATTAGCAACAATTACAGGTTTAAGGCTCAGAAGTAACACTTGGAAGTCGTGGCTGTTAGTTTACATTTATCCTGTTTCATCGTTGTTCTGACAGCCTCCTCACGCACCAGGTTAGCTGTCCCAACAAGTTCCTCATTTACAGGACAGGGTAAGCACCACCAGTCCAACCAAGCCGTACCCTGGAGAGCATCTCAGTGTTGAAGTGGAAGGACCATGAGGTTTCCTCTTAATGCCTGGTTATCTCTTTTTTGTCAAATGCTCCAAACTTCTTTCTCCTGAACAGTCTTTGGGGGTTTTTTTGAAGGGTGGGTGAAGCCTGTCAAATCTTTTTAGCTGCCCTTCCAGTGGCTAAAATAAGTCTATGTTCAGATTAATTTATTGTTTTCTTTCTCCCTGTAGGTCAGTGCATCTTACTATCCTGCACCGGGATCACTGGGACACTCAGCAGCCATTGTCACTCTTCCCCATCTGCAGCACCACATATCAGCTTACATGTAAGTAAGGAAACTGAAATACGTTGCGGGGTCATGTAATTTTCTGGACCTTCAGGTGAGGCTTCTCCAGCCAACAGTTCATGCAAGCCAGGAGGTAAAGGCAGACCAGAGCACAGCTCCCGTGTGTTCGGATCCAAATGCAGATCCTCGTAGGAATGTACTTGGCTGATCTAAGCAGGGGGTCACAGAGACTTATCACAGTTGAACTCAAAGATTAACTCTAGGAAAATCAAGGGACGTAAAAGAATGTGGGTACACTACTGGAAACATTTGAGATAGATTCTGATCATTCTCTCCTTCAAATTACTGCGCTCCTCTTTTTTAATTACGATCCCAGCAGGTGAACCATCCTTGCACCTTACTACCTCACTTAACTATTTATAGATATATAGTTCTGCCCATTTATCAACAGTACATTTTAAATTTTTAAATATAAAGAAACTAATTACTCCTTAAGTGCCTCTAGTTATTTATTTTGAGTAAGATAGTGTGTCACTGGTGTTTTGAATGATCCAATCTTTTAAAACTTTCCCAGAGTTAAAATTCACAGATAATATATTGTGATGATTTGTTTTCCTCTAGATAAGATTCATCAGCCTGGCACTGCAGTAAGCTATCCAATAACAACAAAATAGCAACAAGCTGTCTACATGGTAATTAGCACCTCCACAGTATCGAGCCAGACCTGTGGAAACATTAGTACACAGGAGCAATATCTATAAAGCTGTGCTATGCTCATGATGTTTGCTACTTTCATGCATTAGCATAGGTCATCCAAGACTATTGCACACACTTAATTCTAAGCAGAAGAAAACTCTTAAGACCTTAAAATAATTTGCAGAATGAGGATTGTATTAAAGTGTTCCATCAGCTGCCTATTTTGCACAGCTGCTTTTTCAAGCCTACAACATCAAATCAGTATCTGCATGTCCTGCCCTTCAAGATGAATCCTGTGTAAAGTGATAAACCACTGCAGAATTAGAACTCCCTTACACTGAACCTCACCTGGTCTGTGCAAGTAACAGAAGGAGAAGTCACTTTATAAAGACAGGCGTTTTAAGTCAAAGTTTCAAGTGATTGTTCTGAACAACAAGGAGAGAGAAACCTTTTTAAAAGTTATGGGATAGTCCTTGACTATCTAGACAACTAGTCTGGTTTCTGTTTTTTAAATAATAACTGATAATTGCTGTATTGCTCTGTAACTCATTAATATTTGGGAGCAGATCACATTCCGCTTGGAAAAAAACAACAGCACCACAATTAAATGTGTTACACTGGAGACAAATTAAAGTTCCTTAAAGAACAATTAGGGAAAAGTTTTGGAAAATATGCCATTTTCTTTTGCTCCTGTTTTGCTCTGTGGTCACACGTGGTTCACTGTGGAGAACAAAGCTTCATCACCTAGTCATAGTCCCAGAATCACAACAGAGATGTCTAGAGGGGATCTCAAATTAATTTCTAGCCGGGTTTCCTGGCTATGCCAGAGCAGAGCCATGTACCTCCTCCTTTGTCCACTTTATTTTCAAAGGCCCTCAGTGGCAGTGACTGAAGTCCCAGTACAGTCTCTGCAAGGATCCAGTCACAGGAGAACAAGGAAAGGAAGGAAGATAGGGTTAACATTGCTGTATGAGCATTCCTCCTCCCCACGCCTCCGAACACCTCCAGGTGATGCTCAAGGCAAGCGGATGCAATGCCTCTGGCTCACCTCGTACTTCAAAGGCAGAATGTATTCTTGATGCTATCGCTCGGACAGAGCATTGTACCTGCATTCTTTCATGCTGCTTTGCCTTAGGACAGGTACACATTAGCCCTTAATCAGTTATTTCAATGGAGCACTCACTGTGTGAGGTGGAGAACAGCAGCTTTCTCCTCTCTAATGCTTGTTGCCCTTGGCTGGCACTTCTGGGACAGAAACCATTGACAGGATCTGCTTTGTTCTCCATTCCTCTTGGCTCTTCTTTTATTCATATCCCCTTTGGCCTGAAGTTACGGGCACTTTCTTCCCTGCGACTTGTCTCCACAATAACGGCAGCACCCAAATACTTGATGTGAGTGCTGGTTGAAAAGGCTTCAGGCAAACAGCCGCCCCTCACCCAAAGCCAGCAGCATCAGTTCTTCAGTAGGGTTAAACCCAGGAGCTTCAGGATGTGCTCCAGCTGCCTTCCCCCCTCACCCCCGCTGTCTCCCCAGGTGCGTGGCTCTCCATTCCTACGTGGCTCACGGGCCCGACGAGCTGGAGCTGCAGAAGGGAGAAGGGGTCCGCGTCTTTGGGAAAGACCATGATGGCTGGCTGCGGGGCATGTCCCTCGTCACGGGGAGAGTGGGGATCTTCCCCAGCAACTACGTCGCTCCCCTCTTCAGGTCTGTTTTTTCTCGCATGAAACAAAAACTTACACAGAGGGGAACGGGTAACACGTAGGATTTGGGGTCTTCTCGTTCCCACAGAGAAATCACTGCAAGGGCTTCCTGCAGTACTAACAAGGGCCAGGGATTCCTCACCTGGGCGGGATGACACCTAGCAGCTCTCACTCCTTTTATTTCTCCGTGTACCAACCCAGCTGCACACACCACGTGGGAATCGCATCTCCCTCCAACAGCCGGGTGCCACGGCAGGGAGAAGCCAGGGAGCGGAGGGGGCCGGCAGTGTTCCCCTCGGAGGGGGAACTCAGTCCGGATGAGCGAGCAACGCAACATCAGCCTTCATCCACTTGTTTTAAGCCTGGGATGTCGACAGAGACATCAGCAGCTTCTCCCATGACTGTTTAATTCAGTCCAGGAGCTCTGGCAGAGACCTGTAGGTGACACAACCGGCACATTTTGATGAGTTAGTCTGGGAGCCAGGATGAACGGCAGCGTGTCTGTGCTCGGACTCACCTTTGTTTCTTTCAGATTACTACGGTCTTTTTTTTTTTTTCCTGCCAGAAGGGAAACCACAAGCTGAAGGCTCTTTTAGAGTCAAAACACTGTCTTTAGAGCAGGCATTTAAGCACTGGACGCCATTGATCTAACTAAACAAACATGTATTAGAAAGAACAATAATTAAAATATACAATTCAGGAGAGAAAAAAAAATTGCCTGTGCCCTTAGTTCCCCTGAGATACGCTCAGGTTAGGCAGAGAAACAAAGAACAGGTTAGAAATGTAGTGCTCTGCTTCTGCAAATAGAAAGTGGGGCTAAGTCAGGACACCTCTCCCAGGACTGTGATTTCATTACCGGGCACAGGGTTTCCATGGCTGGAAACTCACTGCGGTGGTCCAGCCCCGTCCACGGGAGCGGGGACGGGGATGGATGGGTGCAGGGAGCTCTGCTCCAGGGGCAGCTGCAGCCCACGGGGATCCCCTCCGTGCCCGCCCTCCTGCCCGTGCCTGCGCGCAGGGTTAAAGGGCTGCACTGAGGGAAGATCAGGGGCATCTCAGCCTCTGCCTCCCCGAAAGCCTTCTAGCGACACATCATTTGGTTTCTCCCCGCCTTTTTTCTCTTTCCCTGCTGATATTTTATTCTGCCAAATCACTGGGTTCAGACCGGAGGTCCCAGTGCTGCTTTAATCCCAGCATTGCCCCCCTGCACCCTCCCCGGCATTCCAGAGCGCTGGTGATTAGTCTTTGTCTCTCCAGCTCATTTTTCACCATATAGGCTCTGATAACACCGCAGCCCCACCTCACCGATAAACAGAGCAAACAAATAATCAAGAGCACAGCCCAGTCACCCTAAATAGCTTCATAAAGCGCTTCAACCATAAGCGCTGGTTTTGGAGCTGCTATTCTATCCTCCTTTGGAAATTTCTTCATAATAAATTGATGGCTGAGTTGTTTGATGAATCACTGCTCAGTGATTACACCATAAATCATTCCTCCACCCCCCCAAAAGAGTAAAGAAGAATCAGAGGAGTGGTTTTTCCTTCTTTTAAGGAGTTAGCAAAAGGACTTCATCATGGCCCACTCTCTCAAGGAATTTGGAGCGATATTTGGCCAGTCTGATGGTGGGGAAGGTTGACGGGGTTTTGGCAATTTAGTGGCTTCAGGTGAAAACATGAAGATGACCTCTCTGGGGAAGGCAGGGAAGGAGGATAATCCAAAGTAGCTGCTGCGCACCAGAAAGCTGTCCAAACGGCAGAGGGGAAGCTGGAGCCAGAGGACAGGAGCACAAATACTGCCTCTGCCCGGTCCTTACGGACCTGCCCTGCCCCTGCGCCCGGAGGTACCTCTTACAGCTCCGGCTGAAGGTGCCATCCAGCACGCTCCCGTGCAGGGAAGGGGTAGGAGAGGGGTAGGAGGGACCATGTTTGGGCAAATTATGGAGGGAGGGCTGGTGTCTGGAGGTCCCTTTTGAAATGCCATGGGGTTACTGTAACAAATCCTAACCCTATTTGGGAATAATTTCTTATAAATCAGGTGCAGAAAGATGAAAGCCCTCATTATAATGGAATCAGAAACCTGAATTAACTGTATCGTACATAGTGTTTCCCACCAAAGCCTGACTTGGGGGCAGTGCAGGCGCATTAAAACTGTTGAGCTCCCTGTTGGGCAAACTCCTGCTTTACTTACAAAACCCCAAGCCTAGTCTAAGCTTATTTTCTTTTCCTTTTCAAACAGGAAATCTAACCTCTCCGACTCAAAGTTGCCTTCCCTGTACGCCTCATGGACGCTATCGACCTCCTCGCTCTCCTCTCAAGGGAGCATCTCAGAAAACGGCCCGAGACAGAGCAGACCTTTGAAACCGGCGCTGCTGCCCATGCCCGTCACCTCACCTGGGAGGAACGCGGCCGCGGCAGCCTCGGGACAGGCATCGCTGCGGCGCGGACGCGGCAGCATGAGGAAGAGTAAGTGCTTAGGGGGGGGTCTCTGGGAAGGAGAAGGAGACGCATCACCTCCAAACCATAATGGCTGCCTGCAATTAGCACTGGAGCCAGGAAAAAAAAAAAGAAAAGCACGTTGCATGGCAGGTCTCCCGAGTGCTCCCCGCCAGGGCTGGGCTCCTGTGTCAGGCTGAGCATCTCCTCTCACCCACGGGCAAGCTGGGGACGGGCAGGCGTCCCCGGCTGACATGCCGGGTTTGGCGACACAGAGTGTCACCCAGCTGCATCCCCCTTGTGAAACGGGATCTCGAGACGGGTCTTTCCAAGGGGTCTTGTTACAGCCAGGCTGCAGTGCTGAGGACAAGCAGAGTGACCCTGCTGCTGGGCAAGGGGCTGCACAGGAAGAAAAATGTGATTTACTAGGCTGAGCGTAGCAAAGCCTGCACCGATCTCTGTGGATTAACCCTCCAGGCTGGCAGGGGAGCGGGGTGAAATGCCCGGCAGGGTTAATCCCCTGCAAAGGTGGAAACGCAGGGCCGGGGGCCATGCCAGCTGGCTTGCCCGTACCGACCGGCACCATGCCGGAGCGGCACAGCTCACTTCTGGGGGAGCAGCTGATGAGCGTCCTCAACAGACACGGGAACGTGGCTGAAAATGCATTGGTTAACCAAAAACACTTAAACAACAGAGTAAGGGAGGTCGTTAGATGTAAAAGTATCCTTATTTGGCAAACAAAGAAAATGAAATACAAGCTCCAGCAGGGTAAACATGAACTGTACCAAGGCAATATTGTCAGTCTCTACAACAGACTTCTGCAGTGATCTTAGAAAACTTAAACCAGCAAATCCAACCTTTGAAATCCACAACACTCAGCAACAGGGCACTAAAATGGTAGCTGAAATGTCAATACGAGGAGAAATAATCCCTAGTTATACACACACAATCTTGGGCCCTAAATTAGCTTTTGTCACTCTGGAGAGAGGTTTTGGAATTGTCACATATGGCTCTGAGAGCTCAACTCCATGCTCAGAAGAAATTTTTTAAAAGGTTACTTTAGAGTATTATTTGGAATTATTAAGAAAGGAAGTCAGAACAAGAGAGTAAAACTCAGCTGTGCCATTGCGGGAGTTCTAGTGAACTCATATCCTGAACACTTCATGTGTTTCTGGTAACTCAAAAAGAATATAGGAAATCAGGAAAAGTATGCAGGAGGATGATCAAGAGAATAGAATAAATTCTTTTTTAGGAGAAAAAAAAAGATGCATAAAATCATGAAAAGCCTGAAGGTGAGAAAGGATACTTCACCAAAAAAAAAAAAAAAGCAGGAGTTACCCAGTGAAATTGTGAAGTCAAAAGCCTTGATGTAGCAGAATGCTAGAGGGAAAAAACTTCCATATCAGCTCTATTTTTCTTCTTCTCTGCAAAGATCCGATACGTGCTTCTCGCTTGCATGTGCCCGGGGCTGTAGGAGATCCCCCTCCCAAGGACGGAGGGCAGGGAGAGGGAACCTTCGTGAACACCTCCTGTGAGGCTGGAGAGGAGCCCGGGGTCCCACACCACTGGCTTTCCCCAGCTGTGGTTATTTTGGTAATTTTAGAGTTTTTTGACTCGGCATAGAAAAACTCTTTGCAAAGGCTTACGCAGAGCTCAGTTGGTTTTATTCTTTCCAACAAGGCTGGCAAGGTTTATCTTCAGCCCATACATGCTGCTTTTGAATACATTTCTAAGTGTATTTGGGCAACTAAGTGTACTTGCCCATGCTTGCAGGTGGAGCTGCTGCTGGAGGCAGGCAGTGCCGCTGGCAGGGGGGAGGCACATTTGCAAGGGCCATTGTCAGTGTTTTTAGACTCGAAATTGGATTTATCTTAAGAGTTGTTTTACTGTAAAGGACTCATTCCCCTGTGGTGGCTCTGTTAAAAAAAAAAAAGAATCAATCTTGTGAACAGCAAGAAACTGCAAAAGAAATAAAGTGTGTGACTTCCCGCGCTGCAGATGGGAAAGCAGTTATGGGATGGAGCAGCCAAATAGGAACAACAAACAGCACGGGACGCGAGGGCTGGCAGGGGGGCTCCGGAGCAGGGCTGCTGCTGGCAGCTCCTACCTTTGGCAAAGAAACCATGGGGAGGGGGCAGGGAACAGCCCGGGCTCCATGAAGGCCCCGTCACGGGACGTGTTCCCCGGGAGAGGTTTCTGCCTGGGGAGGTGATTTCTGCTCCCCAGCAGCACGTGCTGGTGGCAGATGTCCTGTGTCACCCAACAGGGTCACCCCCCTCACCCCTACCTGGTGGGGCTGTGTCTGGTCCTACCCACTCATGGCGGTGCTTCCCCCACGCAGCCCACGGAGCAGCGCTGCCGCGACTCCTCGCCTTGGAAGCTGGGCAGGAAAATCCAACCATGTCGTGCCGAGGCTGTGCAACCTGGTGTTTGGGGTTAATGCACCGAGTGTTCGCACCAAGAGTATTTGCAGTCCAGGAGAAGGCAGGGCAAGCTCTCAAAAACCCGATCGATCCTATCCAAGAAAGAAAAATTTCTGTGGCATGAGTTGTTGTGCAAATACAGGGGGATTGAGGGGTTTGGTTTGTTGGCCTTTCCAGTGTCCAACAGAGCAGCTGCCTGCCAAGGGGAGGCTATGGAGGCAGACGGTTACTGCGCCCCGGGGCATGGAGGTAGGTGCGTGGCAATCCCTGGGAGCTACGACCCACAGCGTCCCTGTGAACAGGGCTGTTTGTTAGTGCAGGGCTGTAACCACTGCTCACTTCTTTGCTTTGTCTGTACCATTTTGAATTCCTGCTGACTTACCTCCTTCCAACGGTTCTTGCTCCCCAGACGGATCCCTGCAGAGGCCGGGGCAAGCAGGGACCCCCGTGCAGGTTGCCGGCTCCCTCAGGCGTCCCCCCACGGCTGCGGTGCGACCTCAGCAGTTTCAGCTTTATCAGCACGTCAGCCCCCAGCCGCACAGCATCCCTCCTGGAGCTGGCATGGCCGAGGCAGGAACAAGGCCAAACTTCTCCCACGATGCTTCACCGGCGCTTGTGGTCAGAGGAGTGGAAAGCAGAACTCCCTCTGTGTGCAGCTCGGTGATCCTGGATGCCAAAGACCCTCCAGCAAAGAGCGAGGCAGCTCCAAAGCCACCTGCGTCAGCCCCGCCATCCATCCTGGTCAAACCAGACACCTCCCGCAACAGCGCCGAAAAGGTACGGGCAGGGTTACCTGCTGCTTCAGAGGGTCCCCCCGGTCCTCTTGGGATTGGCGTTCAGCGTCAGCCCAATATCGACCCGGGCCAAATGCCTTGAGGGCTTCACTCCATTCTCGCCAGGTTTTCTTCTGATAGAAATCACTGGGATTGGTACCTGCATTAAGAAATCAGATATTTGCGTTGCTGACTCTGCTGTTCAGATTAAGCCCTTTAGAAAGGCAAGATGCTGCAAGAACCTTTTTAGTGTAAACTGTCAGTCTTGATCAAATCTTGAGACTTTTCTGAAGTCTTAAATCAGGCAAGAATCCCACCGAGGTTCCCCAGAGTTTGGGAGTGAATGAGCAAACGCCACAGATCATAGAACGTATGTCGGGCTGATCTCTACAGATCTTCCACCATCTCCCCCGCGTTGCTTTAGCTGAGCCGTTTGGAAAGGAAATTTCTTTCCCCTCTGGCAGCCAGAGGGAAATTTCATAAAAATAAAATAATTCTGCAAATTGTCTTAGTGACGACTTTCCCTTCCCATGGCACCCAAAGAGTAAATCGCTCCATGAGTCCCTGAAAGCCCAACTGACCTTGGAGCTCCCAGGAGGAACATCATCAGCTGGAGAGAAACCACGGGCTCTCCATGAGAGGCACGGCAGGACAGGCCACCTGCCCCCCTCATGTCGTGCTGCCACGCTCTCCCCCCGACTCAGGTGATGGACCGACTCTCCTAGGTCTCTGTGACAGCTGATGGCACCACTGCACCACGTTGTGCCATTCCCTGGTGCTCTCTTCCACCTTCTATCAGCTGCACATCACACTGGGCTTCTCCACAGGCATCCTCAGCCCCCGGGAAGGAGCCAGCCGCCCCCTCAGCTCACCCTCCTGGTTCTCCAGGGCAGACCCCAGCCAGGAGGGCGGGTGGCTGCATTTCCCACCGTGACTCTGGTCTCCTTCTCGTTGCAGCAAGTGAAGACGGTGAGGTTCCAGAACCACAGCCCCCCACCGCCCAAGCGGCACAGCCTGCAGCCCTCCCCGAGCCTGCCGCGCGGCAGGACGGAGCCAGCGGCCGCGGCGGAGGCTCTCCTGCCAGAAACCAGCCTGCCGGGCCCCGAGCTGGCGGTGCTCTACTCGCCCAGGACCAGCTCCAGCCCCCTGCACCAGCGACGGGCGCTGCACCCGAAGGCGCTGTCGCTGGACCTCTCCGGGCAGCTGACCTTCCCTGTCAAGAAGAACTACAGCAGCATTTCTGCAAACTGACAGGGTAACTCCTCCGCTTGCTTTCCTTCACATGCCTGCTCCTCTCCTCCCTCCTGCGAGGGGCGAGCACCCCGGACCCCGCACCAGCCTGCCGCTTCCACCGCTCCCCCTCCTGTGGCGAGGGGCAGGTATTCCCCATGTCCCCACACCTCCGTGCCACCAGCACCCTCGGGACCTGCAAGTCTGAAGCTTGCAGGGAACTGGGAGAGATCCCAAGGGAGCGGGACGGGACAGGACAGCATCTGTCCCTGCACGGGCGAGTCCTGTCCTGGCCCCTGCTGTGCCGAGCGCGGCTGGAGGAGCCCCACTGCCCCGGGGCTGCTGCGAGAGACCCGAACGGTGTTTGTGGCATCCACAAAACTGATGTTCTTTGGTGTCATGTAAGGCTGCCTGTAAGGTACCAGAGAAGGAGCGGGAGGGGAAAGAAAGCATGCAGGTATCAAAAATAGTTAAGCTTATTTTGATCTCCTCACTGCTGCAGGAAAGCCCACAGAGATCAAAACACTGGTTCATTACCTTCCTGTTTCTGCAGGATAAAGAAACCATAAATCAAAATCAGTCAGTTCCTAGCTGACGGTTCGTGTTGCCTTTTGAGGGGGGTTCACTCAGATTTTTTTGTTAGGTTGGTTGCTTGCTTGCTTTTCTGTTTGGTTTTAGTCCAGGAGTTTTAACACAGAATACAGCTTAAAAGGTGATTTGGAGAGGAAAGAGACAATGGAAAGGGACGTGCCATTACCGCAGTCACTTAGACTCTGCAGACAGGGGTATTGAATCTTGCTTCTCCTCATTGCTGGGTTTCCTCTAATTACCTGTCAGCTCCCTCCTAGCAGTCCACGAGCTCACTCCAACTCCTTCCCACCGCCCACCCGTTCAGATATTGCTTTTGTAAATATCCTAATTCACGGGTTTAAGTCTACATCAAGATGCATGAAACATTGTCTACGTAATAGAAAGCAGAATTCAGCATTCACCGTGCCACAGACCACCCCTCTGCCACGACAGCGCCAGCTCCAGTTTTCAGCTGGCCCCATTTCAAGCATCCTCCTGTGAATCCACGGAAAAGCAGGCAGAGTCAAAGCTGTGCCCGGCTCGCCAGCTGGGACCGCTCTCCAGCAAACCCATGCACAACAGCTTTTGTTTTTCATACTTTGTTTTTATTGCCAGTTTATAGACCAGCAATTCCCATCCTAGCCACAACCACCGACCACTAGATCTAATAGCAGTAGCTGTGCTTCGTCCAAAACTGCTGGGTTTTGGGCATCCTTGGTTAATTGCATACAAAACCCATAAAATTAACTCCACTGGTCAACGGAAACTCTCCAAGGCACTGGCACAGCCTCAGAGAAGGACGTTTTCTTCTGGAACTAAGAAAAGAGAATGGATAAAATCATTTACTAGTCTACAGCCTCTGTTCTTTTACTCTTTCAGACTTTTTCTGTTTGCGGAGCAGGAAGCTGGCATCTGCCTGCAGGGATTTTCAGTAGCACAGAAACCACCAATGGCACAGATAAGTTCTTCACCTTGTGCTCTCTGTCACTATTTAAGCTCCTGCAGAAAAATCCTGACAAACTGAAAATGTGCGGTTTGCCCAGGTATAAGAGGTGGAGCAAGCTGCAAATGAGAGGGTGAACATCACTCTCATCAATGCCACCTCAAAGACAGCTGAACATCTCAGAGAAGACATGCCGGTTCTTGAAGACTACTCTCATCCCTTTAAAACTAAACCAGAAAACCTCATAAGCTGGCTCTATAACCAAGAACACCTCCACTTCTCCCAAGCACATTCAGAAATAAATAGAATTGCATTAGGTATGTCCAGGACCAGCTCGGGTAGTAATTTATAGTCTTGGTTTGGAGGGGAAGGAAGGGCTGCCTGCTCACGCCTGGCTCCAGATGTGATCACTTACTGCATGCTGCTAATGAGAGGATAGACAGCTTGGTGTGACCCGATCTGTAATCCGCTGACGAAGCATCTAATGCATTTCAACAGCTGACCTGCCATGAGACTCACGGAAGACAGTGGCAGGAGTGGTTGGAGCTACACAAGAATTAATTATGCAGATGGAAATGCTGGCAAAGAAGGAGCAGTAGGAAACATGAAGCCCAGTTGAATACTTGGCAGGGACGGTGTGTGTAGGGAAGGAAGGGGAACTTCTGTGTTTTGTTGCCCCCAAAAAACAGTGTCGTCATCTCATGCCAATATAACAGAGCCAAGGTGTAACGGGCCTGCCTTGATCGTACTGTTTGCAGAGCAGGGTGATGTGGCTGGGAGCAGGCTGGGCTGTGCCCCAGGGAGGGGAACGGGCTGATCCCTGCACACCCACCGCGGCTGACGCCGATCCCGAGGTTTTACACTCTAAGCAAGAGGCAGCCACGAGCCCCCGGCTCCAGCGAAGCTCCGTGTCCCCGGAGAGCCGGGAATGAGATGATGAGCCAGGCGCTCTGCGGCAGCTCCAATCAAAGATCTTCCCTTGTTATCGGCAATTAACCCTGCCCTGCAAGACCTCAGTGTCCGTCTCATCAGGAGCTCAGAAGGAGCATTCCTCGAGACCAGGGAGCACATCAATAACTGCTGACGCTCAGGAGGGAGCTCCATGCAATCTGCATGCAGAGAGGCATTTGAAGATGAGCGGATAGAGAAAACAACAAACCATAACTCACCAGGGCTTCAGACAGATGTACATTGAAGGAAGTCGCCTTGTAAATTTAATCTACAAGTGGGGCAGGTTTTCCCACAAGAGGCAGGCGTGCGAGGCCAGGCAGCAAGGAAGAATTTGAAGTTCAGTTTGGGGCTGCAAAATGAAAAGCTCAGAGAGCAACAGACAGAAGTGACTGCAGCTCTGTTTCCCATGCCTCGGTCCTGCCGCCGAAGCCCAGATAGGAGGAAAAACAGCACCTCATTTGGCCCTATTTATCAGATGCACTGAGCTTCAGGGTACACCAAGAGCATCAGGAAAAGCCAAAGGTGCTCAGCATGCCTTAAGACTTAACAAGCCATACAGTCTTTCTGCACATCTGAGCTCACAACAGCCGGATACCGCTCACGTTATCAGTTCAGAATATTGCCTTTCATGGAACAAAACCACCCTCTTATCCTCTCATATCAAGATAAACAGCAATAAGGTTTCACAGCACCCATGCACACAGGGAAGCCTGCAAAACCGTTCAGCTCATTACACGATACTGAAGTCCTAAGACAAATACACCAAAAAGCACCACAAATCTCTCCCGGACTTGGCCCTTAACCCACTGTGTTATGACAACAAGTGACAGCATCGGGCTGATAGGGACAAAGACACTCGTGCGCACACACACATACGCACACACACAGTCACAGGCAATGGCAGGGAAAGGAAGCACTGACAGCAAAATTGGTGCTTTGGTAAAAGAGCAGGCAGCTATTTTGGGACAGATCTCTCAGTTTCTTGCACAGGATATTTCAGTGCTTTGATGCTATGGTGATAAGTGCCCTAAATATATTCAAAATATGTAGGGAGAGAGAACTGAAAACAAGATATATTTTAAAGCAACAGCTCTAATAAGCATCTTGTTCCCATAGACATACCTGCCCCTGGTTTCATACTGCAGCCCACTGAGCAAAATTGCTAAGTCCTCCTCACCTTCTCCATTCCTCCCCTGGCAACACCTAAAAGGAAGCATCTGGACTGCGTTATTTCACCAAGGAACATCCCAAGGAACAGAGACTAGAACTCAGACCTTTTTTCTTCCAAAAGCCCAGGCTAAAGTAGAAGCACCTGGAGCTTTGTCACTAGCCCTGAGCGAGGCAGTGCCCAACAAGTGGCCCTTATCTAGGCAGAGAAGCCAGTTATGCTGGGGAAGACGTCGACTGAGTCTGTCAAGGAGCAATTCCGTAGATGCACCAGACTAAAAACATCTGTTCTGGAACAGTTACTCCAACCACCTTTACTCTGCAAGCAGAATCACCACACTGGGTCCTTGGAGCATGAGCAAACTGCACATTTTTTGTTTCAGCTTTGGGCTGCTGACCTGAAGCACACTGCGTCTTCCATGAGGATCTGCTCCAAAGCCCCGTCCCTCTCTGGCTGCTGTCATCCAATTTTTTTTTTTTTTTTTTTTTAAATTGGGTAACAATGAAAAGGGAGGCATCACATGTTGGCAGGAGGGTGGTAGCTTTACATGGAGGTGGGCGAGCTCTTCAAAGGTTTCTGTTCTTTCTATATATATATTTAACTTCCCTCCTGTCTTCCCACCCTCCAGACTCTCTTCAGCCCATTCCCCCGGTGAAGAGAGGTTAGACATCAGCATTGGGACCCTGTTTTGTCATTCCCGAGTTGGCCAGGAGGGCCCACGGGGGAAGGCCACCCCTTTCCCCCCCAGGGGTGTCTCCCCTCTGCAGCACTCTCAATGGTGCGGAGAGGCTGGTCCAAGCCCTGGCCCTGCTGAACCACCAAGTCTTCAGTCTTCTGTTCTACCACAAACCATCGCATGAAGCACTGAGCGCAAAGAAAACAACATTAGGAAAAGCAAAATACAATTGCAGGTGTACTGCAGCGTAATGTATTTCTATAATGAAAACATATTGTTCTCTGCCTACCCGGCTGAAGGCGCAGGCAGGCGGAGCCAGGCTCTGACCACCCGGAGCATCGCATTTGTCAGCAGAGCGCAGGAAAGGAGCTCTGGAGAAGTGCATAAAGCAGCACGTGGGGACGGAGGGGCCATTAATGTATCTCTCGCAAGTTCTTGAATTGGGCTGATTTTCTATCTGCTCGTTTCTTATGATTAGTTAATGAATTGGAGCCTGAATCAGATCATTCATCAGCTCGGCTTTAATTGCCTGCCTAGCCTGGCAGAAACCTTGGAGTGCTTCAGCAAGTATCCTACCCCCCGAGCTTGAACTGCAGTCATGGTTCCTGATAAATTATGAGCAGAGGCAGCAGAGGTAAGAAAACATAACATTAACTAATTCTCTCCACATCCTTCATGCAGAGGATGCCTCCCTGCCCCAGCCAGAGGCAACTCGTCTCAGACAGTGGGATGCAGAGGAGCCTCCCATCCCAGTCCATCCGAGAGCTGGAGCGTTGGGCCCAAAGGGGGACTCTCCCACCACTTGCCACAAGGAAGGTTGAAGAGATGATGTTCAGCCTCAGGACGGAATTCTGCAAGGCTATTCCAGATGGAATCTGGCTGCTGCATCACTGGCAGACTGCTCTCCTAGGAGCTTGAGACGCAGCCGGGCTGGGGTCCATAAAAAGTCCCCAGAACCAGTCCCTGCCCTGTGATAGAGGATCTGATGATCCTGTGGTTGGAGAACATGAGTCATACAAGAGGACACAGCAGTCAGTGCTGATAAGCTATTGAAAGACCACAGTGTGCAGGACACCAGATATTTACTTCTTTCACTCTCCCAACAACCCTGTTCTCCCTCTAGTAATGGTCCATTTTCTAAAACTAACATTAGAAAGACACCTTTAAGGTTGTAGTGCATTCAGACGTCTAATCCACGATACATTCTTAGTCACCAGGTGTTTTAGTGAACGCTTACTTCCAAGCATTTTATTTCCTGACTTCATCCTGTTTAATTTTTCATAAGCCACCAAAGCAAAACAAGAACAGTTAAAACACCAAGCATCTACTCTAGATTCAGAAAATCCAAGAAATTAGCTTGAGGGGGAAAAAAAAAAAAAAAGATCTGAGAGAATAAGGAGCCTTTACTGAAGAGCCCCCCACCCCCTGCAGCTCTTCCAGCCCGCAGCCAGCCAAGCCTGGCCACCGCGAGCCCTCCCTTGGCCGCAGCACAGCCCGGGAGCAGCGGGAGGGTGGCCCTTCGCCCATCCCTCCTCCGTGCCTAGTGCTAGGAAAGAGGAAACCCAAAACAGTTAAGTTGGACACACTGAGCAGCCCAGGAACGTGTAAGTTCATGTGTACATTTATCATTATTTTAGCAGGTTTATTCATTGCCCAGTAGTTATTGCAGTTCATTTGTGCAGCTACAAGTTTTAAGTGTAATAATAGCTATAGACTTTAAGTTTTTCAGGTTTTTTGCCTTAAGACTCAGTATCTCCCCCATTTAAGAAGTAACATTTCAAAATACTCATAAAATCAGTGTTCAGAACCCAAAACCGTCCAGGTGAAGTAATGGGGACTTACCAGTGGGGTCAGTGGGAGCCTGCACAAGCTGGTCACTTTGTACCTGTTTCAAATGGAAAGTTGTGAACAGATCAGAAACCATTCTGTGGGCTGGCACACGAGATACCTCACGGTGGTCAGGCTGGTGAAGACTATACGTGTAACAAAAGTGGAAAAAAAGATCTATTTATACCAAAGTTCCAACAGAAATAAATTTTAAAGGCAGTAGGGATCAACAAAAGGTAATTTGCCTTGATCCCCTGCATAACAGACCAGGGAATTTTGTTGTCTTCTTTCTGCACTGAGCCCAGGAAACATTTAAATGAAATGTTACAGCCATGTTACTATAAATGAGAAAACAGAAATTACTATTTTTACATGTATATGTTTAGAAACAGTAGAATATATAATCTTCTCTTATTTGGTGATGGGTAGGAGGAATAAATAAAATACATACATTTAGTTTATTGTTTAGAGACACTTGTACAAATTCAGTGATGCTTAATATTTTTTCCATGATGTGAAGCTCATTTTTTAAAAAGGGTTTTTCAATTTAACATACTATTAGGGAGAAGAAAGAAGTCAATAAACAAAAAGATATTCATTTTGTTTTGTATTAATCTTCAAGATATTTATTTTGTATTTCTGTAACTGAAAAACAAATGGTTTAAAAACATTTTAAGTTTTCAGAAGTTTATTTGTCTAAGTTTATAGCACTAATGTTTAGATCTGTAGCCTGTAGATTAATTAAATCGGAGCCAAATGGATTATGGCACCTTATACACTGGAAGTGCAAGAGGCAGAACTGAGTCGCAGCATGCGGCACTACCACCCCAGCTGGCCAGCCTGGGGGGTCACCGAGGGGGAAACACGGGTCTTGGTAAAGCTTTCGGCGCCCGACGCGTGCGGTATTCCATCCCATGGAAACTACTGTGTTGCCATTAAAACTTTTTGCATGAAAAAAACGGGAATGTTTATTTTCTCTTTCTTATTTCGGGTTGCTGTTTTGCCAGTTGGGAACAAATGGCAAGGAAGAGAAGGGTTACCTGGCGCCGAGGCTGGGAACAAGGGCTCTGCTCTCCGGCTCACAGCTCAGTTTAGAGTCGGTCTGAGCTCGAGCTCCTGCTTTCTATTTTTGACGCTCTTTGCCCCCAGCAGGAACCTACAAGCAAATATAACTATAATATTTAGCATTTCTGTACTCCCCCCCCCCCTTTTTTTTTTTTTAAGTGCTTTGAAAGGGGAGAGCACAGCACCTTATTCCATTTTACATGGCAAGAAGCAAGTCGCAGGAGGCAGGGACAGTCAGAGCGCAGGGACGGGACCCCAGTCCTGCCTCCAGTCTCAGCCCTTGCCGATGCACGGTCGCACTACCCCTTTGCTATAAACTCTTCAGCTGCAGAACAAGTGGGTCACTGCTGCTCTCTCTCTTTCTCTTTAGATTTATTTAGTGTAAATAAATCTGCACTAAATTTTCAGATCACAAGTCCCAGCTGAAGACGGCAATTTAGGTTCACGCTCTCAAAGCCACTGCTGGATCAGGAAACTGCTGTAACGCAACGACCTGGCAGAAGGAGCAGGTTGTTGGGCATTACATCCAGGTTGAACATACCAAAGGGGACAAGAAGCAGCAGAGGGAGAGACTGCTGTAAAATACTCATGCGTTTTATTTTTAAAAACAAGGCATTTTGCACAGTGGGTGGTGAGGGAGAAGGACTGGATAGATAGAGAGAATCATGACTCAGGCTCCCTTGCTGGGAGGTTTTTTAACTAGGACACCCTCAGACAGGCAGCGGCGTTGCTGCAGGCTCTGGTGGCAGCGTGCCGCTCCTGCTCTCCGGCCACTGGACCGGCAGCAGGCGGCCAGCAGCTGGGGGTGCTGCCCAGCCCCCACCCAGGGGCCCCTGGAAGGAGCGAGCAGGGTTTACATGACGACCAAGGACCAGCTTCTCCACCTCATCCTGCACATCCTACCAAGATCACTCCACAGAAAGAATGAACTCGTGGGCCAGATCCAGACCCATGAATTACCCTGCGCTTGGGTGCTGGGGTAGCTCATTTCAGCCCGTGACCTCAAATCCTCTGCTCAGTACACCTTCAACACCGGGAAGGCAGATTTTGAGGGGTGCTAGACACCCACAAGTTGCACTAAAAGCAAGACATGAGGATGCTTGGTGGGTGCAAGCCCTTGGCTGCATCTCCCCCTTGACTTGAAAGGGCTCCTTGTTCCCTACCACCCTGGTTACACGGTGATGTATATTGTACAGCATCAGCTCTGGGCTATGCAATTCTACAGCAGCTGCACAGACATACACAATCCTGCTCTTACAAAGTACTTTAAAAACATGAGTAGTTGCTTGGAGTTGCTGTTCAATCATAAAACAAATGCTGCTTTTGCCTCCACGCAGGAGACAGGGCAATTCCTTAGATTTAATGCATTAGTTTTGCTTTAAAAATGCATCAAGGTAACAGAACAGATTTTCAGATCAAAAAGGAATTTGGCTGCAGGATCCTGCACATGGCGGTGCAAATGGGGCGGGGCGGGGAGGATGTGGCAGGGGGGGCCAGTGGGTGGGCTCTATCTTCTCCAGGACTGAGCCCCAAATGAGCTTTTCATGTTTGCGTCATTTTAACTTTGCGTCATTTTAACGAGATCACTGTTAAGCGCTGCATTCCAGCACGTTGATCCTGGCTGCGGGCACCAAGCAGCACCTCTGGGGACTGGGGCACCTGCTGGCAATGGGTGCCCCAACCGAAACCCCCCCCGAGGAAAGAGCTCTCCCCATGCAGAGACGTTTGGCAGCTCTCCCTGGCTCAGCCCGCAGGCGAGGCACCGGCACTGCCCGTAGCGCCGGGCCAGCTGCACCCCAGGCACGGACCCCCCAGGGCTCCCCCAGCACCCACGGCCGAGGGGGGCTGAGCGGCACAGCCCAGCTCCAAGAGCGGGGCAAGCGCATTTGGGTAATCAATCTGCACAGTTGCATGTCCCAAAATTTTTAAGGCTGCGAGACAAGAAAAAGCTCAGCTGAAGCTCTCGGATGCCCAACAGATTTACACCAGAGGAAAACAGGGATGTTTTCTAACTGCTAAACCTTGCTTCAATTCCAAAAAATTCCCTGTATTTATGGCAAATGCTAACTCCAGCACTGAATTGAGTCCCACCACATGTGGGGTCCAGGTGAACTGGTGCTATTAAATGGAAGAATAAAAACCCTTTGCTAGCTGTATCCCCAACAGCACTGAAGACAGACTTCAAAGTCTGTGAAACATTGCTCCAGCAGAAACAAAGGAGAAACAAGTACAAACTGCATCATCCTCGGGGTACCCAGGAGGGCAGTGCTGACTCCCATCCCCGTATTTAGCTTTCTCTCTCACTGCTATTGCCTGAAGTATGTTCAATAGCACTTTGCTATCGCAGTCTCTTGCAATTTATTTGCATTGCCTTTTGTTTGCAATTCAGGAGTAAATACACCCAGCACAACACACCATCTCCAGCAGAACCGAAGCTCTCGGACCTTTGCTATGGAACCACATTGTTTAAATCTGTTTTATAACAACACTAACAGTACTTTAAGCAATGTACTATTATAACCATATAACACATCCTGTCTAAGACCCCATTTATGAAACCCTGCAGTATTTAAGTGAGTTCTTTAAAAATGACAAAAGCTGGGACATAAAAGGGCCTCAGCCCTCCCACCACTCTGTGATGGGGAGATGCCTGGACTTGTACCTGAGACAGCAACTGGCACAGCAGGAGAATCAAAACCCCCTGAAGGAGGATACTTTGGGTTGTACAAGAAGGGTATTTTAGGTTGTACAGAGCAGAGGTTTGGAGGTCAGAGCTGTGCCCCCAGTTTCAAGTAATTAGCACTTGTAACACATTCTCATGACCCAAATGATCCAGCCAAAAATGGAAACCAAAAAAGCATCAACTGAAAAAACTGATCAAAAGCCTGGTTTTGCCTTCTCTACCTGAGATCCTGAAGCAGGGAGAGGTGCGAGGCAGGAACTGCTGCCCAGAGCAGGGCCCGAGGTCCCCGGCACCGCTGGGCTCCCCGCAGACATCCCAGCCCCGGCGCTGCCACCGCCCCAGCCCGGGCTGCTTCGCCCCCTCGGTTGCTTCAGGTCCAGCAGACACCTGCAAACCCCAGCTCCCGTGTATTCAGCCAAGGAGCATTATAAACCTCCCTCCATCAAACAAGCAGCCCAGCTTTTAGAGTGGTGTCAGAACAAAACCCAAAGAACTATTTTCAGAAAGCACTGCTGAAGTGCTCCGTGCCTTTGAATCTTACTCACATCCTTAGTGCAAATTAGTGGTGATGATTTTCTCCTCCTCACGCATTATGAAAGACATAAAAGAAACCTGGAGGAAAGTAATGTGACCCCTGCCCAAATAAAAAGAAAAAAGGACACAAAAACCCAATCTGCTACTGAAGAAATAAAACATCAAAAGAAATAAGAATTTTTATTATTAGACACATATCTCTGCTTAACAGAGAGATACTCTAACAGTCACTGCTTGAAGATCCACTGAATCCCCTTTATGCTGCAGATCAAATGCAGATTTACCTCCTTGCAGCTTTTAGCACCCGGCCGGGGCAGCTGCCTTGCGGGCAGCTGTGCTTCGCTGCCAGAGCCCCTGCCCACAGGCGGGGGCAGCGGGGTCACCGCAGACCCCCAGAACACACGGGGCCACCGCTGAGGGTTTGCGGGGAGGCTGTGGCGGTCACTGCCCAGCCCCTCCTGGGTCACCCTGCACGGCAGCTGGTGACTGAGCACCACTGGTGGGACAGGCAACAGGGACGGGTTCGAGCTTGCTGTTATCTCGGTTTCTCTGCTGCGGGAACTACAGAGGCATTCAGGGAGTAACAAGAAACCACGCAAACTCCTACAAATTGCCTCGTTGCGGCAGACATCGAAGAGGCCTGTGGTCCAGTCCCCGCAGTGGCGGTGACGGCAGCGGTGATGACCACACTGGCTGGCTCCTCACGGGCTCCCCGGTGCTCTGCTGTGCATGGGAGAAAGGAACAAGAACACACAAAATTAAAAGATCCCGTCTATTTTTAATCACATGCACACTACATATTTAGAGTGACCTTGTAGGGGAGGAAACAAGATTCATGGGATTAGTGCTATCATTTTGCTTTATTTTATACCAGCTCCCTCACTTGCTCCCACGTCTCCTTGCCGCTGAGCTCCACACCGATCTCCACCACCTTCCACATGCACGGCAAGGCACAAGTGCTTCCAGAGCAAATTACGATACCCGTAAGAACTTCAGCATCTCGCAGCCATATCACCACAAATTACCTCTTGGATGCTAAAAGCCATGCTGCGATCAGATCTCCAGCTCTCCAGTCCTTCTGGTAACGTAACAAACCAGTCACGATTTCACTGGAAGGGGCTTTAAGGGTCAATACCAATTTTTCCAGGGTGGAAGGTTTTGGTCAGGTGCTGGTGGTGCCTCTCCTGCCCCAGCAGCCCAGCGCACTGCCGGTGTGACAGGACAGGGGGGCAGCGGGGGCCGGACAGGGGCAAAGGGGAGGCTGAGGACACCTCCAGCCCCTTCACATTAACCAGATGGAGCCAGCAGCCCAGCTCTCCAGCAGCACTAAGGTTTACCACTGCCACACAGGCAGTTCAAGAACCGATCGATACGAACGGTGATCCTCGAAAGTACAGTACAAATATTAGAAAAGACCACGCTAAACCAGCCTCACCAGTAGCTGTTCCTGGCAGCTCTCCCCGGCTCAGCAGCTGATGTGCATCTCCAGCTCTTGCATGACTATTTCTACTGCTCCCCACTTCAGCAGAAAATAATTCACCAAAGGTCACGCAATCCTTCTGACACAATAAGGCACTGTTGAAGAATAACTGTTTCCGCTTGAAACAAAATATAGATTCTGGATACTTTGCTGATGCCACAGAGTCAATAATTCTCTCTCCTGCCAGCAAAGCCTGGAGGGATTAATAAACTGCTTCGAACTAAATGCGTGAGTAAGAGGAGCTCTACCCAACTCTCGCTGCAGAGATATATTTTACAATGTAATATGCAACAGTGAGCTTTCGTTTCTCATCAGCTATATGGTATATAGATTTTTTTTTAAGATATATATCAGATTATTTATAATATTAATGAAGGATGAGGCTCCTAACTACTTGAGACCAGAAAGAAAAGAAGTCCTGTCATCAGGCATTATGCAGGAAAAAATAAATGGCGACGGGACCTCAGAGACATTCATCCTGCCAGCGGAGCAACGACTTCCAGCCAGGCGTGGAAAGAGATGCCTCGGCACTGGGAGCAGCCCCAGCACACAGAACAGATGACATCACCACACTCCACGCCCTGATGTCATACAGGTTCCCAACTGCCAGGACCGTTCCTCGCCTCTTCCCCACCACCCAGGCAGCAGGAGGCTCGCAAATTAAAGCATTCAGTTGAATCAGGTTTGAAGGACAGAGCCAAGGGGAGCGGACAAGAAGTGAAGTGCAGCTTTAGCACGTCTGCAAGGCAGCCAAGAGCACGTTCCTCCCGTAGAGCTTTCCTTGCTAAAACATACCAAACCCAAACCCCGCCAGTGGGTGAAAAGTAGGCCCAGCATTTTGCTAGTGCCAGGGGAGATTTAACTCACAAGGGGTTGTGTTGTTTGTTTTTTTTAAAATGAGACACATTTATCAAGTACCTGCAGAACAGGCACAGGGAAGGAACAGGTTTCACGGCGCCTTGGTCGCCCATTGCTGCCTCCTTCATGATGTGAACGACTCCTGGCTGGACACGTATAGGAGACAACTTGATCTAAACCTGCCGCTTCTCTCGGATGTGCCGAGACGGGCAGCAGAGCAGCATCACGCAGATGTACTCCTTCCATCTGGAAAACATCTACCGAGAGGAATAGTCTGCTTTCTGTCTTGAGCTGATTTTCCCACTGCTGACATCACTGTGCAGTGCCAGGCTCTGTCCAGCTTGGGGTGGCATCAGGCTGCGCAGCTGCTGGCACTTGCTGTTCCTCTGAACTTTTCCAAATATTTTAACTTCCTTCTGTAAGAAACATTATTTATGCCTCGCAACATTTTGGAGAAAAGCATCCATGCGTTCTCCTGAATAGCAGAAAACTGAAGGGCTCAAAGCCAAGGAAATATCCTACGGTGCTACAGCAGGAAACTGGAAGGGCAGGGAAATAACACCAATAACCCTGTTCTTCATGGCTGTGCATTTATATATGTCAAAAACTGGCTCAGTTTAAAAGAAGAAAAAAGGTTCCCTTTCCAGATTTCTCTAACCAAAATTGTAACATGAAGACTACTAAGTAAGGCCAGAATGTTGTTAATAGTGTGGGAAATCTAATACCAAGAGAGCCTCTTTATCCTGTTACTAGCTTTTATTGGGAAAAAATGCACAAGAACCAGCATAGCAGTGACATCTCCTGGAAGCCAACAAGCCATCATAGGAAAAAATCCAGCTTTTTAGCTCTATCTTGCTCATTAACAATCAGTTTGACTGATTCACTTGAACACTGAGAGTATAAGAAATATCACTATTGTTTAACTCGCCCGTCATGGCAGAAAAAAACCCAACCAGCACGCACACACCCCCACTTTACAAACCAGCTCTCCCAAATATCTGTGGGAAAGTCTTTGCTCTCTGAACAGCTGCTGAAGGGAAAAAAACCACATAGATTATGAAAGAGTAAAGAAGCAATATTTATTGTTCTAAAACTCAGAACTAGTTTTTTATCTGCTCAGATTATCTGGCTGCTGCTTCATCAATATATTAGATTTTTATTGCAGTAATCCCTGCTCCTTGGAACTAATAAAGCTGCTTTTGTACAAGGAAATTAAGGAAACCTTTCTGATCAGCTCGCTTCACCCGATCCTCAGCTGCTCTTTGGGGAGCACTGGTGATCAAAATGGATGCTCTTCCCACGCATGTGCATTGACAAGTTACAAGGGGCAGTACGAGGGTTCCAGTTCCACAACGCATTGCCTCTGCTATCGCGTATCCAGTGTCAGCCTTCTCACCTGGAGACAACAGAGCACGTCTTGCATCTGCCTCAGCCTATTTGGAAACCCCAAATCCTTTTTCTTGTAAGAGACTTCTGCTCGCAGCCTCCGAGCCAAATTTGCTCAAAGAGAACCAGCCAAACAAGAGTGATACTCGAGACCCCTGTTTTTGTGAGCACATCGACCCCTCGTCACTTAGAATCTTTGTCAGACTTTTTTAAACCCCTCTCCCCACGCTGACCAGAGGCACTATGTCACGCTGTCACAGAGCTTATATGCTTACCCACAACAGAGTTGGGTGTGAAAGTCTCCCAGCACAGAGGATCCTGTTCCTGTGATGACAGACCGTCAGGAGGCTCTGCAAATCAACACTGAAATACTTCGTTTTCCTACTGCCACGCTGCTGTTAGGGAGACGCTGGGGCAGCCTGGCTGGCTGGAGGGAAAGGGGTCCCAGCACTGGAGGAATGAGGGAATCTCTCTCACTTTTAAGCCTTTGCACTGGAAAGCAACCGTAACAGAGCAAGAAATCCAGAGATGGTATCTGGGAGTGAAATGGCCACATACTGAACAGAAAAATGGAGTTCTCAAAGGCATGTACCAGAGCAGCACTAGCACAGGCATCTCACCGCCATGCTCTGAAAACAAGCTCCAAACACCTAATGAAAACAGCCACATATGACAAGTGGCACTGGATATGTGTGTTGGGGTTTGGAAGGGAATTCACTCAGACTACACAAAAGTAAACCTTTAGCCAAGAACCAAGTCCTGGCTGCAATGAAGGGATGTGACCAGCGCTGCAGCTAGGTCCCCGCGGCTCCGGGTCCCCACAGCTGTGCCACAGCCAGGGCTCTTCTCTCCCAGAGGCTGCACCGAGAAGGCACCATCAGCTGCCCACCAGTCCAGTGCACCGAGGGACAAGCTCACCCGAACCAGCAAGCAGACGCTTCTGCCCACCACAGACATTCCTCTAGCCTGTTGGTATTCCAGCAACTTAAAAGGCCCATCAGGGTTAGGGTTGGCAAAGTTTTTCTCCCAAGACCCTGCAGAAGCAGGAGTATTCAGCCTTGACCCTTCCACCTGCTGACCCCCAGCACCCAGGTACTGCCTTAAACTATGGAATCAACTTTTTTCTCTTGATAAGCAAAGCTTTTTAGAAAACCGCATGAGTATTTGCTTAGCGGGACTGGGGAGAAGCAATAGCAAAGGAAAGTATTGCATCTGTATAACCACAAACAAAACCTGCCTTTTCAAAGGGATAATAAAGGGAGGGGCAGAAAACGGCACACTCAGCAGTACTTGGCACTCTTGGTACAGCAGTCTGGGGCTCTTGCGCTACTCTTTCCTCCCACACCGTAACATATTATTAGAGGAAGTTCAAATGTTAAGCCATATAGAGCATCAAGAGTTGTGAAACTGCCAAAAAGCAATGGTGCAAAACAAAGTACGCTGTTTGTCACCAGCCACGTTCATGAATTTGCAGACAGAAGTCCTGAAGTTGTATGTGATGATTTATAACTCAAAAATGGAAAAGGCAGCCTGCAATAGGCCTGGTTACCAAAAAACATCATAATTTAAAATCTAAGAAAACACACAACATTTCTACTTAAAATAGATTTATGAATAGTTTTATAAAGAATAAGAAAGCAAAACTCAGTCTTTAACAGTGTTTTCTACAGGTGCTCCTGTTTTAAGAGCTGAGAAGCATGGAAACTCTCATATTTAACTCTTCCTTAAGAGTTGTTCAGCATCAAATTACTTCTGAACTGCTAGTCTGTGTAAAAGTGCCCTAATGGTGTTCAGTCACCTGGGTCACTGAAAAGTAAAATACAGAAGTGTGCAAGCAACTTTTTCCCCTCTGTTACAGGAGATGTACAACCAACTTCTCTACCCAGATGCTAGCCTATTTAGGAGGGAGAGGAATTCTGAGTGTGGTATTCTAGCTTGCTTCTGAAAACACTGGCCGCAGCTGAAAAGGAAGATTCGCCATGTTAACATTCAGGATAACTGTTTCTTTTCAAGAAAAGCTGAAGGGCCAGAGGAAAATAATTTTATTATATCCACATTTAAAAGAGTAGGTGTGAACTTGCATGCAAAGTTGTTTTGGGTGGTTTGGGTTTTTTTTTCCTGTAGAACAAATTCTCATCTTTGTTCATTACAGATGCTTTCAAAGTCACTCTATGAACTTTCTCACTGCCAGGGATCAAGCCAGGTACATGCCAGTTTAATGAACTAGATAAACAATTGTGTCACCAATGTCCTTTGTCAGGCCATTCTCAGTAATGTGAACATGTTTCTCATCCAGGTCAATGTGGAAGATGGCTTGCTCCAGAATAGGCGTTTTCTCTGCTTCTTCTTTGCCAAGGACTGGAACACGGCGTGGCCCAAGCACAGGATCATCAAATCTCATCAGCTTCACTTTAGAAAGATCTGCAGTAAAGAGACTGGCTAGTTAGGCTACAGGCTCTACACACAAGCTATAGTATCAACTGAATTAATCAAAGCGATACTTAATACTTGGTACTTCTGTATCTGCTCCAAGGAAATACATTCTCTTGGGAGTAACATTCATGTTAAGGTTTAGACCCACTACAAAGATGTCATTCAGTGGTTACACAGCAAGTTAATAGCAGAAATGGGGATAAACCACACAGAAATACCAACTCCCAATACCACACTCTAAGCACTAAATTTGCCTGTCTGGCTTTGGGACAGCCATGAGTAACTGAACAGTTATAGTATCACTTTCTGAGGAATGAATTTCAGAGACTGGCAGAAAGGGGAAGGCGAGAGTTGTTTTAAACACAATTCCCTATTAAAATGTACACCTAATAAAAGACTGCTAAGCAGACCAAGAAAAATCTCTAGGAAGTCTGGGATCTTTCAGCCAAGCCTTCCTCCGAGTGCAACCTTCTAGCCGTTGTGCACCAACAGAACACTGACACCTTCTGGAAAAGACAGAGTGAGAAAGTCACTGTTTAATCTCACTTGTTTTCAATCATTTCAAAATATCTACCTAGCAGAAGGCTAGTAGATACGCATACACGTCATACAGTGCACTTCCCCCTGCCTGTATTTTGCTATGTACTTTATCATATATTCCTCTTCTGTGTGCACCATCATCAGTATGTAGTCTTTGTTCTACAGATAAACATTAATATAAACACAAGCTGTTGAAAGATACAGAAAGAAAAAATTACTCTCCTGTCACAAGCTTTTGGATGAGGTCCAGTTTTCCTTTTATACCCAGCTCACAGTGCTTCAGATTTGTTTGATTCTTAATTCCTGCATTCTTCAACAAAAACACAGATGCTGTTGCTTTAAGAAAGCTGTTTTCATTCATTATACTGGCCAGAAACGTAATACTTGTTTCAACAATGTTTGACATTAAATTTTATCATGCTATTCTGTGTTTTCCCAAAATATCTTTCCAAGTAGGTGGATAAGTGAGGAATATTAAAATTATCAACAAGTAGGCTAGAAAAAACATTGCTTATTTCCAAGAAAAATCAAGGAAAAGCACCATCCTGAAATACTGCTACTTACAAAGACCACCTTTAGACTTTCAAGATACCACAAACATTTAAACTGACCATAGCAGAGGCAGCTTTTATTCCAACTGCAACAAGGCAAAAACCAGGAAAGGGGCCAAGATTTTCTCAGTGCCACACAACGAGACAGTGACAAAGATGAAAACAGCATCTCTCCTCTTCTGTCTTGTCAGTGCACATCACCTCAAGAACTTATGCAGCAGCAGCAAAACCCTGTATAAAGTTACTAGACAGAAAACTATTTAGAAAGCAAAGAAGCAAGAGGAGGCAAAGTAATTATTGGCAGCAATCAGGGTTTTTGCCAAAAAAAAGAACCTCCATAGAGTCGGATTTTTTTCCTATGATGGAATTCAGGTTCCTAAACCACAGTACACCAGCCACTTCAGAGCACTCGACATGCCCTAAGTAAATATGCCGTAGCAAAAGCAGTGCCCCCAAGCTCTGCCTGGAGACCTTTATAGGAGCCATCGCTGCACCACCACTGAGGCACCAATTTCTGGTAAGCGAGCAGCGATGATGCTGCCTGACACAGCAGCAAGTTCTGGCTCCCCGGCTGCTCTCGCTTGGGTCTCCATGACTGGCAACCAGCTAACACCAGGGGATGGAACAGGCAGCGTTACAACAGCTTAAATGCAAAGTCAGGTTCACAGGTGATTAAATGCTTTTGTCTTAATGCTTTCACACCAGAATCCAGTCTAACAGCTGAAATAAAGTATCAGAGCATAAAGAATACAAGAGTAGAGAGGGAAAAAAATAGCTCAGAGGATTCAGAAGGAGTATTACACTAGTTCCCACAGAAGTTGCTAGTTCGAGTTCAGCATAAACAATGGTAATTGATAGGCTATTGAGCAATTCTTGAGTAATCCCAATTTTAAGTGAATAGACAGTTTTCCACTATGAACTAGGACAGAACTTATTAGGAGCCAATGTAGCAACTGTTAAATTAATTCACCTTAGGCTAAATAGACAAATAAATTTGGTATATTTTTTTCAGCCCTGGGCTCCAAAATGGAAGTGGCAGAAGCTGCCTATAACCAGTTATGAGACTAACTGTTCTTGGAAATTCAAAGCACAAGGGGAAATATCATTCATATTAATCTCCAGCTGAAACTAGGTTTCAGTGTACCAGTGGCAGAATAAAAGACTAATGACAAAAACCCACAGAAAAGCCTGCCTATTTGCAGATTATCTCTTTTCTTGTTCACTCAAGCACAAAATTTTTGCTCCTTTCTAAGTATGTATGACATCTAAGCAGCACAAACTTCAGCAGCTTTGTTTCCACTTCTCTCCTGGAAACAATCTAACCAGCGTGTGATAGCTCTATGTCTGTGCTAGTATTTTACCTTTGATTCCTCTGTCCATCTTCATTAAGCGTCTGATCACTGTCTCTCTGTTGTCTCCTTGCCTGATTTCAATCTTTGTAGAGAAGTGGCCATTTGATGGTTGAGGGTTCACCAAAAATACAGACACACTGGGCTGCAAGAAAGTTAATACATACATTAAAGGAGAATCTGTATTTATGATCCAAGCCTCAGAGGAAACATGAAACTAAAACAAATAAGCATCACCTATCAACAAATACTCTGGATGAATAAACTTCATTTACAAACACTGCTAGTGGCAGAATGCAAGCACTCCCACAACTCTTCAAAACATAAGCCACAGTATACACAAGTTTTTAGGACATATTTAGGGAAATCAATCAAATTTTTACTGTTGAAAAGTATTAGAGCTAGAAATAGTCATACATGATACCACTATTGCAGAATTTCACTAATCCTACACATCACTCACTAATTCTTCCAAGACTCCATGACACAGCTGTAGGAATATTTTTGAAAGGTTTTATTTTTATGCAACTGAATGTCATTTATTAGCCCGTTATAAACTAATGGATAACACAGGAAGTACTGAAAAACACTTTAGGATTCAGCAAAAAAGTAATACAAACTTTCACATGAAAATTTATAATACTTTAAAACAAGTATAATAAGCAACAAAATTCTTAAGTAACAGTGGTGAAGTGAGATTCAGCCATACTTGCACAAGACCTTCTCAATTCTCTATTTTTGGTCTATGTTTTATCTAGAATACAATCTACCTTCTCTAAAGAGTGGTAGTTGAGTCATATGGCTGAAAGAAACAAATACAAGAATATGCTAATACTCGGGTCACCTGTTTTTAACAGTCTTTAGGTCAAATCATTAAATTCTACTGACTCGAAGAGCCTTAAATCTAAGATACAATCACAATCACATTTAGGTCTTTATACAGAGGAAAAAAAAAAAAAATAATTGCTTCAGGAGATGTTTCTTGTTTTGAAGAGATGTTGGATCAAAGGCAAAAAAAATCCAATGTTCATGTCTGATTAAAGTTTTTAAATGGCATATTTGCCTTTTTTTTTTAATTAGGTTTTCAGACTTCCAGTATCTGAATTTCTGATTTTACCTCAGTTCTGAATATGGAAAATGGTTTTCCAGGACAGCAGTCTTCTTTTATTTTATCTTCTGCTTCAGACGCAAACTTCACTTCAATGTGATCCAGCTGTTAAAAAAAAAAAAGGGGGGGGTGGGGAGGAAAATAAACAGGAGCATTAATCATTTTGAAGGGAACAACAGGAGTTAACAGGCCTATCAAACAACTGTTGGCACAGTAAAGCAGAAAGTAAATGTGCATTGACATAAGGCAACAATTGCACACCCAAAATCACAACATATTGTTTAGAAGGGACCTCTGAGGGTCACCTACTCCCTGCTCAAAGTGGAACTACTGCCCACGCTGGACCAAGTCCACCTCCGTGGACAGAGATCCCCCACCCTCTCCGGGTAGCCTGCTCCTACACTACACTGCTGCCCTAGCAAAGAACTTCTCCTCATGTCCCATCTCAGCCTCACAAGCTGCAACTCCAGCAGTAACTCCCTGTTACCATCCCTTGTTTGACAATCAGCCCACTACCAAGAAAGAGGTTGGCTTTATCATCTTTGTAACTCTCTAAGTAGCAGAAGATTTCTCCGAGATCTTCCCCCCAGCCAGTCTCAAGAAGCCCACCTCCTTCAGCCTCTCGCTGGAGGTCACACACTCTAGGCTCTCCCCAGCCACCTTAATGGTCCTCTGCTCAACAGCCTCAAGTCCTCAACAGCCTTTTTAACTGCAGGTGAGGAGTCGGGAGGACAAGAGGGGCACAACACTGATGCATACTCCGAAATCGGGCTCAGCAGAGCTGAGTGGAGATGGATGACTTCCCTTGACTTGCCAAATTACATCCTATGTAGGTAACTCCTCCTAATGTAGGTCAACACGCAGCGTGGCTCATTTGCAGTGACAGCACATTCACATTAAGTTTACATTGATCTTGACAAGCCCACAGTAACCCCAAAGTCCTTTGTAGGAGAGTTCATGGCCAGCCAACCAGTTCTAACTTACACAGAAACGTGGGGTAATTCTGCCTGAGTACAGAACTTAACAATTCCTGTTAAACTTCAGGAGATTTCATAGCCCAGTTCTCAAGTTTCTCTAGATTCTCCTGCATGAAAGATCCACTGTTTAACAGATCCACTGTTTAACTGCTCTCTCCCCCAGTTCAGTGAGTTTTGCAGATTTACATATATTTTAAAATAAAAGTTGTTGCTCGCTCTTGACTTCACTCCAATATGGAACAAGTCCAATAAAACCACATTTATTTCATATTGTACAGGTTACAAAATGAGCTGTCCCCTCATTAACATATGCCTATTGAACTAAATTCTGGTTATCACATGAAGCAGCATAACTGCTACTGGACTGGCACCCATTTTACTATATACCATAGTTTTAAAAGCCCTGCCCAGAACCTGCTCCTTGAAGAGGGCAGGGTAATCTGCTACAGTTAACATGCCATTGTAAGAGTCCAAGGATACAAGGCTAAGGACTCTGATCATTCTTACCAGTAATGCCTTGAAACATTTCATTCTCATTTCTTCAGCTGAAAAAAATGTAAGATACTGGTTGGCTCAGAGAAATATGTCTCTTCAAAAGTGTCACTGGACTTTACTATCACAGATATAATCAGTACTGCAGCAAAACCCACCTCTGTTTTGTGGTAACGTGTTTGTGTACTACACACCTACCACTGTGTCTCATGCCTATATTTAACAGATTTATACACCTATATTTGACAAATTTAAACAGCAAGATCAAAATACAGAAAGCTGAATCAAAACTATTACCTGAGCAACATACACTCAGAAGTTAATGTAAACAGGCTTAGAGCCTTAGGAAAGGCTGGTCCTCCAGCTATCCCAATAAAAACCAAGTAATGAATAGACCAAGTGTATACCAACCTCCAGGGAATTTGTCAAATAGACAATATTCTCCATGAGCACTGCACGTTCATCAAATTCCAGTTCCAGATCAAGAACACGTGAACCATTCTTCTCCAGATTCTCCTGTCAGAGGAAGGGGCGGGGGGGGGAAAGGATTAAGACCCTCTAAACGCTGCAAGTAAAACGATGCTTCAAAATGGCAAATTATCTACATTAGTCATGAAAAGAATAGGCTTTTAAATATGAGAGCTCTCTGCTGGCACAACATGCTAAAGTAGGAGCAATAATTTTCTTGTAACAGGGTTTCTTCTACAGGGAGTTAGTGACACTGATGGGAGGAATAAGAGCAATTAGAACACATTTTTAATATAGCATTGAAAAGGTGTTTGACATTCACAGTTATTTATAATCCCTACTTAATGTGCAGGTTGAGAATTCACAAAATAAGTCAGCATTTCAGTGGTATTTCACAGCAGGAAATTCAGTCTTATGACCTAGTTTAAAATAAAGGACAAGCATACAACAACTGGACATGTTCACATCAGTTGTAAAACAAGTTCTCTACAGGGAAATAACAACTACTTTATACGTTAACATAAAAGTAACTTAATTAGTCCAGAAAGCCAACAGCAACAGTCACAAGAGACAAACTATTAAAGGCAATATAAAAACCACGTGAATTTTTTTTTTTTTTACTAAAACAGAACTTCCTCTTCAGAATTTAATCTGTCCCTTTCTTGCTTTCATATGCTGAGCCAGCTGTCTCCTTTGAAGCTCTGCTTTGTCAGACTCAGCATGGTTGCTGTTTCCTGGTTTCCTTGTCAGTTTAATGTGAAAGATTCCCTACATTAACACTGAACTGCTTCCCTTTGTAAATCACGAAGTTTCTTCTACATTTAAGCTCTCCTTTGAATAGGAAGCACAAGCAGAAATGCTCCTTGTACACTGGAATTGCTGAATAATTGGTTTCAGAGAAAAACATACTGATCTAGGGAGTCTGAGCTCAGATGTTTCTACGTCTTCCTGTGAAATTGCTTACTGCTCTTTGAAAGTGAAAGGATCGATTGCTGGGTAAGACTCAGCATGCCAACCCATCCCCTGCATGCACCAGGATCACTAACTATTGCCAGACTACGGACATCAAGAAACAGGGATGTTTCAGAACTAACACACTTATAGGATTGAAAGCTTGTCTGACCTTTTCCAACTGTTATCAATTGATCTAACACATCACTACATCTCTTTACAAACTTCCCTTATACAGGAAGCTTCATAGCTGCTTTGTGCTCTCTGTTTTCTGAAGGCTTCTGAGCTACCATGAAAACGAATAATTAGAATAACCCTAGAAAGAGGTCAAAAGAGCACCCCCATTTAAAAAAAATATGACAAAGTTCACAAATAGAAGACATTATTACATGCATTTTAAAAATCAAGCTAAAGCTTAAGCAGAAAGAGTAATATTTTTACACTCATTAATTTTTTTTCCATTATTAATCCCTCTCAACTTCTACAGATCATGAGTAGACGTCAAAAAGGTTTTAAATCCTACTCCGTCGCGGCCCCCTTTTTTTTTTTATTTAAAATGTTGCTTATTCATTGCTTTTGAACCTTACTAATTGCTGTATTGAATTTTTATCTGCAATAGCAAGGACAAAAAAAGTTTCTCTGAAAAAAATGCAAGCCAAGATTTTCATAGGATTGCATGACTCTGGGAAAATAATAATGAAATATCAGAATATTAGTGATAAAACCGTAAGAATGATACACAAAATGCATAATTCCATTCAGGGCTCAGAACACTCCCTTTTTTCCTCCCTTAATTGTAATGCAATCAATTATCTCTAGCCTTGTTCTTAACTTTCAGATGTTAAGCCTTTTTAAGTCTCCAGGGCAACACCTTATTCTCATTTCAGCATGAAAAACTGCAAAAGTCAAATATGATGCATTTCAAATGGAGAGGAATCCACTTGTCTTTGAAGCACAGATTGTATAACCTGCAAAATACCCAAACTACCAAGACTCAACTAGACCATTACTTCACCTGGGTCAATTCACGTAGACACATTTTTATTTTATCTTTCTTCCAGAGATGTCAAAGAAGTTTATAAACAAAAACATGAAGATGCCAAATAAGCAAGGGGTAGGATAGAGACTGAAGTCAAAAGTTAGTAGGAGATCCAGGAATGAAATAAAGGAAACAACAATACTCATGCACGAAGTTACAGATTATTGTTGTCTTTGTCCGTTATGTTTCATTCACAAAAGCTTTTTCTATACAAGAACTATCCCTCTGACACTTACCTTAATCATGGCAACAAAAGGCATAACCTTCTTCATATACTTCTTCAGCTCTGGCAAGGTGTTAAGCTCACTGGCAATTACTTTATTATCTGGCAGTTGACCTCCACTGACCTGAACATTGATGAACATCCATTAAAAAATATAGGTAACATTAAAAAAACTTGCCCTTTAATATCATAAACCCTTCATGCTGTCCCATAAATACCAGCAAGGTTTGTCATCATCATTGATTCCACATATAATAATTTTCTCATCCCTTTGAAATATTTCAAAGTAAAATTTTAAAACTTTGACCAAAAAAAAAAAAAACAACACAAAAAAAACCCCACAAATAACTACTGCCGTTCAGGCAACTCAACATTATTCTGCATTTTCTTTAGTCTTTCTGGTGACTATGTTAATATACTTAAATTTTATACCAGAATGCATTTTAAATCCACATTTAAGCTTTATCACAAGCACATTTTTAAGCAGTTTCCTGAATTGTTTGGGTTTTACATCCAAAATTTAGATATCTGCAACAATGCTATTTAGTGCATCAGACCAAACAGCAGATTTTAACACCGATGCAGAAAAAAGCCTATAGAATGCCCAAAGTTTAACACCCCAAAAACAAATTTCACATGAGGAATATTGGTTTATCTCAATACTGCAAGATGGAGAAGTCATGACTCTCTAATCTATCAGCTACAATACTGATTTGCTCAAGCTGAGAAGGATGGTTCATCAAAATGCCAAAAGCCACTCTCATCAGTTTCCCCATGTCAGAAGCACAGATTCTTCTGCTTTCAGAAAAACTTATTTCTTCTACTTATGACTGATGTATTCCATTTCAACATACTTCTTGTAACACTACTGAATAGTATACATCTATTCAAGGACCAAAACAATGCTTCTAAGCCCACTTGCATAGAAAGGCAGCATTAATCTGTCAGTCAACAATGTTTCCTCAGAAATATACTTGTGAAGAATATTTTAAAAGCTATCCACTTACAAATGAAAAAAAATAACAGAACATGGGCCGCTTTTTACTCAGATTGTCAAAAAAAAAAGATCATACTGTCAAATCAATGACATTCCTTGGGACATTTTCATTAAGCACCAAAATTTATTGGACAGTTGTAAAACTATAAAGAAAATTAAAACTATCTTGCTTTATATTTAAATAATTTGCTAACAAATTACAGTTTATAAGCTTTTTACAGATAGAAAAAAAGAGCCCACAAAAAAGTAGGTAAGCAGCCCAAAGAAACATGAAAGGATCGCTACCTGATAGTGCTTGCGCAGAACTGATAAGGTGGTGTGCTGCCAAGGCGGGTAGTTCTTTGCCACATAGATGGTACAGTGAGAAGGCTTCTGGGAAGGTTCTTTAGTACTTTTCTAAACAAATAAAGAAAAAAATTAGGCAGGAGCCCTGAGGCAATACAGAATTATCAAGTACACACACTTAAAAAGATGACCTAGTACACTTCACCTTTCCTTTCACAGGTGCCATGTAGTTCTTGAGACGGAGTCGGAGGTCATGAGCTGCTTCCATGAGGTACTGAGAGGAGCGAATTAACACCTCATCCACAGGACCCGCTATCGGCCATGAGGCTCTCATGATGGAATCCGGCTTTGAGGAAAGGAAGAAGTGACATGCACCGAGATGAAAACACATCAGTATCTGGTGGTTTTTCAACCCACTATAACGTGACTGGAAACTGGAGTTTAGACAGTTTGAACCTCAATAAGCACCCACCTATAACTAGGTTGTAAAGGAATACAGCAAATAAGCATTTATTTGCAAGTGTGTTAAGGATTATACATACAATTACACCTGCCATATAGCTACATTACTTCATCTACAAGCACTAGGCACTTAAGAAAACCTTAAGTTTCATGCATAAGTGTAGGAATATTGCATTATTTGGGTTAATTTTAGATCACCTTTTTGTGAGTAGCCAAAGTGACTTGTATTAAAGTTGCGTATATCATCACAGTAACAGGCTAACTCTGTATGTTCACTGTCCTATGGACAATAAGCTATCATGGCTCTTCATATTATAAGAGATATGTTTCTTCTACTTGCATATGAATGACATCCATAAGCCTGATACAAGCCTTACTAAAAATCAGTAAAAGTTTAGATCCGAATCAAATGACAAAACCTTTCAGTAAGTACCTTTCCCAGCAGTGACCAGATGTGCTCACATAAGTGGGGACAGATAGGAGCCAACAGCAGAGTCTGAACTTCAATAAACTGAAACACCAACTCCCTGTGCATTCCTTCTATTGCCAGCTCACGATATTTATCTTTTGCTGCCTGAAACACAGCCAATGCAACCATCATTAACACACTCCAACTGCCATGCAGAAACACTTAGAAGAAAACACACACAATTCTTTGCTCTAACATGCCTTTAGAATGTAAGCCGCTTAGAACTCAATAATGGATCATTACAAGAACTGTATTTTCCTGAAGCACCTGAGTGTGAATCTGTCGGTTGGCCATTTGATTTTTGCATTAATATGGTACTTTTCAAAGAGTGTTTATTGGCACAGACATAAAAGACAAAAATATCCACAACTGTGTATCAGGTATTATCATCCCAAATAGCTTGCATAAAGATACTAATAAGTACTAAGAAAAAGGCAATGAATATGATCCATCCTTACACATACAATTCAGCCCACTTAATCATATTCCTGAATATCATAAAGGAGCCACATAAAGGAGACTCTGTAATTCATTAAGTGATGTGGCATGGTTCAGCAGACACTCCGGAGACATGGTTTATTGAATATATCAAAAAGCACTCTACTTCCAAACAATTTTGTTGATGTATTATCTGGATTTCTTATGAAGAGTTCCTTACTACAAAGGAGCTAAAGAAAGGAAACACTCTTTTTAATAGTGTCTTTTTTTAAGCAGCTTTTTGCCCATATTAGATATCAAGAATATTTGCAGTATAACAGTTGTCTTCCTCTGGACCTTTGTAGAAATGACACAAGCAGACCTTTATAATTTTACATTTATTCCATTAAAGTACTCTTGTTTCTTGGCACAATTCTGATTCCAATTCAGCTGTATAATTAAGGATCAGAGACATCAGGATCAAAAGAAATCCACAAAGTAACAAATACCAAGTGTTGGTTTCTTACACCTAAAAAGTTACCTCCTACCTGAAATTCAAAGAAGCCAGTTTTCAGAGCTTCCTTAAACATCATCTTCTCATAATTTTGGTCTGTCTTCACTATGCCTGCACTCATTTCACTAGGGAGGAAAGGGAAGTGAAAACATCAATATTGCACAGTCTGCCCCACATAATGGCAACACTGTGTAAAACAACACTATCAATGTCACCAGTGCAGCACAATCACATAACGTATTCTGTAATGTGTTTGGTTTTATGGAATTCTTTAATTTGTAGGAAAAGAAAAATAACTACAGAGATGCTCCTTGCAAGAAAAAAAAAGAACTAAACTGTATTATTAGCCTTTGTACAGTACCTGGCAAAGACTCTGTCATTGAAGGTGTTGGCAGGACCACTTCTTAGACTGTCTCTGTTTGCAATCATCTCCTTTACCCACTCCACCCACGTGTAGAGACGAAGAATACCAGCATCTGCCATGGCTTCCACAAAGTTGGCATCTTCAACAGTGTCTCCAGCATCAGCCAAAGCTAAACGCATGCCTGAAAGACACTGGATCAGCTAACATGGCTGGCATTCAATTAGCTGGTAGATATAGATGCAGGAGGCAGAGGACTCAAAATTAATTACAACTAACTTTTCATTATCAGTTAATAAAATGCAAAGTGAATTTACAAACTGCCAACTAGAAAGAGATGTCTCAAAAGATGCACTTTATCCAGGAGAGGTACACTGCCCTCCTTAGGAAGGAAACCAGACAGACACCAAGAACTAGGAGACTAGTACAATCACTGTCCAAAAAACAAAAGCATGCAAGAACAGACAAGGGCATGCATATATACACACAGCGTGCATCAACAGCATGTGTCTTATGGTTTTGTTTAAGTGAATGTGGAAGAATGAAATAGGCACCCTCTAGGAGGTCTCAACACCAGGAGCAGTTCTTGGTTGAAACAGGTGTTGTGCTAATATGCATCCCAATTTCCTAAACAGAGTTCAGCTTTTCAAACAAGAACAGGTGGTAAGCAGTAGATTTATTGCAATTCATTTCTCCAATAAACCCACTGCTCCTTTGAGAGCAAAACACTGATTTTAGTCTTTTTGGCATAACTGAAAACCAGATGCAGGTCAGAACATACTTACCATCTGCAGAGAACTTGTCAACAGCTTGAGTTAGGGTAAGAAAGTTGCCTGTAGATTTAGACATCTGAAAGAAATAGAAGAGTCTTTGTTTTCTCACACATCCATTTTGTTGTTGGATAAACAAGACAGATGCAACAAGAGTTTGGGCAAACCATTGAGAAAGTATTTTCTCATGAATCATAGCAAAAGCAGTTTGGTAAATCTGAACTAGGTCTCACAGTAAAAGCAGACTAAACTTTGCCAGCACTCATCTAACTCCTGAATGTTGAGACTTGCACAAGCTGTTACTACTGAGGTCCATATACACCACAGCTGCAGGGAAGTGGTAGCTGCCTTCTGCATCACTTGTGTTCCACTGCAGACTTTTTCAGGCTTGGAAAAATGGGACAACTGGTACCAAAATTTAATTCCAGAAGTTACTTAAATTGAACTTAAATACTACTTCAAAACTGGTGTTTTCAGCTCATCCTGCATTGATTTTTCCATAAGGACTCTGGTGGGCTTTTTACTTCATATTGGACAGTCTCTAAGGCCTAATTCCTAGGTTCAGGCACTTTTAAATTCAATTAAAATCAATTTAAGAACTTGCATACATTAGCAAGTTACTGGAACAAACTTTTTCTTCTCACTGCATCTACTCCAATGCTTAACAAAGCTAAAATTTTGTCAAAAAAAAAAATCATTCTACATTCTGTATTACCCTAAAACTTAACAGAAATACACTGAAATCTTTACTAAACTAGTGAAGCTATACAGGAGCTAACTTAAGAAAAGTGTTAGATAGAATTGGAAGAAAGGCAGGTCTTTACCTCTGATGAATGAAAAATTGGAGAGCACCAATGAAGAAACTAGAATTTTCACTATTTCCTCCTCTTAAATTCCGAGAAGGATTTTTCCAGTCTGACTGGCAAGTGCCTATTTTGACAACCACAAAAGCCATCTCACACATGAAACCTCACTATACCTTTTCAGAATTGAGAAGGAGATGTCCATTTGCTCTCACAGCTACTGGCCATTTTTCTCTGTTTGAAGACAAGATACAAAGCATTTGGTAAAGTAAATATATTTTCTCTTTCTTTTTAAAAAAAAAAAAAAAAAAACAACAAATATTTTATGTTCCAGTTTGGGATGAACACCTTAAGTGGAATCTTAAAAAAAAAATACCTAGGGGTGTCTTTAAAGATGAAAAGAACTACAATATAAGAGTTAGGGATTATCATTGCTAAAATGCAAAGCAGGGAACATCGGACCACCTACAATTATGCCTCATTTACCCCACTTCATTCTATTCAGCTACATTCAATTTAAAGGCCAGTGATTGGCATTGCCCAACAGCACTTGATAGAGCCGAGTCCCACATACCTCTACCAACGGAGGAAGCAGATATCAAGTTCCCCATGACCATTTTTACTGTACAGGATAAAACAGCTTTTCCTATATACAGTTTTATACAACTCAAACAGAGATTCAAGGGAATGCAAACATAGTATCTTAATGCACAAAACTACCCCTTTATAAAAGCACCATGTGATCAGCAAAGATTCTCAACCTGTACTGCATAGTCCATGGGAATACGTATACACTGTTTTAACAATCCTTGAGAAGTAATTAAGAAAACTTAATGATAATAAAGTTACTTAAAATCCCAGTGCAGGAATACAATTCAATACTGGAAAATACCTAGGAGGTGGTATTTACAGAAGACATTTAACTTTTATAAAACAGGCCAATGAAAGCTAGAGTTAAAATTTGTTCTCCACTTTTACACATTTGCTTTTTCATGTGGCTACCTAACTGAGCATTTCGTCCCCCCATAGATAGCTAAAACCAATGAAAAATAGCATCGAACACCACAATTCCAACATAGTCTGCATTTGGATTTAGCTCTAGATGCTGTTACTTAGTATTCTCTCCCAAAGGTGGAAAAAACCCTAAAGATACACCAATGCTGTTTCAATATGTTTTTACGCATATCCTCTAAAGAAGCACCAAGCCAAGGTACTGTTTAGTTAGGACACATAAATCCTTAGGATTGCTCTAGAGCTGATTGAAACTGCCAAGTCAATTATGCTACATGCTAGAATTCCAATGTTTAGAACAAACAGGATTTCAGCAAGTCAACTAGAAGTTGTATTATACAGTTAGATTTCAGTGTTGCTTTAAACAATGTTTTAGAATTTGTATGTAAGAATCTTGCATCTTAAAATCTTTAAAGGATTCTAGAAAAAAAAACAGAAAATAATGGTAGAAGGCCTTCAATTTCAATAACTTCTACTATAGATAATTGTAATGAAGCTGCAATATGAAAGAATACATTGAAAGAGTACATTTTCAACCTAATTCTGAATGTTGTAGAGTCCAAAAAAGCCATTAGCAAATGTACTAGAACTACAAAGTCTCCAGCTTTATCTCCTGCACACCTGTTTTGCATTATCTCCAAACTTACCTTTGATCTGACCACATAGCCACATGATTATAGAGGTAGTACGATAGATGATTTGGAACCAGATCTTTGCCAGAAACTCTGAGATCCACAGGATACCAAAATTCAAACTCCTCCTTTAGTTTGTCCAACTTTTCTTTTGGAATCTCTGTTTTAGGAAATGGAGCTGCCTTGAAGAAGATGTAATCCCAAACTTCTTTGCTCATTTGATGTGCCCTGCACAGAATTAGTGCCATATTGAGATGGCAGTAAAAGTTCCTCTTACACTCCACAGCATTTTGAATAAGACAGCTTAAAACTGTTGTTTCATTCTCACAACATACTCCGTTTGATAAGCAGAGCAAACATGGACAAAGAGTGTACAGGTACTTTGTCTAAGATCAGATGAGTGAGCTCAACATCAGCAACAAAATCAGAACTCAAAACTGCTCAAGCCATGCCCTGCTTAAAATGCCCTTTGATATTACCCAATGAAGCATGAAGATTCCCGTAAAGAAAAAGTGATTAATAATTAAAATGTAATCTTGAATGTCCTGGAAACCTGATTATTTCTTTTCCAAACACCACCCCCCACCCCTACCACCACTTGTGACCTTAACTAAATACTGAAAACCTATTACTAGTACTTAAATTTCTCCACCCTCCTTTGCACTGGGTCATTTAGCCCTTCTTTCTGTCTTCCATGAAAGCAAAAGAGCAGCAGTACAAGAGAATAGCTGTACAATTCAAGGTTGCCTCCTACATGGAAAAATTAGTGGTCTTTTCCCACTTTGAATGGAACTAATCCATTCAAAATTAACATTTACTGTAAGATACATTTTACCAATTACTAGAGGTAGGATCCACAATTTTGAATGAAAACACTGATGAGACGCAACTTAGACCCACAGTTCTGCAGCCACTGGCCTGCATTAAAAAAAAAAATCCTTCTTCTTTCTACAGAGATTTTTATTCCTAGCTCCTTAGAATTTCACTGGAGTCCACCAGATACCACCTGCACACATTTCAAACGAAATAATTTCAAATCAAAGTTTACCATTTATTAAAATCTGCTAAGGTGCTTTGGCCAGTATTATGCAGAGGGGAAAAGCATTCTGGATCCAAAATACCTCCAGTACATATTAAACAACTAGTTCAAACGATAATCAGTACCACCAGTCTGGAATAAAGTCTTACATGCACCAGTTTGCTGGTTTAGATCTGGTAGTTATTTTTCTATGCTTTAAATTATTGTTGTGCACTGTGACTTAGTTTCTGTGTTTGGTGCCAAAGATCGCTGTAACCGAACGGTGACTGACATGACGCGCCATAAATCCCCTTTTACTTTACTCAGAGTAAGTTCGTAAAAAGTGTTTGCTAACGCTGTAAGAAAGATGTTATCTACTTGCGTAAGAGTACACTCTAATTGTATATACTTAATTACATCAAATCTATAATTCAGTGCTCAGGGTGCTCACTTCAAAGTTTGTTTCCAGACATGACTAGTATGTAGGTAGCCTCTCTATAATTAGAGAGGTTTGAGCCAAAATTAAAACCTTGCCAAGTCTTTCAGAACTACTTCTGTCTGTAAGAATCTTCACTTTGCAAATGGTTTTCAGATTAGTTACAGCATTGAAAAAGGTTAAGTTCCAGTTCCAATGTGTAAACTACTCCAGCAAATAGTTCATTATGCAGAATTAGAGCATAAGACCCAAGGCAAGATTAGCAGTGGTTTTTTCAATTCCATGTGAGTTGTACTATCTCAACTCTCTGATCTCTATCACTGAAAGTTCACAACCACTCCAACCAAGAGGTCACAGAGCACTCTTAGGAGGTATTTTGGTACAAATGCCTTCTCCCCCTTACTCTGAAGGTTTCCACATACGAGTTGTGGATAAAAGACGGTTCTAAGTTTCTAAGGGAGTTACCAACGCAAAACTAAGTGCTAATCTTGCCCACTTTGTACACTGAAGCATAAAGTATTTTATAGTTGCAAAGCAGTCTCAATAAGCAGACACTTCAGCAGCCACTGAAACCAATCACTCAAACACACCCAGCAAGGACCATTTCAAGGCAAGACAAACAATTATTAAATAAGGGGATTTACTCTGCATACAGCTCTGCTTTCAGGGACTTTCCTCCTCTCTCTCTGACCACCATACCCCTTTCGCTTTCCTTATTTCCCTTCATGCAGATTTGCTGTAACTTAGCTAACAGCAGGTTGTTTTAACAATGATGCTTTTTAAACACAAAAGCAAAGAATCAGCGGGCTTGGCAAGTCTTTGTCAATAACAATTCAGGAGATAAGCACACCAAATTAAACCAGAAAACTTAATGATTCACTCTCCTGACCTGATGCCTAGAGGAGATTCTCCTTGGCCCCTCAGGTTACCTCCCTGTAACAGATGAGCCACTGTGTAATAGGCCATGTAGATAGTTGAGTCAGAGAGAGACTCTATCAGCCACTGCTCATCCCAAGGTAATCGGGTACCTAGAAGAGATAGAAGTCAGGTATCACATATGGTCAGTATCATCCCTAACAAGCGTGACACTCAAGCCTACATAAGCAGTTTATGACTTTCAGTGGAACACACACACACAGACACACACACACAGACACACACACACAGACACACACACACAGACACACACACACAGACACACACACACAGACACACACACACAGACACACACACACATGCAAGTACCTATGCTTATGCTTTTAAAAACCTTCTTAAAAATTCAACTTATGCATTTGAAAATGTTATTAAAGAGAAAATAACTGCTATTTTTGTAGTCAGTTTCTTAACACAACTGTCAAACAAATTTCAGCTCATGATCATTTGCTGTGCATTATAATGCAGTTAAAACAGTTGTCCCATGTCATAGACTACACAAGTTGAAGGCTAGTCAAAATTTAAGGAGAACACCCAAGAAATGGTATTAGTTCCTTCTATGAGGTCCCTTCCAAACCAATGGCCCAGGCAAAAAGCTATAGAGATAAACAGAATCATCATAGTAATGCAAAAATAAAATCACCCCTGGTCACAGGTGTTTTCAAGAAAGCGTGCCTTCTCTGGGATGCTGGGTCAAGATGTAAGTTGGATAAATCTGTTCTACACTTGCCTATACCAGTTTGGATTCTAGACAGCACTTAAGCCTTCCAAATGAAGTGATGAGTACCATGCTCATGAAGCACTGAGTGAGAAAACAAGTGTTTTGCCTACCTAAGCCATATGTCCTGGAGCATGCATGCTCTTGCAGCCAACCTAAAGTAGCTTCAAAATTTCTCCTAGTCTCTTCACAAAACCTGTAAGAAATAAGCTATTACTAATTACTCCTCTCAGGCCTCTTAGACCATCACCAGCAGCAAACCATCACTACCCTTTACATCTGCTTTTATAACTTACGTCTCTAGATGTTTCAAGCACTCTGATGCCTGTTTCTTCCAGTTCACTTCACCATAATCTAAATACCTACAGTCAGGAAAAGCTTATTGTAATAAAGCAATCCACAAGTAGGATACAGTTTGGCAGTAACTTTTCTAACTACAGCTTTACTTCACTTACCACTGGTCACAAAGGGCCACAACACATTCATCAGCAGACCTCGATATAACTTGTTTCTCAGGTTCCATATAAATCATGGCTTCATCCTAAGAGTTGAAAGGGCAATAAAAGCCAAGATTTAAGTACTTAGCAAAGTCTTGAAAACTCTCACATCTTACTAAAAAGCATCCTCTCCATTCTTATCTGTTTTACAGCATTTTTTGCATGGCTTTCATCACTGCACAGGCTCTCTGCCTCAGTATTTACTTTAAAATGAGGGCAACCACTTTTCTGAGGTATCAGTTCACATAATTTTGTAAAGAATGTCTCCATGCATGATGAAAAGGAGGACAGAAGCACAAAATATTACTCATTCACTATGCTCCTACTGATCAAAACAGCTACTAGAAAACCTAGGGGAACAGAGGGAAGGGGAAAGTAAAGAAGAATAGAATGGCGAGCCTTAATTCTACCTTCACAAACCACGTATTCTGATGGAGGATGAAGTGTTATATTATAATCTGAACACAACAATGCTGCAACAATATTGACTGCATAACTGAAGCCTCTCCCACTTCTAATTTTCATCAGGAAAATCTTATTAGAGAGATGACACGATCATTGTTCACTTACTACTCTTCCTTCTCTGCATGATGAACCCCAGAAATGGGGTGTTTGCATGTCACAGATATCCTTTATTGTTAGGCTTGAAGAAGACTGACAATTCAGATCTTACACTTTCAGTATCTTCCCAACTATATCAAAGATTAAATCAGACCACCGAAATATTTCCTAGACAAAGTGATGGGATGAAGCAGGGAATAAGAGGTCTTTAATTAAGCTATTCATCTCACTTAGTCCAAGAACACAAGGTTGTTCTTTTAGCAGGATTTCATATTCTGTAGTGATCCAAAGCACCACTAAGAGGACTGCAGAACCAAAACAGAGGTTTCTTCAGCAACTCTGCTACTGTGAAAAAGACAAAATGGGTAATTTAAAAGAAGCTGTGTGCATACTACCACATACATTATCCACCATCATCTTCTGAATAAGTTTCTTGACATCTTGAACTTTTTGTCCTTTGAATCCATCCACCAACATTACCTGTAAAGATGGGTCACAGGAGTTGATTTTTTTTTTTTTTAAATTAACAAGAAACAGGTGCAATAGCTCTTTAGATCAACATAAAGAAGTAGCAGTTACTGCAATCTTTGACATGCAAAAAACAGGAATACAGATTTTTTTTCATTAAATAAACAGTCAACTTTACCCAAAATGACTTTGTATACATGTCAGCATGCACATAAAATTGTGCCAGCTTACAAGAAAACAGCTAAGGAATACATCATAGTAAGCCATTACACAAGTAGACAGAAGATTTGAAGGGGAAAAAAAAAAAAACCAAAACACAAACTAAAAGAACACCCACAACACACACCAACACATTGCTCTCTTCATATCAGTTTCCAAATCAATACTTGTAACAAAATTGATCAACTCCCCAGAACGTGATCACTTGCTAGGAAACCAGATTATAAATCTCAGTTTGCAGTCCTACATTCCTCCATTCTCTTTCTTCAATTCTACGTAACTCCTCCAACTGCAGAACTTGACTGCAGGAAAAGGCTAAATGAGAAGTGGTCTAGGGAAAAAAGAATATATCTCCCTCTTTCTTGAAGCCTTTTTTTTTTTATTTTATTCTTTATCCACTTCTTGTCTCCTAATCAAATTCAGCAAGAAAACATTTATCAAAATCTTTAATTACTTACTCCCTCATAAAACCCTTTCAGGTACACTCTCTCCTTGGCCTCAGCAAGTTTCTCTCTGTCATTCTGGCTCTGAATTTTGAGCTCATCACAGACTGATGGAGCACAAAGGTTGCCGTAGCCTGGGATTTCAATGATGGGCACCTGAGAATGAATAAAACAGTGTCAGATATTCAGTTCAAATTATCTCATGTCATAAAGTCTACACAAAGATTTGTTGCCCAGATTTCACAAGCTTCACTAGAAGCAATGCACTGAACAAATCAGAGACAAGTATATTTTGCTTGGTTTACAACCCCTAGGCTGACATGGGAGTCTGAACCAGAGATTATGAAGGGGAAAAAAAGGCAGTCATTACTAGCTACCTGAAAGTGTTTGTGCTGCGTGATAACTTGGCCAAAAGCAATATGAACCAAAGAGCCCTAATGGCAGCAGAAGCAGGTGCTAGGGCTATGTCAAACTTCTACTGTATCGTGCTACTCTGATGTTTAGAGCATCTGTTACTAATCAAGTTACATAGGACTTGCAAAAGTATTAGTTCAATTCTACTCATCAAATCAAGAATTCGTGGTAGTCCCCAGAGTGACTGATCTGCCCTAACAAGCAATAGCTTTGTTTTATCTCCTGATATGACACCATTACCAAGCTGTACCAGTACTGTACCAAGCTAGCGTGTGGAAGCAAGGCTAATGCAGAATATTGGGATGGCTTTACCTGTAACCTAAGTTTTCTAACGAAAACGGATCCAGCTATGAGTCTGCATTAACAGTAAGGGACTTTAGCTCTTTGCATAGAACAGATACAATAATACTCTGGCCATTAAGACTGTAAGTTTAAAGCAACCAACAGGTTGTCAGTATAATGATGGAATCCATTCTCCAAAATAGTAATTCCCACAAAAATTAATAATTTTCTTTATCTCTTAAGTATAGCATAGAATAACAAATCTTGGTTGCAACCCTTAACAGACCAAGTATTACAACTATAGCAAAACATGAAAACTTTAAACTTTTCAGCTCTTTCAGCTGAAGAGGACTTTAAATAGAAATTCTGGAAAAAGCAGGCACAGTTCTTGGCACATTTCTCATCAGTGAATACGAAGTAGTGTGTATTGCAGATGGACACATTTGGGTGTACTTACTGGTTCAAACGGCAGGACCATTTCATCTTTGATGCCATACTTCACCCTCAAAGCCTTTGAACGTTAGAAGAAAAAAATGCAATACAGTTAGAAGAAAAATCTTCTAGATTTAAAGGTTTCTATCCACTCATAGGGACTTTCTTGTACATAATATTTTATTATAAAGCAGACTAAGCCATTTCCCTGTCTTCTCACCATTTCTCACAACTGAGTTTAATGTCTATCTCATTTCCATGTGATTCTTTGTCATAATCATCTACATTTTTACGAGGAGAAAAAACCACTATCCCTCTACCCTGAAAATGAGTGGGACAAAAATTCAATAGCCAGGGATAGCTGTTTAGACACTGATGTACTCTTGAAACCGTAATAGCAACAGTTACTTTAAGTCTCATTTGAAATTTATACAGAGCTCTTAATCTCATCTCTGGAAGTAATTTCCACAACAGGAATTTATTTCTATTTCACTGGTACTCTTCTATACCTTAATATGCAGCAGAAGTTACACGATTCTATTCCCAGACTTCAAGAAGAGTTTTGGATGAAACATCTGTCCCAGCCCAGCTGGTTTTAACTTCATTTATTTTTAACTACTTTGATTTCAAGGTAGAGATAGCAAAACTCCAATTAAAGCAAGTTTCGTTTTACCCAATGGATATCCATTTTTGACCTTCCACACTATGGAAAGGAAACAGAAGCAATTCTGTTAATGACTGACCTGTTTTTTCTTCAAATCTCTCAGGGCTGCAATGTCATCTGGAGAATCAGAGGGAACACTTGTAACCACTCCAGTTCCTTGACAAAGAAAGAGATACAATAGATAAAAAGATGAGCCAACACATATTGAATGCACAGTGTGCATCAAACAGGTTTTGGCAGGACACTGTTGTAAAGTTACCTTTATCTTCCTTGATTGTGAGCATGGGAAGAGCATATATAACTTTGTAGGTGGTAAGAGGTGCAGAAAGTGCAGCGCCAAGAATCTCCTATGCAGGACAAAGGAATATCATTACAATAAATAGTACTTTTTCAGCCTAACTGAGTAAGCTTTCCTGGCTGATATTCTTTACATTTACTGGCATTCCTTAAATATTACAAAGAAATAAATTAAGATATATATATATAGTTAGACAAGGAGGAAGTACGTATGAAAAGCATGTGTGTATCATTTGAGACAGTATATGGACTATTTACTGGTAGAAAAGTCAAATACCAGATAACAGAGAAAAGCAAAACTACTGAAAGTGTAGAGTTGGAAAAAGATAGTAAGCAGGAGAACAGTTTGCCTCCAAGTATCTGAAGCACATCAGCATCAAGACAGGAATGAATTAGGAAGCCAGTGTCAAAAGCTAGATTAAACAAAGTCAGTAAAAGCATATTGTCAAGACCATTTATGCACTGACAGGAGGTAGTCTAGATGCTGCAGTTGTCTTTTATTACCTCTCTAATTTGCTTGAATTCACGTCTACTAACAAAGAAACAAAAACTGCATTTTCTACTTCATCCTTCAGAGCAGGATCAAGATGGTGACAAGTTTTAGTGAATGGAGATCAAGTGATGTAAACAGCATGAAGGTACTTGGTATTAGGATGAACAAACACCACTAACTACACTTATTCAAAGCACGGAAGTTAAGAATATTAAATACCAAAAACACTAACATTCAAGTACTAAGGTAAGAAAGCTTCATTTACAAAGATGTACTGGCAATTTCAGCATCAACAAAAAGCCTTTTTCACATAACCCTTTCTAGCTATTACTTTTTTCCCCTCCCTTTCCACTCCCATAGAGTCACTCTTCCCAGCATGCAGAAAAGTGTTACTTAAAACCATTCCTTCATCAAGAAATGCTAAGGCATACTAACGCATCAGGTTAATCTCCCAGAAGTAGCTGTAGCTTGGCTGCCAAGGAAGCTGTCTTCTGCTTGCTTTTTTAGTCACTAAACACTCCAAATTTTTTGTAATAATTCCTATATTTCCTTTATAAGTAGAATTCTCTCATCACCTTTGTAAGTATAAGCTTCACAGGAACATATAAGCCTGATCAGCAAACTGCAAGATGCTTACTTCTCCCATCAGCTCCTTGACAACAGGTACGACTCCATTATCTTTTGTAAAGCCCTGGTAGGACATGTTCCTGGCAGCTCTTTGGGTACAGATAAAAATATCCCCATTCATAGTTTCAAAGCCGATGTACTTCATATCTGGGCGAACCCAGCAGTTAGTCTGTCCAAACATGGTCTCTGGTCTAAGCGTAGCAGCCACCAGGAAGATATTTTTTCCTCTTAGGCCACTAGGGGGAAAAAAGTATTTTATAAGTCACCAAAATAAAAACATTCAGGGCAATACAAAACATGCTTTTAAGCTAATATGAACTTTTATGTAACATTTCCTAAGGGATGAAAGTGGGTCATTAAGTTCTTTGTGGGTTTTTCATTTTCTTTCTTTTTTTTTTTTTAAACTCCAATTTGAGTTCCACACAGACTAGTGAGTACAGCAGCTCAAAACAGAGACCAAGTCTTTGAAGCGACAGAAGTAACAGGGTGAAATTAAATTCTGCCTTAGGGAAAATGGAGTGTCTAATTTAATGGTCACTTCTGGCCATAAGATAGAACCTATTTGCCATTACGAATTCAAGACCTACCTTAATTTTGCAGGATAAGGATCTAACACCTTCATTTTTATTAGCGTATATTCTTGAGGCCCAACACCCTACAATTCACATAAGCAATGCAGCAATCAGTATATGACATTGACTCAAGCAGTAAAGAAAATAAATCCTATTCTGTAGTAACCTAACCCAAATGTTACTCAAGGTACTGATGCTTTCTCCAAAGTAAATCATATTTCCATTAATACAAATGGCCGTTTACTAAAATGCAGACTGGAGAGAGAGGTTATACTTTATTCCTATGTCCAAAAATTTACTCGTAACAGCCACCATCTCAGCAACACATAAGTTAATAACAGCTTATTTGTTTTGTTTCAACAGACAGATATGATATGATGTAGTGATGCTCCTGGCACAAATTGCCAAATAATCACAGAAAACAGCTACAATGGAAAATACTATCCATAGTTCAAGACAAATATTGTCAATAAAGGAGTTCATTCAATTTTCACATGTACTGACAACTGAAAACTGGTAACTCTATATGTACAAAATACATTTTGCTCCAAGATACAATTTATTTTTCCATTCAGTATTTAAAATCATAAGCAATGCATAAAAATGTCCATTAAAAATATTACCTCTCCTGTTTGCCTGTCATGATCCATGCAAGGCTGTCCATCTTTTGGAGAATAAATTGTATATCTAGAAAAAGGTATGTTGCCATTTAGTAGCAAATACAATAAAATAAAGACCTTTACGAAAAAGAGACTTCTTAATGGTATTTACAAATTTTGCATCAATCTGTTTCCACCAATGTCAATGTTCAGTTTTTGCAAGAGCTTTCAGCATTGGCCCTATTTTGCTTTGAGTTGGTATCCATGGAAAAACTAAAACAGAAACACAATCTCACACACTTTGCTAGCACAATACATACATTACTTTACTGTGTCTAGTAGAGCATTTGAAATGAAAGGATTTGAGTTTAATATGAGTTATAGGCATGTTATAGAGACATGTCATAGGGTTCCATCCTCGGTAAAGCTGAGCTTATCCATATTTACAATAAACTCAGAGTTGAGTGGCAGGCTTACCGTTTCCCAAACTTAATCTTATTTCTTTCCTTTAATGTAAGAAATTGCCATCGCACAAAGGAATCATAATAAGGGTTAATATCTGTAGTAACAAAAGAACGCCTCCAATCCACCTGGAAATGCATAAGAGTCTCTAGTAAGTAAATACAATAAAGAAATTCAAGGAACCTCACAATAGCAAAACTATTATTTTAAAAATAAAAAGAAGTTTCTCTCCAAAAAGATAATGCAAGTACATATCACACAAAGGGTGCATGCTTAAAAACATAACTATGCAGTCTGTATGTGCATCGTCTTTCAGAGCTGAGATGTCAAAGACTGAAGGCCCTGTCTGCTGACTGTGAATTTTAGAGATTTTGTAGTAGTTTTAACCAATCGCTCCAGCTAAATTTCAGCACTACCTTGTTTCATAATCTCTATATGTCTTTATTTTTAAAAATCTGTTGTCAGCAGGACAAGTATCTTTATTTAATATTACATCATTACTCTTCCTAAAACTATTGTCAGTTCTGACTACAGAACAGATATCTAACATGGAAACAAGAAGTGAAAGTCGTAACTCCTTTATCTGATTCTTGTTTCCAGTTGTGACCACTGCGTAGGGTATAAGCTCTATATAAGAAAGCACTTAATTATCAACCAAGACCATTAAAAGGTTAAATGAATAATTCCAAAAATACTAGAAGTGTTTCTGGAATAACATTGGTATTATGCAGAAAATCTCAAAGGAGAAGCAGCATATTCATAAACATTATGACAGTACGAGTCATACTGAATTTTATATTTCATACAGTTACCTTCAATCCCATGCTTTTCAGATCCTGGACAGCAAGGGGAGGAAAATAATCCAGCCAATGCTCAGCTTCAGAAAAACTGACTACTTCTTCATCAGAAAGACCCAAAGACTTCATGATTCCCCACTGGTATTTGGAAGAGCCAGTCTTGGCAGCAGCCTTACTCTGAAAGGACAATTGTGATTAGGAAAAAGTTCTTGTATTCACAATAGCTTTATATGCTTGAGAGCATTTTTTCTCTATTAATGTTATGGTTTCTATTTCCAGATATACAAGTTAATATAAATATTCTAGCGTCCTTTCTCTTGCAGTGAAGATTAATAATCAGTTTCTGATCTACACTATTTCCCAGCTTGTATTCAACTGTACACACATTAATCCCCTTCTTTTCAACTGTTACATGCTTAGATGTATCTGATACATCTCTAGAAATGACCAGTTCACTGAGGTCCTGCTCAAATAAATGGGTGTGTTTACCATGAAAAGGTAGAGCAGTCCTGTACTATATCCTTGTATCAAAAACCTTTTCTGCTGTTACTTTGTTCATATTACTTTTTCCAGCTATTGTCCTTCAAATATCTTATGTCTCTATCCAACAGCAACTTAGTACCTGCAAGAGTAGGCAAGATCACATCTTCTGTTGATGTAGAGCAGACAGAATCCCAAATCTAATGCTTCCAGTGTGACAATCTCTTTAGCATACAGAAACAGTATACATAAGAACATCTCTAAATTTTTCCTAGACTTTATTTTCTTCTTTGCTTTATGATACTCCCAAAATCATAAGTCTCATTTAAATACCTGATAGGCCAAAATAGTTTGGATTATCTTATTTAGCATATCTAGCCAGAATAGGCTAGATAACAACTTACAAAAGAATAATCAGAGTAGTAGGTATATATATCCCCCACCACTGAGAAAGCAGGGTTATTTCCTACAACTTGTTTGTGAATGCTTTGTGCGGAGGGCAGAAATCAGAGTATTACTCTGGATGATCTCATTTTTCTCAGGAAACTATCAAATAGTGCACCAGCTCACCATTAAGATTCCATGAATTAAAACGGTATCTCTGGAACCATACAGCTGATGCATTTTTTTCAAGTCTACCTTAAAAGTTCCCAGCTAACGTGGAAAAAACAATGTAAATACTTGTATCACAGGTTTCTCTGAGAAGTGTGAAAGAGGAAAAACCGATAATGCATACTTTGAAGCTTTGAGAGCACAGCTACCAATCCACAAAATCTTCGTTTAAAGTTTTACCTTTTTGCCTTTTGCTTTGTCTTTGATGATAATGTCGTCTTCTTTTTTAGCAGAATTTTCTTCCTCTTCTTCCTCCTCATCAGGAAATTCAGGTGGGCAGCCATATAACTCCATTTCTCTTTTTAGCTTATCTGCACAAGCCTAAATAGAGTCATTGGTAGTCTATCAGCACTTTTCTGTGGCAATTGCTCCAATCACAGTTAAGGAATGCTTTTTACTGATAACTTTTTCTGGACATTACATTAACTTCTGGGAGATCTTGCAACTTCAAGAATGCCTGCCATGGCAGGAAGAGGTTTAGAGCGAGGATTTTCTTGCAAATGAAAAAATACGGTAGGTAAATTTAATTTTAAAGCATTTTATTTTCTAGAAAATCATAATGTATAGTTTAAGCACCACACACCTTTACTACAAATTCAGGTTTCAAATCGCACTATCTTGATGAATTTTTGAATAAATTAACATCATATTCTGGATGGACAATAAGCAATGCTCTAAGTAGCCTCAAGTATAAAAAACATTAGAAAAAGCCCTCAGTAACTCAAACCATCATACCTTTATAGGCATCCCAGTGCAGTGTAGACCAAATGGAAACAAGCAGTTCTTTCCCTTTAGCCTCTGATACCCAATTGCGAACTATATAAAGTGGAAGAATGAGACAGATGAAACAAGAATGGCAAAAGGCTAAATTAGCACCCTTCTCCAAAAATAAGTTCAATTCCTTCTTTAACATGAAACTACTGAAAGATAGACGAACACAATCAACAGCATCTAGGAAGCTAATTAAAGGAAAAGAAGATGAAACTAAGTTTTGTTATCAGGTCTGCCACTGCCTGGTTGCATAAGTACAAGCTTTCCTAATTTTCAGGGGCCTGTTTTTGACTAGAGAAGAATGGGTGCAGATTTTGTATCGATCCACTAGTACCTAAAACTTGTTAACACAAAGGTAATAGAGCACAGTATTCACAAACAAAAGAGACAGTAAGATTTCTTGTGAAGTGTGCGCCATTTAGTAGTTAGACAAATGGTAAGCAGCAGCACCTCCTAAAAATCTTGGCAAATCTGAAAGAATGAATAGAGGAAACACCTGTGTCTAGTCTCCTAGAATTAAAAAAAGCCATCAGTGGCAGTTCTCTTGAACCAGCAGTATTTCCACTGAAAATATGGGAAAAAGGGAAAGTTTGAATAAGTCATTATTGAATCTATACAGTAATTAACAACGCATTCTGTTAGCTCAAAATTTAACTACAAAATTAGCATTTGTTCTAGAGTAGTATTTAAAGGTATTAGCAAAGGAAAATTTTTACCTCACATTTAGATAAAGAAAACGTGTGTCCCAGGTGAAGGCGGCCGTTCATGTAGGGATAAGGAAATGTAACAAAGTACTTTCCTTTGCTGAGAAGAATTAAAACATGTAATTAGCTTTTAAAATAGCCATCAGACAGTGCACAAGTAGAACAGTTAACTGATATTAACTGATATGTTCAGCTATTATCAGCCCACAGTGACATCAAAATAATATTTTCCCTGTCAGTCTTTTATTTTAAAGAACTGATACGCTAACAGGTTTTATCATCTTTTAAAAAAAAAAAAAAAAAAAAAAACCAAAAAAACACCACAACACACCACCACAAAAGAAAAAACCCACACAGGACTGACATGACAAAGAAACTTTGAAATAGATATAACATCTTCCCAAAGGTAAGTTAATTACTGCAAAGGCCTAAAGTCATTTATTTAATCTCCCACTGCCTGAGTTCATATGTTTTTAGTGGCACATTGTAAATAATTACTCATTTCACAAGGATATATTGTTGCACAGTGTTTTGAATATGTATTACACTGTTGTAACCTGACCTCTCAAAGCAACTAATTTCTAGATCTTTAAGACATGGTAAATTTCTACCTCCATCTTTGCGCTCTACTTCATGCCTTGTCTTTTCCCTTCAGACACTACCCCTGATGTATAAACATGCATAAATAAAGTCTAAGTCATTTGTTTGCTTGCAAAATATACAATTTAAGAAGCAGCCATCTGTTACACAACTTTAGTTATTATCTTGGTTTAGTTTGACTTTCCCACACCACAAATAACTAACCTCATATTGCCAAGGTCACTGCTTTTTCACTCAGACACCTACCCAAAACAACTAATGCTGTTCCACAAGGAAGCCTCCCTCCACACTGTAAAGAGCATCAATGCTATTGATCTGAGAGGAATTGTGCTCCCAAGTGTGCTAAGCGTTTCTAGAGGTTCTGCCTTAAACAAGTTTCTCAGGGTTACTCTGGGGCAGAAATAAATTCTTCCTTCACCCATGAAACACGCTTCCTCCCAGCAGCTCTGCTCCATCCCTTCCTGGGGCGGTCAGGAATGCTGCTGCCCTCACAGGCCTGAGCGAGCGCGACCAAGGCAGCTCAGAAGCTGTCCCCCCATCAGCTCACTCAAGCAGCACTGCACCTACCACCATCGGGGCAGATAAAGGGATGGAACATAACATTAAAGCTTGGTAGCTGCTCAGGCACTAGAGCAGGCTGTATCTGCCACGTGGAAAGCAAACAGAGTCCAGACCAGCGCTACACATGCCTGCTATTTTAGAAGAACCAACTTCAGAAAGCTGAGAATGGTTATGAAACCAACCAGGTGGGAGAAAATTTAAGCAAAGAAATAAGCACCTTCTACAATCAACAGACAGCAGCTCAGGAATATTTTACCACAAGACCAGAAAGCCATCATCAAAGCAAAATGTTATGTTGACCAAAACCAGCATAGACTAAAAGTAGAACGCTCTGTATAAAAAAAAAAAAAATCTTTAACTAACAAATACAAAAAACAAGGTAAAATTCACAGCAGTTCAAATAAATTAGAAGTGGCAAATACCAAAAAGGAAAGGAAAAACCCAGATAAACCTCAGTACAGATTCACACTCAGAGATGATGTCAACAAGAAGGTTTTTTCTTTTATTTTAACAAAATAAAAGAACAAAGGTAATCCTACCAATGGCATTATTACATGGGAACAGCAGAAAACAAGAGATGGTTCAGACACAGTCCCGCTAGAAACACAATGAAATTACATCAGCAGAGGAAGCTTCAAGAGAAGAAGCCAAAATATAACAAATGCAGTGACTGGAACTGAAGTTAGAGAACTTCATAGTTCATAAAAAACTTTATAAACTAATAAAAAAATAAATCAGGAACATTGTTAGCCATTAAAACAACCTGAGAATATCTGTGGTGGAATTCCATTCTTTTTAATTAAGGGTTAGTTTTTCTTCCCAGGGAATCTCCTCTAGTTCAAACAGGAATTATATCAAAGAATTTATTAAGTCTGAGTGTTGGAAAAGGCCAACCACATTATAAGTCATCTCTCCTGACCCCTTTTCTTTAAGTAACTGTGATCTTTAATAATGATACAGATACTCCTGCTATCATTTCCTAGGATTGACTTTTGCATGAACAGCAACAGATCTCTTACAGCAGTTCCATCTACATCATAGTAGAGCTTTACTAGTTCAACACAAGAAAAAACATTGTAAGTAAATCCTTTTCCTGGCACAGAATGAAATCCCACTGTGACTACACAATGACTGACCACAGAAATGTTCTGCCAGCATCATCTCTCTCTCTCCTCTAGGGTAGCTTTTAGTAGTATCAGCTATTTTATGGAAATACATAGAAGTTTAAGACAAAACCCTGACACTTTAACTAGAAGTATAAGAACATTAGTTTGGCAAAGCAGCTTCTTCTCTATTTATAAGGTGGTCAGATGTTACCACAATGAACACTGAAACTTCATATTAAATTGCTCCATATTGTAAAACTGACCTACTACTTTCATTTTCAGTCTTAAATTTCAACCTGTAAGTATTAATTACAGCCTTAAATTTCAACCTGTAAGATAGTGAATACTTAAAGCACAGACTGCATTTCTTTTAAGTAAAAAAAAGTTATACAGTGTGAGCAACACACCCCCACACAACAGTTTTTATTACACCTCCTAATTTAGCATTCAAATCTCCTGACCCATTCAGGTCCTTCAGTCTTTACTCAGTCCTGGGACTAATTTTGCTGGAGCTGCAGATCACAAGAAGTGCTCTACAACTAACAAAGTAGTGGGACAAACCTCTGCAATATAGTTCACGTACAAAAAGAAATCACAGCACCTCATCTGAGGATCAGTAATGATCACACACCTGGCCTTCATCCACTTCTACGCAAAGCAGAACAGGTTGGCCTACACCAGGACCAAGATATTTGTTTAACAATTTTCTTTTCTCAATGAAGCAGAGCAAGTACACATCTCCCTTCAGTTAAAGGAATGGTCCTTTCTAACTGGGAGAGTAAAAGCCCTCCCACTACTACGGGCTCAGGCATCACATTGAGAAGCGTCCTCCATGTCAAAAAGTAGAAGTCACCAAAGAGAATCCATTTTTAAAATCTCAGAGGGTACTGATACTATCAAGGAACAAGAAGGCTTTTTTCATCCTACTGGAACTTGGCCAACACATGTACACCACTGCCTCATGTAGTCAGCTATAGAAATGCCAACTTAATGCATAAGTTAAGCACCTCCAGGTGATCCAAGAACGCTATTCATTCAAAAGAGGACACCTTTTCCCCCCCTGGATTTTGAAGGAAAAAAGTTCCTTTGAAAAGACATTTCAAGCAGTTAAGAGATAAAATCTGTAAAAAAAAGTAATGATACCTCTTTTGGTTCTGCCTATCCGAAGCATCAATCTCAAAGATTCGCTCATCATCCCACTTTTGCTGGATGTCTTTTTCAATTTTCTTTAGGAAATCGACTTTTGCTGTCCCTTTACGTTCCTGTTAAACAGGAAGAGGAAGAAAAGTCTGGCTGAATGGGTTAACAAATACAGAATTGTAATATATTACAGAACTCTCCTAAACTCTTTTCGTTATAGGCAAGCATTTCTCTGGTTCCATAACACTGCAGCATAATCTCACAACAGAGCATCATTAACGTGATCAGTGATTGGTCTGTGTAAATCTGTATCCTTGAGATTCAGCCTTCTGAAACAAGATCTAAAATCTGTAAGGAAAGGGTTAACAACCTTCTTCAAAGGCAAAGGACTCTATGTAGCCAACATCACATGCACACACTAACAAACTGATCATCTTGCCCGTAACTAACAAACTCAGAGGTGTCTGAATTGAGGAGATAGGAGTGGATATAAATCGTAAGTGAAAAAAACCCATGGAATTCTGTTTTTGTTCCAGACTCTTCATAAACCCCACATAATGTTTCTTCATCTTGCTATACATTAAGTGGGATAGTACTTCCTATGCCAGGAGAAGAGTCTGGCATACAAGCCTACTCTAATTGTAGTTCACAAAGCGAGTTCTTCAGGTAAAGTATTTTAAGTTCCATGGGTGTTTAAACACCACTAGTAAGTGTTAAGTATTCCTTCTTATTATTCTTTTATCATACAACATATTGCAAGTGTTAAAGGATACATGCTCTACAGATAATGCAGTCATAAAGCCTGACATACACAAAGTTTGAGGGTTTGGGTTTTCCTCCCCCAAGATCAAGGCACTACCAGGATATTTGGGGCAGAAATTGTGCGTACCTTTACTCATATAAACAAACAGAAATCTGTTTAACAATAAAAGTACTACTCAAAATAGCTTTAAAAGAAAAGCAAAGATATTATTGTAACTTAATGAAAAGTTCTAACTCATGCCAAAAAGGTTAATCACTAGTCCTTTATTCCCCTGTGGTACTGAATCATTCACCTTAGCGTGGCTCTTCCATTTTACTAATTATTATGTCACCTATTAAACCATGAAACCAGCTGCAGAAAGTAGCTCGGGCTTTCAAAGCCTTTATCAGCCGTGTACGTGTTCCAGAAACACTGCCCACCGATGCCGGCGGCTGAACGAACTTAGCAACACGCGAAGGCAGCTGAAGAGACTGCCAGGCTGCCACCGCCTCCCCTCCACGGGGAACCCTGCCCTCGGATCGTCCTCCTACGCGAAACCGCCTTGTGAAACGGGGGAGCCACGCTGGCGCTGAGGGGAGCGCGGGGAGCCCGGGCACCGGCCCCGGCAGGCGGCCGTCCCCACGCGAAGGGGCCACGCTCCTCGCGGGCGGAGAGGGCCGGGCGGACACTCCGCACAGGCCCCGCCACGAACCTCGACCACAAAATTGGACCCCGCGGGCCGGGCCGGGCCGGGCCGGGTCCGGAGCTCCCGCACGGCCACGCCGCGCAGAGCAAAGCACGGACGCCGGGAGCCGCGCCCCGCCCGCACTCACCGCCATGCTGCCGGGCCGCCGCGCCTGACGGGAGACGGAGCGCCCCGCCCCGCTGCCCGGGGCCNCCTGCGGGCGTGGGCCTTTTGTAATGCGAGTTAGCCCGGACTGAGCCCCGCTCCCAGGTCCAGGCCAGCAGTGGCGGAGCCAAGCAGGGGCAGGGCCGCAGGCCTGCTCGCTGGAAGGGCGGCCACGGCTCTTGGGCAAGCGGCCCGCGAGCGGGCTGGGCGCGGCGGGGCCTCGTGGGCCTGGCCGGTAAGGCAGGCTCGCACCGGCAGAGCCCGGCGAGCCGCGTGGCCTCCGCCTCCCCCAGCCGCAGCACAGGCCTCGGCATCGACCCACGTACGGGAGGCTGGGGCGCGTCACGGCGGCCCGGTTTGCCAACGCAAAGGCCCGAACCCGCAGCGCGGCCGCGGCTCCCCCTGCGGAAACCTCGAAAAAGGGAAAAATAAAATAAATCCACCTGCCCCGGTCAGGCCGCGCCGCGGAGCTCCCGCCGGGCCGCTGGGGGCGCCACCTCGGCGGGCTGCGCGGGCGCCGGGGCGCGCTGCCCCTTTAAGAGCACCCCCAAAGATGTCGCAGCGGGGTTCATGTGCTAGCTCGACCTAGCATGCTGGTTCTCCGCTGACCTTCGGGACGGGCTCTTCGAGGCTGCTATTGGCTCGCAGCGTAAGAGCGCCGCCGTCTGATTGGTGAGCGGCGGCCTGGTCCCGCCCCGGCTATGCCCAGCAGGTTGCGTTGCGGGTTGGCGGCTAGTTCCTGTACTAGGCCTCGGCGGGGGGAAGGGGCCGGGGCGAGCAACTGCTGCGGGGAGTGGGCCGGGCCGGGCGGCGGCGATGGCGGCGGCGGTGTAGAGCAAAGCCGGGCGGAGCAGCGGGGCCACCATGATCATAGAGAACGTGGACGCTCTCAAGTCTTGGCTGGCCAAGTTGCTGGAGCCGATGTGAGTGCGGGCGGGGGCAGGGCCGTCCCGGCCGGCGGTGTGGCGGCGGGGCAGGGCTGGTCCCCGCCGTCAGGGGAGGCGGCTCCTCGCTGGGGGGTGGGCGCGGAGGCCGGGGCGGGCAGCGCTTTCTACGGGCCCCTCGGAACGGGGCTGCGCGCGGGGCCGGGACGCGGGAGGCGGGCGAGGCGCCGGGCCCTGCCCCCACCTGCCCTCCCTCGCCCCGCCGCTGCGGCGCCCGGGGCAACCCCGTGTCCTGAGGCCCCGGGAGGTGACAAGGCCCGGTCCGGAGCCGCGCGGGTGGCTCGCCTGGTGGCCAGCGCTTCTGAGCACACGCTCGGCTTACCGGAGACTCCGGTTTAAAGGGCTTGGGCCCAGGGTTGGGATTTACCCAGGGCCGGTGCGCTGAGCCTGGCCTTTTGTCCCAAAATCTGCGTATCGGCCTTGGCCTCCGTGTGAAACCCTCGCAGAGCCCGTCTGCCCGCCTCGCCGGGCTGCGGGCGGCCGCAGGGCCCGGGACCGCAGGCTGCTCCGCAGCGGCGATGGGCTGCGGTGCCGGAGTTTAATCTTCAACTGCGTAACGTCGGTTTGTAGCACAGCCCTTAAAACAAAACTGTAAGCCAATTAACAAGAGTCACTGGACCAGCTGAGTACAAAGTCAAGAATGTCTGCTGGAGTTGTGTAGGAACTTCGATTAACTCTTGGCGGAGGGGTCTGGCAGGGCTCTCTTGGTTTTTATGGGTGGTGGGGGAGGATTGTTTCGAGGGGTTTTGCGTTGGTAATGAAAACTGCTCTGTTTCTGTAAAGCATCGTGCACGCTGACTGAATACTTGTGGTGTAGGTATAGCGAGGTGTTCTGCAGAGTTTCATCTGTAGCAAGAGTCTTCCAAAGGAAGCTAACTTGTCAGTAACTAGCTAGCGTTATAGTTGCCACAAAGTAAAACTAAGACCCGTTTGAAGTTGAGGGATGTACATTTACAATGTGTAGTTAACTGATATTTCTACAGGTATTCTTCTGTTTTTGTATTTTAAATAGGCTTTAGAACTACTCAGTTGTAGCCATCAAGTAGCAGGCCTTTGAAAAGTCTTCATGAGTTTCCTTTTTTCTTTTTTAAGATAATGGGTCTCTCTCATGCTTGGTCAAATCCTTTTGAAAGTCTGTCCAGACTGGAGCATAACTCTTGCTCCTACGCCTTCACTGCCAATTCCAATCGACCTTCTGTCTTGCTGTCCAGCATTCCTTTGGTGTCTGAGCTGCACTATAGGGACGTGAGTTGGAGATGCGGGTTCATGGCAGAGAATCAGAGAATTTGCTGGTGGGTCCTGACAGTCGAGGATTCAGGAGTGAAAATACAAAACGGTTAACCTGGAGAACAGTACACACACCCTACACGTGCTCCTGTAATGCATAACGTAATGTAATGCCTAAGAGAAACTAATATATGGAGCAAGGAATGGGTGTGATTATAAAGTGATGGATCATCTCCTTTATTTTAAATTGAAGGTTTATAGTCAGTTGCATGTGGGCACTAGCACCGAATACATTACATACAATTTATTTCTTTTTGTGAGAGTGTGTGTGTAAGAATTGTAAAATCTGTAAATTTGTGGTTTCTTTGTTGTTAATTGCTACATTTAACACATCTTTCATTGGATGTTGGAAACAGGGAGCAAACTAATTTGGAGTAGAGCTGCTTGATTGGCTGCTCATTGAGGATTTTTATTTTCTCTAACCAGTTGTCATCTGCATGGCTTTTTGTGTTTTGTTTGTTTGTTTTCTGGATTTTTTTTTACTTGAGATTATTTTGAGGTCTTTATACTATTTTCTTTTATTTCCATAATTAAATGTTCTTAGAATATACACAATCTCTTCTCTAAATGTTAATCTTAAAAAAAGAAATCTTTAAATGGTCAAACTGTTTTAGGTTCCTATCTACCATCTGATAGCTTGCATCTGCATCTTTTGAGAGAGGCAAATGAGGAGCTATTGCTTAATCATTTTACACTGTTAATCTAGTTCATACTTTGAGTGTTTTTCTAGTAGCTGAATAATGGAATCTAAAGCAATATCCAATTTAAAGATTAGCGGCAGAGTATTGTTGCACAAAGTTGGCTATCTTTGACCTTCATGTAGGTAGATAAGGGCTTAGGTAGTGTAGATAGTGAATTTGTATTAATAATTGCACCCCTTTAGATGTTTTACCAGTGTAAAGAATTATTGTAAAATTTGTAGGCATGGAGATAGTCGTTGGGGAAGGAAAACCCCAGTATGTTAGGCACAGTAACTTAAGCTGTACAGAACATATCTGTGTGCATATTTAAAATGTGCTTTTGTGTTATATCTTTCTGACCTACTTTTCACGGTAGTAATGTTTTAATACTTTAAAACCACTTTAATACTTTACAATAATTGTACAGTGACTTTCCTGGTACCTGCTCTGCTATTCTTGTAGAGTTGTACTTGGTGGTGGTTGCTGTGCTTAGAGAAAGTTAAGAAACAATAGCATCTGCTCAGTTCCCTAGAATTAGATCTTTCTGTAAAAAAGAAGAAAGGTAGTTTTCCCTAGCAAAGCTTAGGAAGGAGCAAAAGAGTAGGAACATTGTCGGGTGCGGGGGGGGGGGTTGGTCACAAGGCAACTAAAATATTGTCCTGTAATTGAAAAAAAAAAAACTTTGCTTGCTCAGTCATCCCAGTGCAGCTGCATTGGTGCTAGATGTCAAAAAAGCATCCGATGTGTGTTGCCAGGTTTTCTTTGGTGGCTTTTCTGTAACAGTGATTGTCCAACACAGGGGTTTTGGCATACTTCAGCAGAATCAAGAATGGTTCTTTCTCTCAATAGATGTGACGCAGACCCCTCAGCCTTAGCCAACTATGTTGTGGCATTAGTCAAGAAGGACAAACCAGAGAAAGAGCTGAAAGCTTTCTGTGCTGATCAGCTGGATGTCTTTCTGCAAAAAGGTACTGTGCTCTCCAGTACTTTATCTGTTCGGTGGTTTTAATTTCATTGCAGGGAGGAGGAAGGATGATGCACCATTGTTGCTTTCAAAATACTTCTTTTTATCTGTGAATTGAATATTTCTTACAGTATGAAGGAATAAAGATCATCTGATTTTTAAAAAAAAAAAAAAGGCAAATCTTAAGATGAAGTTGTGTTGTTCATGGTGGGTGGGAGGAAATCCTCTGAAATAAAACCTAGCAATTTCATGTTAATTTATCAGTCATTCTGCCAGAAGTTTCTCTGACAGATGTTTGATAACTTGAAAACCTGGTCCATATTAATCTTTCAGGCTTCTGGTGAGCTTCTTATAGCAATTTGGTTCAAATTCAAGGTTTTAAACACTTGAAATTCTGACACTTACTGGGGAAGTTATTGTGCATCTTTTTGTGATCTGATGTTAAACTGATGATTAGTCTTCTGTGAATTATTTACTCTCATAAAAATTGCCATAAAGAGGTGCTAACTGTAGCTAATGGAATAACTGTGGCCTTATTCCTTGATCATAAGTTTTGATCTCTTAGAACGTTTCAAAGTTCTAAGTGTGATTGAAGGAAGTCTGTTTCTGTTTTTGATACACCTGGTTAATTTCTTTGTCTAAATAAACAACCTCAAGTTCCACAAATGTAATTCCACCTCCTTGAATGGAACTAATGTTCATTAATCTAAGATGATGATGATGCTGTGAGCAATCTACCTGGATGACTCTTTTCAGGGACTTCTCTGGTAAATCTAATAGTGCCATAAATGGATATGTAACAATATTTTCTTGTATTCTGTATCCTCAGAAACTTCAGGTTTTGTAGATAAACTTTTTGAAAGTCTGTACACAAAGAGTTATCTTCCTTCTCTTGAACCTACGAAAGTAGAAGCGAAGCCTGCAGGTCAGGAAAAAGAAGAAGTCAAGGAGGAGGTAACATTATTTTTTCTCACCAGATAATCCTAAACAAGGATGCAGGAAACCTTCCTTTTTGTTTTGTTTTAATTGGAAAAAAATCTTCTAAGATTATTGCATGTAAACTTTTGCCACCAAAATTTACAGTAACTTCTAAGCAATGTAAAATGGCAACAAAGACAGCAAAAGTACAAAATGGGTTCAGAGTGATTTACAGTAGTGGTATAGCTGACAGGCTTTTAAAACTGCTTTTGTTGAGGCCAACAAGAAATGTGACTAGGTCAACCATGTGAACAGTTTTTTGCTTTAAAGCATTTATTTCAAAGTGTAAACTAATGACATATCTACTTGGAGAAGTAACTCTCCTTAGTTGTGTTCCAGTTATGAGATTCAGAAAATACCTCATTTGTAGAGTTGCTTACTCTAACTAATGAGATGGAGAATGGATAGAGAACTTGTCTTTCATAAATCCTGCTTAAAAACAAAATATCAAAGTAGTTTTATTTTGGGGCATCTCCTCTGCAGAAAAAACTGAAAGATTTGAAACAAAAAGCCCAACAACCTCTAGCGCTTGATTACTTGTAGTGCTTAAGTATTCTGTGCAAGTAATACTTAAATATTGTTTTTATACGGGATGCTAATTCTAACTTGAACTAAATCTTGGTCTTATTTTCTTCATTTAACAAAAAAAGTGATACTCATCCTTGGTTGGTAGTTATCTCTTAAACAGAATTTTCAAGAATCAGTTGAAGAAGAGCGGGATAGCAGGAAAAAGAAGTATTCCAGTCCACAGAGAAGCCGTGCAGATTCCAGTGAACAAAGGTTAGTTTTGAACCAAAATATTAATATGTTCTTCTGTATTTGCTGGCAATCTTTAACTGTGGATTTTTACCTCGTAGGTAGTGATTTTTCATAAAAATAGTGATTTCCTCCCTACTTTTCTGTATTTGCAATGTGTTATCTGTATGCTGATCACATGCATGAGAACCCNTGCAGGTCAGGAAAAAGAAGAAGTCAAGGAGGAGGTAACATTATTTTTTCTCACCAGATAATCCTAAACAAGGATGCAGGAAACCTTCCTTTTTGTTTTGTTTTAATTGGAAAAAAATCTTCTAAGATTATTGCATGTAAACTTTTGCCACCAAAATTTACAGTAACTTCTAAGCAATGTAAAATGGCAACAAAGACAGCAAAAGTACAAAATGGGTTCAGAGTGATTTACAGTAGTGGTATAGCTGACAGGCTTTTAAAACTGCTTTTGTTGAGGCCAACAAGAAATGTGACTAGGTCAACCATGTGAACAGTTTTTTGCTTTAAAGTATTTATTTCAAAGTGTAAACTAATGACATATCTACTTGGAGAAGTAACTCTCCTTAGTTGTGTTCCAGTTATGAGATTCAGAAAATACCTCATTTGTAGAGTTGCTTACTCTAACTAATGAGATGGAGAATGGATAGAGAACTTGTCTTTCATAAATCCTGCTTAAAAACAAAATATCAAAGTAGTTTTATTTTGGGGCATCTCCTCTGCAGAAAAAACTGAAAGATTTGAAACAAAAAGCCCAACAACCTCTAGCGCTTGATTACTTGTAGTGCTTAAGTATTCTGTGCAAGTAATACTTAAATATTGTTTTTATACGGGATGCTAATTCTAACTTGAACTAAATCTTGGTCTTATTTTCTTCATTTAACAAAAAAAGTGATACTCATCCTTGGTTGGTAGTTATCTCTTAAACAGAATTTTCAAGAATCAGTTGAAGAAGAGCGGGATAGCAGGAAAAAGAAGTATTCCAGTCCACAGAGAAGCCGTGCAGATTCCAGTGAACAAAGGTTAGTTTTGAACCAAAATATTAATATGTTCTTCTGTATTTGCTGGCAATCTTTAACTGTGGATTTTTACCTCGTAGGTAGTGATTTTTCATAAAAATAGTGATTTCCTCCCTACTTTTCTGTATTTGCAATGTGTTATCTGTATGCTGATCACATGCATGAGAACCCTTCGCTAGATGTTGGTCTCTCCTGAAAAAATGACAGTATTTTTCAAATGTTAATACCTAGGAATGTCATCAATTCCGTTCTTTCCCTTGTAATATAAGTGGGGGAGGGTCTTTAGGGGCTGGGGCAGGTTGTGCACACAGTGTCAACATCACTTTTAAAACGTGTTCTGTTTTGGTTGTCTAACTTCTTCATCTTTCCAGTTCTTCTTAGTCCTCCCCTTGCTGGTTTATACGAATTAGTGATTCAACTTTGAGATTCTGTACTTTTCTGTGTAATTTGGGAAACTTTGACTCAAATGTTTCGCTGTCCAAATTGGATGGGAAGGATGAACTGTATCTTAACTTGTTGCAAGCTTGTTTTTTAATTTGGTTTCTCTTTTCATAAACATAGTCTGCACATGTCTTTTCTAGAACCAGAGAGAAAAAGAGAGATGATGGAAAATGGAGGGACTATGACAGATACTACGACAGGAGTGACTTGTACAGAGAGAAGTCTGGCTGGCGCCGTGGCAGGAGTAAAAGTCGTAGTAAAAGCAGAGGGTTAAGTCGAAGTCGTAGCCGCAGTAGGGGTAGAAGCAAAGACCGTGACACTAGCAGAAGTGTTGGTGAGTACCCAAGGTGCTGCTTTAGGAGAACATCTAATGTCAGTGATGTGTGGTGACTCCTACATACTGTATGGTCTAGCAGGCTGTAGATGTCCTTGAGTAGTTGGAGCAAATTTTGAGAGCTTTGTGTTCCTGAAATTATTAATTAAGATGCTGTTCTTCAGAGTAGAACAATTAAGGGGATTGTTTTCTTCTTTGCTAACCTCTTAATTTATCCACAGGTGTATACCAGTGGATATTGGTAGCTGATATTTTTGTGCTGTGCACGTTGACAAAGCTGTTGATTTTTTTTCTTTTTTTTTTTCCACGAAGATCTATCTTTTGCAAAACAGTGTTACCCTCTTTTTCACTTTGTTACTGTGTATTTTTTAGAGAAGGTTTCTTTGTAGTTGAAGGTGGTTACCATGTGATCCATTGTTCTTTTAGGGCTAATTCAGATCTGTTGGAAAAATACGAGGCACAGATTACAACAGATGACAACGCACGTTGAGACCACATTAGTTAAGGGCAGGGGGTAGGTTTGTTGTTTCAGGCTTCCCCCACCCCCCAGTTTAAAAGAAAAAGCTGTAATCCAAAATAGAATAAGGAGTAGAGGAACGAACGTGCATTTTGCAAAGAAAACATTTAGATTTCTGAAGTTAAAACCGTGTTTGCTTTATATTTAGTTCTTACTCCATTGGTAAGACTAAGCTCCTTCAAGAAGAGTTTCAACATGCAGAATACTGAATATTTAAGGAAATGTTTATACTGTTGTGTATTATCTTTTTCTCAAGGCTCTGATATATAGTACAAAGCATGAAGACTTTACCTAACTTTTTTTTTTTTAAACAGAGCACCGAGAGAGATCAAAATTCAAGAGTGAAAGAAATGATGTTGAAGGCTCTTATAATCCGGTTTCTGTGTCTCCCAGTAAATCTACTGAACAGTATTCCTCTGCACAATCTATTCCCAGTGCTGTTACTGTAATTGCACCTGCGCACCATCTTGAAAACACAACAGAGAGCTGGTCAAATTACTATAACAATCATAGCAATCCCAGTTCATTTGGCAGAAACCCTCCTCCTAAAAGAAGATGTCGAGACTATGATGGTAAACTGTTTTTTAATTTTCAGTTTCATACCTTGTTTCAATTATTCTGTGACCTTGGGTTTTTTTAGGTATTCACTAAATGTAGGCAGCAAGTCAAAATGCAGTAGCATGTGGAGTATACTTTGTATAAGTAAAGATGTAAAAGATGCATATATGACGTATATTTTACTGGGGAAATAACTAGTCTTACTGGAAGCAGTTTACTTATAACCTGACAATTGCTGGATAAGAACATACAGAGTTTGTTCACAATTCTGTATATGCTTGGCAAGTATTTCAGCCATTGGCAGTTCTGACAAAGATTGCAGTATATGTGTTTAATATAAAACAGGTGATACTTCTGACTTTTTTCCCCACAGCTTTTATGATGGATGGATGTATGTTTGTATGCTTTTATGGAAGATTATTCTAATTCAAGTTATTTTGAAAGCTCATCTCATAATGTAATGTTGGATCAGTGATTGCATGTTTTCTTTAGTAAGAAATTTTAGCAAAAACTGAGGTGCTACAAATCACTGACAACTAATATTTTTCTAAAAAGATTATTAAATGTCCTGTTTTGCAGAGCGAGGATTTTGTGTACTTGGTGATCTTTGCCAATTTGATCATGGAAATGATCCTTTAGTAGTAGATGAAGTTTCCTTGCCAAGTATGATTCCTTTTCCTCCACCACCTCCGGGACTTCCTCCTCCTCCTGGTATGCTTCTGCCCCCTTTGCCAGGTCCAGCTCGTAGTATGAGGTTGCCAGTTCCACAAGCTCATCCACAGGCACCACCTCCTGTTGTGCTTCCCGTACCAAGTAAGTCACCAAGTTAAAATGATGGCTTTTTCTGGAAGATCTATGTGTATTCGAAGTAATGAGTTCAAGTTTCTTTGCTAGCCATGTGCTATTCAAAATATTGCTAAAATAATTCTGAAAAATCAGCTTGTAAAATATATTGTTCCTAGTATTCCAAATTGAATTAGATAAATTGGGTGGGGAAGTGGAGGGGTGTATCTTTCAGATTATCTCATAACCCTGGTGGTGTTTGGATTGACCACTGACGATTGGATTACTAGCTTTATTTTTTCCCCTAATGCAAAAATGTTGAGATTTAATCTCCTGGAAATTCTAATAAATTTCTGCGTTTGTGCTATATTATCTGCTACTAAAAAGCAATACATAATTGATACATCTAAGTTCTACTTTAGCTCAACAGTGATCTCTGAGATGTTTAGCCTTTTTTGTTATCTTACTGCATCTTACAATGTAAATTCTATGAAGAAATAGAATATTAGATACGTGGTTACTCTGTTTCAGTACTCTCTATTCCAGTAAGACAATACATGCTGTGATACATTAGTTGTATCAAATAGCAGCAGCTGTGGGATGAGAAATAATTTTATGTAGGATTAAGCCTAAATTTTGCATGAGCCTTTTAGTAGGTGGAATTGGCTTGCTATTGAGTGAACTGACAGTGCTCTCTGATTGTATTCGTGTCTCGATAGGTTGTGTAGCGTAACTTTTTTTTTGTACTTTTTTGGGCATGTAGTAAGTAGGAACATATGTATTATATATGGTGCAAACAAAGCAAAAATAACTAGATAAATTCCTTGTCTGTGAATGCCTTTTGCCCTGTAGTTCTTGTTTTAAAACTGTAATGTAAATGTTGCTGGTATGATTTCGTGCTCTGAGCAAGTGTTGATTCTCCATGGCAGAGCTGAGGGAGGAGCTGCTTTAGTTAATGCAAGCTCTAACAGTAATAAACCTCTGGGGGGGAAGAAAAGACACCTTCCCCCTCCCCCCCCTTAAAGCTTTGTCCTTTCTGGGAAAGAGAAAAGGTGTTGGAATTGGTGTAACTTACCTGAACAGGACTTCTCAATTTAGTTTTACTGTAGTGGCATTGTAAATACTTACAGTCTTGACCTTGCTCAAAGCAAGGCATAAACAAATTGCGTTGAATTGTTTGCACAATTTATCTGTGGAGTTATAAGTCTTAGTGATCTATTTTATGGTGTCATTGTAGGACCACCTTTAACACAGTCAAGTTTGATAAATAATCGTGACCAGCCTGGGACAAGTGCAGTGCCCAGTCTTGCACCCGTAGGAGCAAGACTACCTCCTCCTTTACCCCAGAACCTACTGTATACAGTATCAGAACGTAAGCAAATACCTTTTTTTAAAATCTGCTTGAGATATAAATTAAAATTCCTCTGTTGATGTGTAATTAGAAATTATTACCTCTGTCTTCTTCCAGTACATACAAATCTAAAAAGAAGTCTGATGGCTTTCCTTGTGGTCAGTCCATCATCTGCTGTTACTGTGTGAAATAGCAGTAGTGTTCAGTCACTTTCTGAGGAAAGATCGTTTGTGGGGAGCTTCGTTTGGGTTTCATATGCTCAAAGCAATAAGATTGTTGCATAAGAAAGGGATTCCTTCATCTTCAGGCTGTTTAATAGAACATTAGTAGGCAAAAGATGGATCTGCAAACCTGTAATTAAGCATTTAAATTGATCTTTATTCTTATCTGGTTTTGGCTAGTACAGATGAGAGAGATTTTTGGTGTTTTTTTTCCAGCTGTGTATCACAATAGTCTCTACAGTCTTCATATACATTAGTACTTTCTTTCTATCTTTTTTTCCAGAATTGACTTAGTTCTAGCTTTCTAACTTAAAAACATATGGGTGACTTTCAATGGAGATGTTCATCTTCCTTAACAGAGCTCAAATTTTTAAAAAGTGGGTTTTTATGAGGGGAAATAGCAAAATACCTGGAGTGTCCTAGATTGCTCAATTTAAATCCAGCAAAGCTTATATTTCTTTGATAATTAGAGGAGTAATGGCATTTCCATGTTTTAGATGAGCAAAATAAGATAATTAAATCTCAATGTTTTATAATATTCCCGTCTGGTTGTTTTTTTTTTTAACATAAGTATTCTGAATTTTATTCAAAGGAGGGCTTTGTTCATGATCCATGTCATTTCCTGTGTGACTTCCATGCTTTTCAGAACTTCAGTCACTCAAATATCTTGTTAGGTAATCTGTTCAATTATCTCCAAATGCCTCTTTCAGCTTCAGAACTTCTTCTAATGGGTGATTCAGTCTGTCTTAGCTCGCAGGACATCACTGACTTCAGTTGCCGTACATAATTCTGTTCTCTAGAACATCTATGGAGATTCTCATGTCCTGTTCTTGGACTAACAGCTGCTGGTTGCCCTCTTGCAGTCAATCATATGCCAAATCGTGGAGGAGGAACTTGTGGTTCAGCTTGTACAAGGTTAATAAAAATTCTTGGCAGAGTCTGAATTTAAACTGTAAAACATCAGTATTGAAATTCTGGGGCATCTCTTTTAAATTGTAGAGTCTTCATTGTTGCTGTGGAATAAGGAGCTGAAATTTAGAGTGCTTCAAGTCTGTCAAGTCCCCTTGTACAGACATTCATTACTGTTCCAGGATGTATGTGTTTCTGTGGAGGCTTTTCATGGACTTTATTCATTCCAGTTCTTGTATAGCTTTTCCTTTTTATGGTTAGAACAGTGCATCATCCTTGATTTGGACCTTGGGCTGGATGGACCTTGGGCTGGAGGAACAATATGAGTCAATTCTGTCATCTTGTGTTCTCATGGTTACCCCTTTTAATTAAAATAATCATTAGTACCTGACTGGAGCTGGGCAGCTGATCTCACTCTTACATAAATTAAGATAATTTAATAGGTAAGTATTGGTCAAATTACCTGATTTCTCAGCTTTCTTTGATTAGAATCACTTAAGTACATTCTTCCTCAAAAATCCTTTTCTAAAGTAAACTAGACTGTTGGGCAGCAAAGACTGAAAATCTCTTTGCATCTTAGGCCCTACAGAATAAATGGTCGAATTAAATCTTTTGTTGCTCCCCTTGAAACACTGTCAGACGTTGTGAAGGTTGTCATACAGACACCTCATTCCTTTTTCAGGCAGCTCATCAGCAAGACTCAATTATTGTGACCTATGCACTTTTGACAAACAGTAACAATCGGATTGAAAAACAAAAGACAATATGCCCAGATAGACTTGGGCATAAAGTTCAGTTGAGGGTTTTAAATGGCTACACACATTGGCTGTACGACCTCTTTTCTCTCTTCTCTTCATCCAAAACAGGTTCTGATTCTTGGACATCCATGTATTTCCTTAAAGGAAAATTAACCCTGAGTCTTAAACTCATTTGAAAAATTCTTTCATTTCTCTCCTTTTTTTATAGATACATATGAGCCAGATGGCTATAACCCTGAAGCTCCTAGTATTACCAGTGCTGGTAGATCTCAGTATCGACAGTTCTTTACAAGAGCACAAACGCAGCGTCCAAATCTAATTGGCCTAACATCTGGGGAGATGGATACAAATCCAAGAGGTAGGAAGGGTTTCTAGTCATTGCTGTTGCTATTTTTGTCCAAGACCGTCAACACTTATTTTCCCCTTTTTCAGGCTGAAAGCAATAGTTTTTCTCACTGATCTAGTATTTCAGAGCAATTTTCAGACATCTCTACCTTTTTTAAAATGCTAATATCACCATAGTAAAGTCAAAGCAGCCTTGTTGATTAAAAATAACCACTTGCTTGGGAATGTTACAAGGTTTTTTTTGATTGGTTGGTTGGGTTTTTATTCCTCTTTAGCCTGTGAAGGCACTTTTCGGGTGCTGGGTGCTTCTAGAAAAAAAAGTGGTGCAGAAAGATGTCTTTAAGCAGTACAGTCTGAAGACTGCTTTCGATTTGCCAAGGATATGTTTAGGACCTGGGGCACAGAGGTGATGATCCTCAATACTTGCCTCTGCTGTTGTGATGGTAGCGAAGAGGGGCACTGTCGTGGCGTGTTTTTGTACTTGATGGTCTGACACTGTCAGCCAGATGTTCTCTCTAAAGTGAACATTGCAGGTGTCATTCTAATTCTCCTAGCCTGTGGAAATCCCACTCTGCATTTAAGTAATTCTGAATCCTTAACTGGATGGATGTGGATGTAGTCTCTTAGTGGTGACACGTACAAAATATCTTTTACGGGAGAGAACAAGTCAAGGCTCTTTAAAGAAATTTTTGTTCTGTTAGCATAACTTTCTTTTTCCCTCATGCTTTCCCTGCCCCAATCCTTAAAAGAAAAGATATTAAATTTCGGTGTTTATTGAGACACTTCAGTGTTTCTTATTCAGTAGATAAGAAAGATACTTTTTTCAATATTTCCTTCCAGTGACTCATCCTATAAAGAATATGGTTAAATATTATTGCAGAAGTTGCTGTTGCTGTTTTCATCTTTATGAACATCATAAAGGCAGGGTTGGGGCTTTATTGCTGGCCCTCAGATTCTCTCTAAGAACCCATTCCAGTTGTAAGGCATGGGTGAGTGTTCGGCAGTGGTGCTTCAGACCACTTGTTTTACTGTCTTTGTCACATGTGTGAAAGGTTTACCTGAAAATCATCCTCCGAAGTAAGATTAAAACTATGCCCGAAAATGCCCAGTCTTTGTTCTCACCAGTGTAATCAGCAGAGCTCTGGCATATATAAAAGCCATAGAAAATAGAATTATAACTCAGACTTCTTTTTAGGAGCTGAATATTTGGCATACACAGGAGACTAACAGCAATAGCATAATGTTAAAAAGGTTGCAAATAAATACTTGGTAAACTGTGATCTAGTGCTTTAGCTTTGTGTTTGTAGAAGTTGCTTCAAACTTTATATCTAATGTCTCCAAGAGTATAATTTCATGCCATAGCTGTGCTTAATCAACAGTTTGTTGCTGAAAACTGGATGAAGGGATGACAAGGGGATAGCAGTGGGAGGAACAGGTTCTTGGTTGCTTTTTCACTGTCAAGGGTTAATACAGGGAAAGTTAGTTGTTTATTCAGCCCATGCCACATTGCAGAACTCTAACCTGAAGTCTGGGAACCTAGCCTTGTTTTTCTTCCTTTTTTTTTTTTTTTTCCTTCTTTCCCCCCCCTTTTGTTTTTTCTTCTTTTCCTGCAGAATCTGAATTTTCAGTACCTGAAAGACGGAGGTTTAGCTTTGTTTCTTCAAGTTAATACTAATCTTAAAGGTCAAAATCTCATCCCTGCTGGCTGGACTAAATGTTTGTTTTCCTCACATTGTTTAGTTAGGCTAGCAAGTGATAGCCTTGATAAAGTCTTGATAAAGTCTTCCTAATTTTTATGTTTTTAAACTCAATCCTATTTTGCTGTTTAAGTAAAAGTTTTTCTGATGTCTCCGTTGATGTATGGTGAATAACACAGGCCTTTTTCCTTTCCTCCAGCTGCCAATATTATCATCCAGACTGAACCTCCCATTCCCATTACAAATAATAGCAGCAATGTAACTAGAGTTGTCCTTGAACCAGACAGCAGGAAAAGATCTCCAAGTAGCATGGAATGTCCGCCATTAAAGAAACCGTGGCTGGGAAAGTAAGAATTAACCACTGCAGTTGACTACCCGGAATGCAGTTTATTGCTATCAATGCTGTGAATATCGCTATTCACTAGTCCCTGTAATTTGAGCTGGTTGGGTCAGAAAATCTGTGTCCACATAATATGGAGACTAAATATTTTATGGTGGGAGGAGCTCTTTTTTGTTAATGTTTAGAGTGTGTACTTTTTATGAGAAAAATAAATGTGCGTTAACATATGCTGCCTTACTTAAGTATATGTATGCCTATCTAAATTACTATCCTGTTCTCATTTTCTTTAGGCAAGCAAATAACAACCAGAATAAGCCAGGATTTTTGAAAAAGAATCAGTATACTAACACAAAATTAGAAGTTCGAAAAATTCCACCAGAATTGAACAATATTACACAGCTCAACGAACATTTCAGCAAATTTGGAACTATTGTAAACATTCAGGTAAAAAAACAAAGTTCAGTTTTATGCCTGTATGTGGGTATTTTATTTTCCCTGAAGCCGCCTTGAATATTGCAGCTGAACTACATTCCTTGAGAAATCTTGGATGGAGGCTAACTGGGAGAGTAGAAACCTTTTCTTGGTCTACTCTGTATTATTATCTTAATTCTCTAAAAGTATGTTGCCTTCATGAGGCCTTACTGAATTTGAAAGGTTTGCAGGTTTAACAGTATCTAAACCGACTCAGGTTTTTGAGCAGCTTGTGTATAATTTTTGAAAGAGATCTAACAATTTCTGTATTGTATGATAGTCCTACAGTATTTCATAGTCAGGATTTTGACAAAGATGCTACAGGAGAGTCTTTAGATCCATCAGTTTATTACCAGTTTGCATCCTAGAACTGTCCCCAGTTCAGTGGTGTTCCTTGCACTGTAAGAAGGGGAAAAGCACTATATAAGCAAAACACAAGTAGTTATGTGGTTAAAATAGCATTTAATTTCCATTTATTTTTCTAGACAAAACAGTTGCCTCCTAAGTCCTAGGTTAGAGGTCTAAATAAAAGACAGATACCTGAGAAGCCTCTGTATTTCTTGAGTTGATAATTTTATGTCTTAGCCCAAAAGATATAGTGGTGCTTTCTGTACCTTGATAATGAAGTAATGCATTTAAAACATGCTATCTCAATCATTATACTAGAAAGTCCAAGATACGTGTTTATTCCTGTGATTAATTTTTAGAGAAAAATAGCATTGTCAGGACTGTTAGATAATGCTTTACGAATGAGGTGAACCTTTGCATTGTACATCCTCGGACAGCAGTCGTCTTTCAGGAGGTTAGAATAAAGAGCTTTTGAGTTAGCACTAGGGTCTCTTCAGTCATACCCCGGTGGCAGTTCACAATGCTCTGAATATATGATGCTATTTGGTGGAGGACTTCCCCCCCNAATTTTTTTTTCCCCCCCCCCCGTATATAGGCTTTGCTGCAAGTACATATAACATTTGCCAAAAGGTACTTGGCTTTAATTACATAGAATGTTTTACCTGTTTTTTGAGCTGTTAATATAATTGGATGTCCTACTGATTATTGCAGATTATTTGTAGATTGGTTTGCTACTGGTTGAGATGTTTTCTTCCTTGAGAAATAATGCTTTCTAATGAACTTTTGATTTAGGTTGCTTTCCAGAATGATCCTGAAGCTGCTCTAATTCAGTACTTAACTAATGATGAGGCTAGGAAGGCAATTTCCAGCACAGAGGCAGTTCTGAACAATCGGTTTATAAGGGTACTGTGGCACAGAGAAAGTGAACAGCAGCCGCCATTGCTGCAGCAACAACAGCAGCAGACACCCACGCAGTCTCTTCATCACCAACTTCACCTTCAGCAGCAAGCCCTGACCACAACTCCAGCTGTAACAATGCATAGCAATCTGTCAAAGGTATTGTGCTATCGTAAACTAGTGATTGAGCAGTGAAGGTTATCAGCGTTCCTAAATGACTGCTACTTCAAAAAAGCAGAGTATATAATCTTTCATTTTTTAATATCTATTGATACACAGGTTATGAATAAACCACTGGCATCTGGTGCCTACGTCCTTAATAAAGTCCCAGTGAAACGTCGCCTCGGAGCAGCAGGTGGAAACCAGCCTGACTTAAGCCAGTCTGGGGCTGTGGTAGAGGATTCTCAGGTATGTTTATGAAGGCTGACCATCTTCATACTTTCAGTTAAAGCTTTGGGCTGTTAGCTAAGAACAAACTAGCAAATAGAACTTGCAAATTGTTCCCAGTTGGTTCCATTTTTTTTCACTAATGTTCCATGCAACCATGGTCAGTCACTTCTTCCTAGTTTCATTAGCTGTTTATATAAAATAGGGACAATGACTTCAGAAACAAAGTACCAGTATTTTAAGTAGCGTAAAATATTTTTGGCAGTGCTTCATAGTAAACAAATTTGACAGCCTATATGTGACGTCAGCTTTTTGTTGGCAAATCTAAGTGCTTTCCCAGCGATTTTTGAGTTTATGCTGTGCTTTAACAGTAGTGCTAGAAGCTTATGGAATAATTCTGTATAGAATTCAAGCTGCTACAGTTTAATTCACACTGATATCATAGTGCAGCATGTGCTCTTGGCCACAGAGAAGTCCTTTTAAAAAAGGAAGTATGCAGGTGACTTTTGCTGCCTTATTTGATCAGAAAGTGCCATGTTAGACTATAACTGTGAATATAATGCAGATGCAGATGATCAGCTTCAGTGGTCTTCCTAGTGGATATCAGGATACAGAGGGAGTTTTGGATGAAGAAAGGAAGAAAGTACCTTTTGCAGAAATCCTTTTAACAAGCATTTAAGCTGATGCTTCCAAGCAAGTTGACTGTTAGACTGATGCCTTTATGCATGTGTTATAATTGCCTTGGTCTTTTTGTCTCATTGCACAAATCTGGAAGTTTGTGTTCATGTTTCACAGAATACATTCCTCTAAAATTCATTGATGGTGTATCACATTCGTTTTAAGCTATTATATATTTTTGTGTGCTTTTTTTTATTATTTCAGACTTTTCCTACTTCTACGAGCCACTCAAAAATGGTTTACAGTTCTTCAAACTTAAAGACATGTATGAAGCCTGGTGCAGGATCTAAACCTCACGATGTGCAAGAAGCCCTTAAAAAAAAACAGGTACTTTACTATTCATTGGCTGATTGACAGTATAGCGATCAAAGTACTTTATAAAGAAACGTTTGATAGGCAACTTTAACCTCAAATATTGCTGTATAGCTTTCTACATTAGTGTAGTTTTTGTCATTGTTATCGGACTAGCTTGCAAATACACATTGAGGTTAATAATGGGTAAGGGAGTATTCCTCTCAGGGTGTCTTACTTGACACACTTGTCATGTAAGGGTTTTCTGGGCTTTCTTGAGGCATTTCTCTGATTTTAATCTCTGCAAGTATGAGACACTTAAATGATAACTTAGGATATGTTTCTTCAGAGGTATCTGAAGGGGGCAAAAATTTAGTGGAGTACTTCACAGCAGGAAGTTAGAAACTTTTTATTGTTTTTTTCCATATCAGATACACTTTATACCTGTGTGTTTTGCAGACTAGTAGTTTTCATTATGGCCTTCACTTCTATGGCTTGAAGAAGAAGATATGATAGATATGAATACATATAATGCTAGACTGCTTTTTACTGACGGGAAGAATTTTCTTTTCATATAGGAGGCAATGAAACTCCAGCAAGACATGAGGAAAAAGAAGCAGGAGATGTTAGAAAAACAAATAGAATGCCAGAAGGTAAGTCTGGAATGTCGTCTAGTAAATACATTCTGATTTTGTAGGTAGCTGTTTGTTCAGTGTTGTTTTTCCTGGAATTTTATATTCCTGCTCTTTTATTAATACATAGATGTTGATATCCAAGCTGGAGAAAAACAAGGCCATGAAACCAGAAGAGAGAGCAGAAATAATGAAGACCTTAAAAGAACTAGCAGGAAAAATATCTCAGTTAAAGGATGAATTAAAAACTTCGTCTACAACCTCTACACCATCAAAATTAAAGTCCAAGACAGAGGTATTTATTGTGCAAGACACTTGCCTGCCTGTCTTTTGTAACTATTTCTAATGTTATGTCCTAAAAATGCAGCAACATTAGGTCAAAACACTTCCAAGCAGTATTTTGAATTTGAGAGTGATAACCATGGACAAGCAAGCTATGGTTTTAAGGAGCTTGGATGACCTAGTTTTGCATGTAGTTCATTCAAGCTTGTTCCAATTCTAAAGCAGAGAATTCCGGGTCCTTCAACAAATGGGTTGGGCGAGGGGCATGGAGGCAATTAAAACAAACTGAATTTAGAGGAAAGTATGGATATTGTGTACTAATCTGTCTGTATCATTTACATAAATGTATTGCTGAAGAAGTGGAATAAAACGATAAAAGCATGCATTACAGTTCTGCTTTTCCCTTCTATTTCCCCTTTCTGCACCTTTTCCTCTAAGGCACAAAAGGAACTTTTAGATGCAGAGCTGGACTTTCATAAGAGACTCTCTTCTGGAGAAGACACAACTGAATTGCGAAAAAAGCTAAATCAGTTACAAGTAGAGGTGAGTTTAGATTGATGCTTTTAATTTATTTATGATATATAAATGTTTTAAATCCTCTCAGACTGGGCGTGGTTTTGTACATTATTTGCCTTCTTTAAACAGGCTGCCCGTTTAGGCATTTTGCCTGTTGGTCGAGGAAAGACAGTGCCAGCCCAAGGAAGAGGACGAGGACGGGGTCGTGGTGGGAGAGGAAGGGGCATGTTGAATCATATGGTGGTGGATCATCGTCCCAAAGCACTGACAGTTGGAGGCTTCGTTGAAGAGGAAAAAGATGAATTGTTACAGCACTTCTCTGTAAGTATGAGGTCACAGTAAAAAAAGAAAAACCTGAAGAGGAGAATTGTGGCCAAACTATAAATCTGAGATTAAGCTGGTAACCAATACCCTGGATGTGTGCTTACTTGCAAAGAGAGGCATTCTGAGAACTTTGTAAATAACTCTTTCTTTCCCAATTCTTGAAGATGCAAGTGGTTTTGTTTTTGTTACTGCAAACAAATCAAAGACTTCATCCTGAATTCATGGGACAGGCTATGGATAAGCAAACAGTTTTAAGATTTATCAAGGTTGTAAGGTTGGTCTTTTATAGCTACTTTACAATAGCTGCCCAATGCATTCTTTCAATGGGCAAAGCTGAATAGCTTACTCTCATTAATTCTGCATTAAAGTAGTTTGAAACAGACATTAGTAGGCTGAAAAATACCTATCAGCCTCTCTCTGTTTAGAAATTATTTTTCAGATTAGATATTCATACCATTTACCTTGTTCCACTCTAGTCAAGAAGCAAAGCACTGTTTTGCTAAACAGGACATCAATTTCAAGGTAGTTAAGTTTGTTTATAAACTCATGGGAGACCAAGTAGCTTGCTAGTTTGCAAGCTAAGTTAATGGATGTGTTAGCATCGTAACGAAGTTAACATAATAAAGGAAAAACTGATTTTACATTTTCCTCAGTTACTCTTTCCAGAATGAAATGTTTTCATGTGCAAAGCTAGTAAATTTCTTGGAGAGATCACATAATACTTCATAAATAGACTCAGCATGAAATCTAAGCTTGATCAAGTCAGTTTGGTATTTCTAGATGCAAAAGCAGGTGTCTGATACAGAAAACTAATTTTGGAGAATCCTACCCTTTAGAGCTGGATACAGAAAAGCAGTAGAGTTCTCGAGAGAACTGGTAATCTGAAAGCTTGTTTGTTTCTTGTCTGAGCGGGAACAGACCTTTATAGTTCTTCATACAGTGGGGTAAGCTTTGCTCTTCGGGGAGCTGTTACTCTCTGCCTTGGCCTCATGCTTATCAAAAGGTTAGAGGCCACTACTACTGCTTTGATTAGGTAACTTCAGTGAAAAGCGTTGTGTGGTTTGATCAAAAAGAACAACCTGCTTTAAGGTATGATTACAGTGCTATGAACCCTGGGAAAATTCCTAAGAGGGGACCAGAGTGCCTTTTTTAAAAAGATCTTTGCTTTAATTCTAGTTCTGAGAGGCTTCATGTTTTTGAAAGTTTTAGCCGTCCTTAGCTGCTAAAACCAGTAACAGTTTTTACAAACAACTAGTGCTGTTACTCAAGCTATTACCTTACTGGCTTTTAAACTACTTATCTTCTGCTATTCGTATTAAATCTGAAGTTGACTACAATTTTCTTTTGTGCTGCTTGTACTCCATGCATAAATCCTTTCTTTCTTTGGTTTTGTGGTTTGTTTGGGTTTTTTTTACTATTTAACTACCATTGCTGTGGTCATTCCAATTTTCACCATTATATAGTATATAAATTCTAAAAATGCAAACTTCTTGTTAATCTAGCCATACTAGATTATATTTTTTCCTCCTCCCAGTAGTATACTTATAGAAAGTATTCAGGAGCTCTGTAGCAAAGTTTGATTCCTATTACTGAAACATCTTTTGCAAATTAATGACCTCTAAAGGACTTGCTTAACAGGTCTAAAGTAGTACAACAATGAAGGGCAGAAGAAAATAAGGAAAACAGTGAATTCAAAGAATTCACTTCTGAGCTATAAATCAATACACTTATTTCCTTTCCTCCTGCAAAATTAAGCTCCACTTATTAGAATAACAATAAATCTGAGCTTTTGCCCAAAAATACAGGTACAGATGCTGCAATATTGCTGGATGATGCAGCTGAAATTTCTTTGGCTCTCACTTTTCTGTCCAAAATATAAGGTTTCAGTGGCACTTCAGTACACTGCAATTGTAGCACATGATGATCATGGTTTTGGAGGAGAATATTACTACTGCTCCTAATTGATTTTTCTCTCATAGAAATTTGGAGATATTGAAGACCTTCAAGAAGAGGATTCCCCATTGAGTGTTGTTCTAACTTTTAAATCTCGCTCAGAAGCTGAGAATGTAAGTAGGATAATGGCTATATTTTTTTCACGGTTCTAAAATAAGAATTTTTAACTTATTGTGTCTGCCTTTGTATTTTAAAATTTAGCAGGTTTTGATCCCACTAGTTTGAGCTAGATAGTGTGGGTGTTTGTTGCTACTGTGTATAGTGTCACTAAGGGGGGAAATACCTCCTGTTTACCGTAATAGTAACATAGGTCTTTTGCTGATAAAGGTTCAATGTCACGATTGATTCAGAGCTCTGTTAATCTTCTCAGATTGCTGGTAGATGAGCACTATTTAGCAGGTTCAGGTTTGAGTGAAGTTGCTCTCGGAAGACTGAAGTGGATGATTGTGGCTTATGTGTTTGGGATCTTCAAATGTGCATCTGCATGATGTTCACTGTGTATAGCTCATTGTTGGCAATCTTAAAAATTCTTCACTTGATCCTCTTTTTGAAAATATGTTCATTGAAAATACAATCTAGGCTGCTAACCAAGGATCCCGATTCAAAGACCGAAGGCTACAGATATCATGGTACAAACCTAAGGTACCTTCTGTGTCCACAGAAATTGAGGAAGAGGAGTCTAAGGAAGAGGTATGAAAATATGTTAATAACATAATCACTCTTCCAGGAATCTAATAGCTAAGAGCTCTTTTAGGATACAATTTTCTGTTTACTGAAGGAATTTCATAAAAGACGTTTTTGCAAACCAGAAACTTAACTGGTTTTGAATAGTAAGGTACGTTTTCCACATTTTACAAAAGGGAAAAGTAAAAAAAAAATACACTTTCCAGATGGGATCTTGATTTGTCAACTATGAAAATAAACCTCACATTCTCTATATGCAGGCTGCTAATCTTTTTACTTCACAGTATTAATACTCCACTGTAGGATAAGTTATGTATATTCTTTCCTGTAATTATGAACACATTAAGCTTTTAAAGTTTTCCTGTCTAACCATTTAACAGAAAACGTTTGTTTCAGAGAGGGTGGGTGGTTGTTTATTCCTGCTTCCTTTGAAGTTTGGCTTTCTTTTCCTTTCATGATGTGTGAAGCTACTGTTCTTTCCATAAGACTTGTTGAATGTAATTGTGTGCGTTTCAGTGAGACATACAGTAAGCAAGAACCTGATACAAAGTACAGCTGATGCTGTGTTGCATGACATGTTCCTAGCATGGAACTTCTTTGTTTAAAAGTACATTTTTTCTTCATCTAGGAGACTGAAACCTCAGATTTATTTTTGCACGAAGATGATGATGATGATGATGAAGATGAGGATGAATCCCGTTCTTGGAGAAGATGAAACTTGATGTTGGAAATGTATAATTTTAGGAATATAGTTCGAGCTACATCTTTTAAACATTTATTTAAGGAAGTTGATGAGCCAAAAAAAGCTTTACTTTCTTTTCAAACCACAAGATTTAAAGTGAGCAAAGTTTGTTATAAAAACATTTCGGATATAGAGCTGTGATACTAAGCTAGCCAAAGGCCCAGTAACTTTTTACATAATTATCGAGCTCACCAGGGTGGTGATTTTTTTTCTATTTAAGAAGGATAAAAAGAGAGAGGGGGGAAAAAAAAATTAGTATTTTCTTGTCCTCTTTTTGTGTCACCTGTATTACCTTGTTTTGGGTTTTTTTTATAATGTGATTGATTTGTTAGTTTATAATTGAAAAGATATTACAGGTTTTATTTAGCAATATTATGGGGTTAGGGGAAAGACATAAACTTTCATTAAATGTTACGAAAAAAAACATTGCCTCATTTGCTAATTGAAAAAGGGTAGCATTTTATTTCATATGGAATCACTTATTGTAGGAATTATTTGTGGCTAGATTCATACATCATTTATTTCAATATGTTTGAAAGCCACACGGTTTCTATGTTCATCTGCTTTTTATGAGAGGAGATGGAAGAAGCAATTTAACAGGGTATTATTAAATATTGTCCAGTTCACGCTGTTTCTTCAAATTCTGCTTCACATAAAACATCAGCAATGACACATATTTGAGTGAATTTTCACTCACTGTTGATTTTCTTCTGTAATTTCAGTATAAGGTTCAAGTTAGACTGTTTGTTTACTGCATTTCAGTATTTGTGAGCATGAATGTAATGAGTTTCATACTTCCTCAAAAAGAAAAACAACTAAACTGGCAACTGCCTGTCAGCCAGTAGAAACTCTTCCTCCTCTCCCTGTTACCAACTGTTTGCTTATGTTCAAACCAAATCCATGAAGCGTTCAGAGCAAAATGCTTTTAAGCCAACAGAATGTCAGTGTCCTGCTCAAAGACTGGTGTTAAACCAGTGCTTTAAGTGATAAGTCTTCAGAGGAGCGTTCAGAGCTGGTTTTGGAAAGTTACTATTTTATGTCCAAGTATAGTTTTATGCAAACACATTTAAGATGAACACCATTACATTCTCAATTGCCTTATTGTTGTACCATTTTAAAAACACACACACACAGAGAAATGGTGTGTATTATGATAGAAATGAGGATAATAAGTTCAGATACTTGAGCCATGTATCTTAACTGTTACACGGCTCTTGTGGTTCATGAACATGTTACCTAGTAAGCATTTTCCTTGACACTGTCCATTTGTGCCGTACACTTTTCAGTACATTTTATGTACGTTTCTATACAAAATAAACAGAATGTCGGTGCAGAAATGCTCTCCTCTTTTGAATAATTAGTTTACCAGTATATTCCCCAGCAAGTTCCTGACTGAAGAAGAATACACATCAAAACCTTTAAATTACAATGGCTCTGAACTTGGCTAGTGACATGTAGTTGAGTATGCCTTTGGGTTAACAGTTCCCCTAACTTTGTTATGCTTTTGCCATAAAGTCAAAACAGTATAATTTTCTATTTCCTTGTCAGTTGAAGGGAATATGCCTTTCAGTATTCTATCTCTTCACATTGAAACCTCACCTCTTTATATAATTAGGACTTTCCTGCTAATACTGAGGCTAAATTACAGACATGAAGAAACGAGGGGAAACCAATCCTACATACTTAGAAGAATGTCTTGCTTTTCTCCCATCATCTCTAATGGTTTTTTTAGTGTCTGTGGCTCAGTCAGTGTATATTTTGAAAAATCCATTGCAGCAAACGTATTTGAGTCCTGACAGTTTAAAAAACGACAGAGGGAACAAAAGGATTTATATATTTTTTTGTACAGAGTTTTTTCTTAAACTGTATAATTTTGTAAATATTTTGCTTTTTTTGTGTATTAAAACTACCAGCGCATAGATTTCAATAAGAACTGTTGTATTTTTGTATTTGGAAAATGAAAATTACAGTGAATGAATGAAGCTGTAAGAAAAATTGCAGTAGCCTTTGACACACGTAGAATGCGATTCCTTTTCATATGGTTTTAGCTCTAAAGTGACACCTGACTGGCACACTGTGTTCAGGGACACTTGCCCTTGCCCAGACATGCTGGTTGTTCAAGTTGGGCGAGATAGGAGGGAAGCGAGTGCAGTAGCTTTATTTAATGATTTTAAGAGCTTCATGCGATTTCTTTTTTTTTTTTTTTTCCTTCCCCTTTACAGTATACATTGGCAGGCTTACATAAATCCTCAAGTGACATCCCAAACATGATTTCTAAACGCTGAGGCACAAAAGTGAGTTGTGCCTCTGAACTTAGCTTGTGTATTGAAAGCGTGCTATTATATTATGGGAAATTTAAGTGATGGGCAGTATAGCGGTATCTGACTTCTGGTGTTTAAGGAGGAGGAAAGCTGTTTGAAAGTGACCTTCATTTTGTCAAAACTTATGGATCTACCTGTATTTTAGGGTATACTAGGCTATATTAAACTGTTTGGGGTTTTTTGTTTTGGTTTTGTTTGTTTGTTTTAATTGGTAATATGACAGTACAGCTTACTTTATTTTTATGGCAACGCTTTATTGTGAGATTCATGTGTACTTTCAGAGAGTACATTAGACAAAACTTATAATCAACAATGTAACTTGTGTACACCAGCCGTGTATTTACAGGCAATGTGTAATTAGATGTTACCAGTCTGAACTTAGGGTATAAACATTGAAAGAGTATGTGATAAGAAAAGAAAGTAACTGTTATGAAGAATTATTTCCCTTTCATTGTTGAATTAACCTAAGCAAAAAGAACAAAACAAGAGCTGAAAAGATAAATCTGAAAATAGTTGCTTGCTTATTGTGAAAACAACACTTTTTTTAACAAAATCATGTGAAAAGGAATAAAGTTCCTCTTGGTGTATAGTAAACTTGTACTATAGTTTTTACAAATTGTGAACTTGTGTAATAGTATGATAGGAGATATTGTTGAATTTCTAACTGTTTATACATTTAAATTCATATATGTAATGTTTGTTTTATTGATTACAATCTGAATTTCTAAGATGCATGTTGACTTTTTTGCAATAAAGATATACTATGGAATGGTTCAAGATTTAGAAAAGACAAAGAAAATTCTAACTTAAATTGAACAGCAGAACCATTCAAAAAAAATTACAACTATCACAAAAAGAGCATTATCACTTTTTGGGGGGGGAAGTATATGTGTGAAGGAGGTATTTATTTGTATGGAATGTGCGTGCAAGTTTGTTTTACTTAATAGCTAGGGAAAAATCAAGTGTATCAATGCCCTGAAATAGTACTAATTAAGACAGCTAAATTGATGGGGGAGAGAATACAATGGTGGTGGGAGGGATTCCAGTAAAGGCTATTTTACATTTTGAGGAAGGTTCAAAGTTTAACAGAAAATAAAAAACACTTTATAGACCATGGTGGGTTCCGTGGTCTCTTTTACAGATTTGCAGTAGTGCTGGGTTATTGAAAATAGTGTGTACAAAACATGAAATCATATACATGTAAATTCTAACCCCTTTGCAATTTGGTCTGGAAACTAATTTATTCTATTATTAACTTTATTCTTGGTCTTTGCTTCTTTCACTAATTTGTGTTATTCCCTTCTCTTTCCATGTTGCTTTCATGAATGTAATTGTTTGTTTGTGATCCAAGTTTTTTAAAAGCCTTTGCTCTTGGATTCCCTTTTCCTACATGTATTGTTAGTGTGCTGTGATAAGATTTTTTTTTTTTTTTGAAAACAGACTAGAAATTTTACAAGGATGGGAATTTTTCCTTTTTTCACTTGCTCTTGTTTTGAGGTATTGGGGGAGGAAAGGAAGGAACTTGCTAGTATATTTAATAACTGTATTTGTATCACCACCTCCCTTACATCCCTTTGTGGTCCTGCAATGTAAATGTTTTAAAAAATGAACTGGCTTTTCTGCGTTGATGAAGAGCCTCTTCATGATAAACCTGTGGCTTTTGGACATTTTCTCATTGCCAGTGATTGAACTTTAGAATCTTTCCACAGTCCACTTTCCTGTCAATAACTACCAAATAATCCTCATTCTGCAAGATGCAGTAAAGTCCTTTAAGGAGATGGAGTCTTGACATTGAGTAGGAAATGTTTGGCATTAGGTTCAAAATACTCGTTTCTTCCTACATGATCAAAATTAGTTTTAATGGCAAAAGGAAATAAAAAGAATTTGAAAGGGGGCTAGCGTTTTTCTCTCTGTGTGTGTGGCTTTGGATTTATTTTTTTCCCCCCAGCTGTTTCAAATATCATCTAAATGTTCCCCTGTTAAAGAAGTGCTGTTTAGTGGGGTATGACAGCTCTTCCTACAGTGATGGATCAGAATCTTGCTGAAAGCTATTTTGAAGAACGCAAAAGTGTTAAGTAACTATTTTAACTGAACAAATACACAAAGGTAAATTGTTGCTATAATTATTAGGCCAAGAATCTCTTTACTAGCTACAGTCATAGCTGTATGAAATACAACAATAATTGTATATAGAGAGGTTTCGCAAAGATGGAATATAACTTTAACTTGCCTTTTGAAACCTGGGACCCAGTTCTGTCTTGCGTAGTCCATGGAGCAGGTTGTGTAACGTTTATCTGGGTCCCTAGTGATGAGATCACTGACGGGAGCTGTGGCTGAAAATGGAAAAGTAAGTTTGTCTGACGTTTCTCTAAAGTTTTTTATGTGTGCTTCCAGTGTTTTTTTCAATGATGGATCTATAATTGCGATGATCAAAATGTAAATGGATTGACTAGAGCTTTTTCTCTCTCTTTCTCCCCAGGATCGTTCCACAGACAATTTCCAATTACTGCTTGCTAATTTTCAGGTAGGTTGATCTTGCCAGATCATGGATGTGTGGAACCAGATGTGGAGAACCACTGCAAGGCCAACAGCAAGGTGGGTGGGGTAAGGTCTTGTGTGTAATATAACCTGGTGCTTGACAACCACTTAGTTACAGCTACTTCTGAAGAGATACTGGGAAGGTGTAAGGATGGTGCAAGTAATGGAACAACATCCAGTCTGGAAGGACAAAACAAGTCTTTGAAGGACACTTGAACTTCCACTGGGAGGGCCTTCTGTTCAGTTTTAGGAGATAAATATAAGAATTGGTGAAAAGTGTTGGTTGGAGAAACTAATTGAGCATTTTAAAGGCTACCCTGTAGAGGGCAGAAGGATACAGGGATCCTTCCCGAGGCGGATCTCCTTGGGGCGTTGGCATTGCTTCAGCATCTCTCAAATTTTCTTGCCATTTGGAGAGGTTTAATTGAAAGGTAAAAGCATGGTAAAACCATTAGATAACCTAATGCTTATCTAATCTTTTTTTTTTAATTTGAAATCTGCATCTTTAGGCATCTGAATATTTTAAGTATCTGACCTGCATTACCTGAGTGAAGATTTTCACATCACTCAGTTCAAAGGCAGAATGCTGGGTGAGGTGACCAGAATATTGCCTTTTATCCCTTAAAACGCTGTCTGAGATTGATTTGCAGGTAGTACGCTGCATGCCACTCAGCTTCTCAACAGCTGCTTTATTTGAAATGGTGATGGTTTTGCTCCATAACAGGATATGCAGTCCAGGATTTATTTCTAATAAATCTGTGGGCATCTTAAGTTGACATTGGATGACTGGAGCTCATCACTTCCCACTTTTTTCACTTACAAGCGGAGGGCCAGTACCATGTTTCCCAAGTAACTGCTCTGGACCGTTTATTTTCAGGAGGGCTCAGAGCAGCAGCAATCCAGTGGATGAGGCATCCCCACGTCCCTGGGCTGCTCCCAAGCTCTGCCTGTTTCTGCATGCAGACAAACACTCACCTGCATTTGGGGAGAATTAGTTGAAGCTTATTTTATGGGAAGAAGCAGCGGTAATTGGGTAGGTTGAATATACAAACAAAATATTTGCCAAATCAAAGTATGAATTATTTTCTCTGCAATAAAATTTTTTCAACATGAGGGGTTGTAATGGAACACTTCAGAGATTAGTGTGACACCTCCATGGGCAGCAAGAACTGAGCTCTCTTCAGGTGTGCGGGGTACAGAAACATTCTGGTGCGGGTGCCCTCGGCGTTGGGGTCAGTGCAGGCAGGGTCGGTAGCACCACTGTCCGCAGGCTGCTTCCTTCCCCTCTCGAGCCCGGCTGTCCCAGCCTCCTCTGTCCCCATCGGAAGGGTGGACTGCATCTCCAGGGAGGAAAGACAAGCAGAAAAGTTTGTTGGAAATCATGTAGAACAGAATTTATGTTAATCTCCAGATAAATATATTTTAAAGCAATATCTTCTGTGACCCTAGCAATGTTCATCCTGGAAATCTAATGCATTTTACTGCGATTTGTCTGCTTATTTTATTTTCAATTTGATCTTAAATGTGCTTTTACAATAGTAAACTCGGTTATGATGGTACAGATTTTTATATACTGCTTCTGCAATCTTTCAATATTTTCTGCTTGCTGTCTTGCTTTTAGCCCTAGTATGAATTGAAAGTTTATAAACTTACTCAGCTATGTGCTTGCAGCTTTTATATGACCTGAAAATTGTATAAACAGAAAAAGCTGATGATGTGTGTTTTAAACATGTGATTGCATGAATATTGCACACATGAGGCCGGATCATTTTGGCACTCTACAAGGAATGATCATTTCCACTCTGGCCACGTCTCAAAAGCGGCATCCTTGGGTCCCTTGCGTGGCAGTGGATGGGTCTGTGCTTACTTCGGTTCAATAATGTCTTTGCCATAAGAGATATTCCACGTGGATACGTGTGACACAGCGAGTTGCATGTTGGTTCTTGGCCTCGGGGGTGACGGTGACGTCTGGCCTGGCCGTGTTGTGTAGGTCAGCGTTAAATGGTATTAGTGTGATACAGGCAGCGCTGAAGAAGGCTTTTACTGCTATTGCTCATGCTTTGCATGTGTCGTGTAAACAAACCGTGGGGTTTCACTATGAAATACATCGACTGAAGGGCAGAAACTGTTGGGGTGAACCACAAAGGGGCAACAAGAGCGGTTTTTGCTCTAAGAAGGTGGCAGCTACGCTCTGCTGAGAAAACCTGCTCTGGTTCACCAGCCACAGCCCCCGAAACTGCTGCTGCTCCCTGGGCGTTTGGGAGGCGTTTGGCTCTGGGATGGGCCCAGTGTCCCAGCCGCCCCGTCAGGCCGAGGGGACCTGCCTGCCTCCCCATGGGCAGAGCGGAGAACCAGCCTGAGCGGCTGCGGTCGGCAGCGCCGGGGAGCGGGGTGAGGAGGGGAATCCCTTAGGGATGGTGCCTGAGTGCGGGGAGGAGCCGGGTGTCCAAACCCAGGGAGCAAAGGGCAACCGGACCTGGGGGACCGAGGGATTTCCTCAGCCTTGTTCTGTTTCAACACAGCGGGGTCAAATGGCAGAATTGCTTACACCCCTACATGCCCTGCCTCACCCGGGTCTTCCCCCTTCTTCCCACAAATCAAGAACAAGAGGGTTTTTGCTACTTCTTTATTTGCATCTGGCAAATACACTTTTTGTCAGAAACAGCTTTTAGATTTGAACTTTAAAAAAACATTTTATCTGGTCAATATACTCCAGCCCAAACAAAGGCTGTAGCGGAGTTGGTGTCACCGCTCTCGGTGCACCCAGCTGTGGCGGAGGCAAGTGACAAAGGCCAGAGGGGCTGAACCTGCCAGAGGCGGCACTGACCTGGCCCCCCCAGCAGAGACAACGGCAGTGACCCCCGGAGCCCGCGGCCGCAGGCAGCGGGTGATGCGGGGACGTGCGCGTCTGTCGAGGTCGCGTTTCCTCCAGGAGGGGTTGATTCAGTCGGCGCTGTAAGGGCTCTCCCTGACGGACAGCACGCAGGCTGCAGCATTGCCGTGACTGCAAGTGCTCAAGAGGGAAAACCATGTGTCCCAGACCCTGGGGAAAACCCCTGCCAGCGATGGGGAGGTAAGGCGGGGAGCCCCAGAGCCGGGGAGGCACCAGCCCGGGGCCAATGTCACCCCCCAGCTCAGGGGTTTGACTGCTGTGGTGTTATTCAACTTATTTTTTTAGGAGTCGAACCCCTTTTATACTTTGTCTTGCTGTGCCTTGATCGTGTTGGTGTGGCACCGCTGAGAGCACTGCACTCAGTGACGTTTTTGAGTTAATTATAGCCTAGTCTGCACATCTTGCATCGATAACCTTAAAGCACTTCTGCTCTGTGATTTATTTAAATGCTAATAAATTATACATTTCTAGCACTTTAGTAATTCATGTGAAAACTATTTGGAGTCAACTCAACATAACGTACCTCTGTGTGTTCTCTGGTGGCTAAAGATATGTCAGACAATTTCATCTACTCTTTGCTTTTTAACATAACTTTGGGTTATCTGTGGGTCAAAGAAGAGCGAGGAGGCCTTCTTGAACAAGCACGCTTCCAACTGTTGATGTCCCTGTTATGAAAGAGGGAGTTAAGTCTAAATCAGGATAAAAGTATACGCGACTGTAAGCACATCTAGGCCTGTAAGAAAGTACGTTCAGGCTGTATTTGTATGCAATGGAAGCTTTAATATCAGCATGTAGAGATTGATGTGACAGGGAGAAAAGTAATGAGACTTGTTAATTTAACTACAAAATACATTAATGTCTGAGGTTTGCCTGTGGTGGAAGGAACTGATTCTTACAGATTTACACTGCCCCAAAACTGTTTGATTGTTCATTTGGGGAAAAGCCTAATAAAGGGCTGCAAAATTTGATGCCATGAGCTTTAGGGTGCTGTGCTTCCCTAAAACCAGGGGAGGAAAGACCTCCAGAACACAACGTGACTTCAAACACGCAAAGCTTTGCACACCCGCTGCAGCGAGCAGCCTTGCACCATCGCGGGCAGTTTTGCAGAGCAGAGCAAAGACTCTCCCTGTCCTCTGCCGGGTGATGCTCCTGCACAAACCCTCACAAACAGCCACACCGCTTTCCAGCTCCTCTCAAAGCCTGCAGAGCTCTGGGTGGGAGAGAGCCCTCTCTGTCCTGGAGAAAGAGCTGGTGCAAGGCATAAGAAGCATCAACAACAAAGCATTGCTCTGACCAGTGCAAAACTATTGTTTAGTGTCTTCCGTAAATAGAATCTTTAAACCTCCTTCCTGAGCAAGCCTAATTTTATCACAAATTCCTGTGTAGCTGTTGACATGGCACCTTTTGGGTCACTGTTAGGAGCAGGGACCCACAACCTTTCCTAGGCAGCCCCGTTGGGAGAGCAGCCCCAGCCACAGGAGCAGGGCTGGCTGCGGGGGCACCAGATGGGCGATGCTGTTGCTGTGCTGAACCTGCTTTCAGACGGGGTGCAAGCTCCTGTCCCTGCTGGTATCTTAACATGGCTGCATATTGCCCTTGGCTTGCTCCTCGCGCTGCTGTGGGGCAGGGACTGACTTTGAATAGTTCCCTCCACTGCCCAAGCTCTCACCAGCTTTGGGAGGAGCCAGCACCTTCCCTGTAATGTCTGCGCTCCCTGGGTCGCAATTCTCTGGAAAAACCCAAATATAAGTATCCTCTGGATGTGGAGGCAACATTTTTGTGCATAACATAAACCTTTCAACTACAGGCGGCAGGGTGGCACCACCCAGTCGGGAGCCTGTGGGGTTGGTGCTGGGTCGTGTTGCCCGCAGGTCCTGGGACGTGGCCGTGCTACGCGGTGGCCAAGAGCTGGGTTAGGAGCTGAGCAGGATGTTCCTTCGGGAATACACCCTAGGGACTTGTCTGCTGCTTTTCATACATAATGCTGCTTGCCTATAGGGCTTCTAACCTGGATGTTTGTGGCTAAATGTAAAGCAGCTTAGGAATTTGAGATTTTCTTCTCCTGATCACAGCAAGGCATCTTGGTGTGTCTGATAGGTGAAAAGACACACGGAGCTGGTAAAACACCGTGTGACTCCTGCAGCCAGCAAGCGCCTGCGGTGGCGAAGGGCACTCGGAGGTGTGCGGGCAGCCGGTGCTGCATGGCCCCGCGTCCTTCGCTGGGAGCCACGGGAACCTACGGCCCCTCGGCGCTGGCACCGGCGTGGGCTCGCGTGAGCGCGTTGCTGACAGCACGCCCGCCCTGGCCAGCGACCGTTTGTTTTCCCCGAGCTCGGATGCAGCAGTCGGTGTGATTTCTTCAATTAAACCCCAAGAAATCTGACCATGGAAGGGATGAGTTTAACGTCAGGTGACAGGAGTTCTTCCCACCCCCCTTTGATTGTTACATTTTAATTTCAAATTTTAATGAAGATTTCAGGGAGCATTAATGTAACAGGGATGTGAAGGCAGCACAAAGCTGAATAATTTTACAGAGCTACAGGGCACAGCAGCACCCAACAGCTTCCCAACGTCCGTGCTCCCTGCAGCTCTCAGCCCGTGGGGCATCGGTCACCTCCGGGGGTACAGACCCTCACAGACCTGGGAAACAGCTCCAAACCCTCAACGTGGGGTCTCATCAAATTGGAGCAAATTCAAAATGAATCCCAAGGCAGATGCAATGGAAATTTTTTTTTTTAAAGCATCTGGAGTGGGAAAATTCTGGGTGCAATTATTAAACTGATAATCAGCTGATTTGGGGGTCCTAGGAGGGAAGGGCTTTATCTGTTGCAACTACAGCTATAGGTCCAGGATTTAAGCAGCTTGACCTTCTTCTTGGACTAGTTTTAAGATGCAGCGGCTCTAATGGAATTTTTAACTCTGTTGGACATGTAGAGGAAAGATTTTGTACTATGGGCACATCTTAAAGTCCCTTCAATTTGGAAAAATTTTTTTGACATTTTTTTGAAATCTTTTTTTTTCCCACTTTTAAAGTGGAAAAATATATGTATTTGCTCTTACTGGTTTATAGGTGATGACCAAAATGTGGTAAATATGAGACAAACAGCTATGTTGTGAGCAGTGTGTGAGGATGTTGAACTCCTTTCTCTGGCACTGTTTGCCTGAGTTTTCTTATTGAATTTTGCTGGGCAGTGTAGGGTCATGACTATTTCTGCTCCACACGCTCTGTGCTCCTTTGGTTGGATGTGGAGGCAAACGCCCCTTGCTGAATTAGATGGAGGATGTTTAAGAGTCTCTGCCTAAATGCACGCTGAACAGTCCTCGCTCTGCTCTTGTTCAAGAAATAAAGAATTTCACAGCAACCAAAAAAATAGATTTGAGCCACCGAATTTTGGCAAAGCAAGAGGATTCTAAGTCCTTTTTTGGCTACATAATCTTTGTCTCTGTGAAGGAAACATATTTTTAATTTTGTTTAACATTTCAAGCTCTTGTTTGAAAGAAACTTGTTCTCTAATTATGCTTCTATTTTCTCTCTCTTTTTTTTTTTTTTAAGCAAAGCCATTAATTTTTAAGTGTGTTCTGTTAAGCAAATGTCTAAACAGCAACATTTTTATAGGTTCGATTCATTACATTCACACAGATAAAGGCCCAGCCTGAAAAGTCAGCCCCAGATCCCATCTACAGTTTCCATTTCCCCTGCTGCCGGGTGTCCCCAGCGCGGTGCTGTCCCCGGGACCCAGCAGTGACCCCGCTGACCTCCAACCGGGGCACAAAGGACCACAAGTGCCAAATGCAGGTTTTCTGCAAATATTCGGTCTCTGTTTCAGGCCTGAGCAGCTGAATCCTGGTTCTTCCTTTTTCCTTTGGTTGGTTTTTTGTTTTCCTTGTCTATACTCCTTTAATTTTTCCTACAAAGGGCTGATTTCAAAGGCCTGGAAGCCAGGGAGTTCCCCGTAGCTTCTTCCCTGCAGTTTGGTCCAGTCTGCAGCTGATGTTGAGCTAGAGAGTAGCTCAGTTCAATCTTGCAACGGATGGCGTTAAAAAGTAGCAGCGATCCTGGATTCCTGACAAAGAAATGTGCAAACTAAGGGCAAGACTTTGGGGGCAATTGGGTAAAACGTATCAATGTTGTTCTTTCTGCACCCTCCCCAAGATTGCCCTGACAAAGATACAGCTGTTTGACTTGTTGATTAGCAAAAAACATTAGCAGACCTACTGTTTCAGGACATGAATAATTAATGTTTGTTCCTCATTAATTTCTTGTGGAACAGAGTCCTGTTAGACTACATTTAGATGTATTTCTAGAATTAGGAGCAAATATACAAGAAAGAGATGCCTGACAGATAAGTGCTCTGTTCCATGGCCCCCTCCCCAGCTCCCCGAAAATATTGTCATGTTGCTCCTATTATCTCCATCAGGAACAGATTGGGTTTATTTTTAACAAGCACCTTTGTTACAATTTTAATTTCAGGGAATGATACAAGAAACAAGTTCTATAATTCATGCACATTACAAATGAGTACAAGGAAGACCTCCCCGTTAGCATGAGCTGTCTGGCATCTTGCATTCCTGGGACCTCAAATCAAAACATTGTTTACTCAATAATTCAAAAATAAGATTGCATCAGCTTTCCAGATGCTACTGCTGGAAGACAGGCTGTTTGTTCTGCCTCTGTTAAACAAGCATTTCAATGCTGCAGTGGAGCTTTGGCACTTCTAATTTTCTAATATGGCCATAATGCTTTTCCAATACTAAAGGTTTTTTAGTTTTGATCTAGGATTAATATTAGCAAACACCCACTCAGCCTTCTGGAGTGCCCGTGACCACTGTCTGTGACCAGTAACATGCCCAAGACTTTGCTCCCCGAGAGCTCCTCTGCATGCAGCCAGCAAAACTTTGTTTTGTTTTTTTTTAATTACAGAAGGTGAGAGTGAGCACTCATAATTGAATCTGAAGCAACGCACAAACCCCAGGTACTTCCCCTTTCCTCTCCTTGGAAGGAAGTTCAGCAGCCGGCCTGACTGCCCAGTCCTTCGGGAGCACGGTCCGGTGGGCCAGTGTGTGGTCACCCACGCTGAGCGGACCCGCAGGCGTTCCCTGCCCGCAGAGGAAGCCCGTCCTCACCGAGATGAAGATCTGTGAAGGATGGAGTCCTGGAAGGGAAACTTCACTGCTACTTCCAGCACCGAGCAATAGGACTTGCATGGTTATTCTGCTTCCCACGACCCTTCCCACCCCACAAGCTTCCCTCCCTGGCCTATTCGACCCAGACTTTCCAGGTCTCAGCCACACCAGCAGGCACAAGATAGGAACAGCAAATGATAAATCATGGAAGAGAAAGATACGGGACAAAAGCACATGTCCCAAAATCTGCTTGTGGAGTCAGAGTAGTTGCATGTGCTGCTGTGGATCTCGGTGCCACAGAGGTGCAGAACCACTACCAGTGAGATCCACAACCAGTGCAGAAAATGTGCGGTCACCTCCAGGGACTCGCGGGGAGATCTGGTATGTCCAGGGGACATCAGGCAGAGCCAGGGCATGGAGCTGTCCCCGGCCGGCTGGGAAAGCTCGTGCTTGGAGCAGAGGGTGCTGATCCACTTGGGCGATGGTGGCAGAGCTGCACGGCTCAGGAACACTTGCTACCAGAGCAGGTTGGTAACGTTGATGAGACAAGTACGTGCTGGAAACTTCTGTTGCTCTTGTCTCAAGGAAATGCCATGCCTTTATTGTTTTCTCAAATCCCTGTAAGGAGGAGTAATTCGGCAGTCACAGAACAGTTAAGAGAGGGTGGCTGCAGCTGTGTAACTATGTACATTGCAGTTCTCTGACTTTTAATTTATTGTCATTATTCTCTTCCAGGCTCCAGCAATTTTTGGGGTAAGCAGTCTGTCGGCAAAAGCTGTGTGTCCTCCTGCAGGTTCATGTGACTTCACTGAAGGGCCTTTTCCCTGGGTGGATGCCGGCAGTCTGCTGCGGTGAGCTCCGAACCCGCTCTGCCACGTGGCAGACACCTCGGTGCGCCCTGCCCTGCATGCACCGCTTTAGGAGAGCGCAGGCACCGTCCCCCGTCCCTCACCACCCCGGTCCTTACGGCCAGCACAGCTCCCCAAACCCACGGCTCCAGGTCTTCATCTGGAAGAGGAATGCCGGTACCAGCAGCAACCTTTATTTTCCTGAGCTGCACCAGGTTTGTCAGACTGACGCCGGCTGCACGGGGGCTGTATGTTGAACGTTCGCTGCAAATTTTTGGTTGTGTTTACTGTCGGTGTGCAGCTTGGTGATTGGAACTGTGGGGCTTTACCAGGTGCCGAGGGATGCGCTGCTGAATGCCGACTGGCTCTAGCTTTGGTTTCACAGCTCATCTTTGTGACTATCAGAGATGTGCACCTCGGGCTCACCCCTGCAGCAGCCACTGGGAGCATCCCTCCTGCGGCTCCATGCTTCTTCCCATCTCCAAGTTCATCCCTGCCCGCTGGGCTGTGGTGACCCTTGGCAAGCTGCTGAGCCCCCCAGCGCCTGGCCCGTCTGCACGGGGAGGTGGCTCAGGAGTGGTGGGAAATGTGCTTTTGTCTTAAACCACCTGTAAGATCCCTCTGCTGCAGGACCTGGCTGAGGATCTCTGCTGAGTGGTACCTCTGTGGCGATGCCACTTGCAGCTTTTCTCTCTTTTTCCATCCCACCCCCACCTGTATTAAAAACTTTCCAGAATGACGATGATACTTCCCTACCCCTCGCTTTAACCCTTAAAGTTCTTCAAAACACCCTTACAGCACCTTTCATTCTCTCTAGCCTGCTGTTCTGGGTCAGGCCCTCGCTGATCTCTTACTGTACCCGCACCAAGCACCATTATAACTCCGGCTCAGTCCTGCCTCTCTGTTTAACCCCGATACTTTCAGCCCTGTGGAGGAATGGACTGCTCTAAAACCCAAGCGCTCTGGGTGACATTCTATAGCCTCGGAGACTTCCTCGCTGTCAGACCCCTCTCCTTTGAAAGTCTGACGTGGTGTGGCCTCGCTACTGAGCCGGGCAGCTCCTGTAACGTAGCAACTTTCTTTTTGCTTTGTTAAGTTGGGCTCTTCAATCTCCTTAATGAATAAGAGAATCAAGCCAGGTAATTGATGCTTGGCCGTTTAGTTGATGAATAATTGACCGTCTGGGTAATCCTAGATATTTCCTCGATCAGATTGTGCAGTGGAACAGCCATATCATACTGGGTGCGGCATGGCTTGCGCTTTTAGGGTCCTAGAAATGTGCTGTGTAAACCCAGGTTCTGCGGGAACCTTCCAAAGTCGGTACTCATCACTCTTCTGTCACACGGATCAGGCATTTTGTGATAACAGGCTGCACCTCAGCTACAGAACTTATTTTATCACACAAATCCTGAGTCTGATCTGAAAAATGTGACTTCTTTTCAGATCCACAATGAAGACAAATGCTAGGGCATGACAAAGAGACCCTCCCAGGACTCGGGGTGGGCAGGGGAGGGGAGCAAACGCTCCAAGGCAGGAGACAGAAAGGGGGTACACACGGTTGTGTTCCCCCAGCGAGGAAAAGGAAAGCATCTTTATGTTAGCTATGCATGCTTTAACCTACTCACGGATCTCGAAAGGTAAAGTATTGCAGTAGTCTAACCCAGAAAAGCCAGATGTGCAGGAAATTATGTGGTTATTTTAAACAGCAATTGAAAACATTTTGATGGGGCAAGTTATGTTGGGTTTGTGACTGTAATAGGTAGTGCTGCTTACAGCCCATTGTAGAGAGGATATTAGCATGAGTTGTGTGTTAAATAACACATTTATATTTCAAACTTCCCATCAGTTCTGTGTAAGCATTTACTATATAATTTTTAAACTAATTTGAATGAATACAATGAAACCAAGAGCCTATCGACAACACTCTGACTGTGATGAGTTTTGAATTAAATTCTAAGTAAGAACAGAATATTTTTGTATATTAGGAAAATGGATAGCAATCTTTGAATTGTGACAAAGAATAAAACAGTGCATGCTTTTAATCTGACTTTTACCTTCATATTTTCAATGAGTCACTAGTGATGTTTCATCAGGGTATGGCTTTTTTCCTTCCAGAAATACTATTAATTATTTACTAGTATGTGAATGATCTCTGAAATCTATTGCAGTGACACCTTTGAGTCTGCAGATAGTTTCTGATGGCAAACCATCTGGGCTCTTTTAACTTGTTATTGTTTATCCTTTGGACTTCCCTCCTCTGTTTGTAAGGTGTAACGTCAGTAGACAGGGCCAGGAACATCAATATTTTACAGCTTAATTAAAGGGAGCTCAGCAGCTAGATTACCAGTCCGGTTTCTTTCAAAGCAGCTGCCTTCAGGAGGGAAGGAAAAGACTGTTCTTAAAACAGGCAGTCAGGAAAGGTGTTCCTGGGGTGGGCTGTGGCAAAAGACAGGTCTGAGCTGTGACATGAGCCCCAAACTGAGCTCCATATCCAAAAGTGTGATACTTGGCTCCTCGGGAAGGAGGTGTTTGAGGGCTCCGACATCTCCTCCTTGCTTGAAAGGGAAGGAAGCAACAGCAGAGAGATGGGAAAAAAGTGCCAGCCCAGTGCAAATGCTCTTGGAGCCAGGAGTGGGGAGATGAGCTCTGGCGAACAGGCACTACCTCGGGCTTTGTACCCAGCTTTCCATTTGCATCCTCTTATTTATTTACGTTAACCAGACAGCACTAAATAAAGGGAGGATTAAAAACAAAACAAAGGCCTGAAACTTATCCCTCTATTAATTACTTCCACCATAGCAGGACTGCCTATAAATATGGTGCCACTTTAGATAAAACTTTCATGCAGCTATTTAGGCCCTCTGAAATATAAATGATTTCCTTTAAATTTTTTATCATAAATCAGGGCATGGAGCTTTGCGACAACGTGCCAGTTCCCCCCCAACGGGAGGAAGCTGCTTTGCCAGCTCGCTCCTCCGCGCCTCTCGCAGCCCGATCCCTGCGCCCCTTCCCCGGCTGCGCGCCTCGGGCGGGGAGCGCCGGTGCGGGGCAGCCCTGCGCCCCCCGCGCATCCACCCTGCGCCCCCCGCGCATCCTGCGCACCCGCCCTGCGAGCCCCGGTGCCGGGCGCTCTCCGCGGTGCTGGTGCTGGCGCTGGGGCGGCCCGGAGCCCCCGGCGCGGCCCGCAGCCCGCCCGGCCCCGCTCCGCGCCCCCCCCCCGGGGACGGGGAGCTCCGCGCCGCCGGCAGCCGCCCTCCGTTTCGGGCCGGACCGGGCCGCGGTGCAAGGTGCCCTCCTGGCCGGGAGCGCTCGCTCGGTGCTGCGGTGCGGGACCGGCGGGTAAAACCCCCCTAAGCCCCGTTACCTGCTGGGCTGGCAGCCAGGGCCCCCCTTCTGCCGCGCAGAGCCGGGCGGAGGAGCCCAGCTCCCTGCACAAGCTGCCGCCTCCATGAACAAGTACTTTCCTCTGCAGCATTTCTCAGCGCCTTGTCCCATCAGCTCAATCTGCGCTCCTGCATCTTTTTGGGGGGAGAACAGCTCTAAAGATGTGTAGCAGACGGTGAATCGTTTTGGAGTGGATTATAAAATAGGCTACTTCTTGTCCTTTAGCCTGCATTTGCACCTGCTTTGAGATACAGAGGCAAGATGTTGCAAGCATCTTTGGTGTGTGCGTGTTTCCTAAATGACAGGCATTTCACCGCAGAGGTAGCACCTCTTCTTTTCTGTGGCCATCACACCAAAGTCAATACATCTGTCAGGAAATTTGTCAGGATCTGGTTTTACTAAGGCTCATAAAACTCTTAGAAACTTTAAATCTAGAAGTAGATTTTAACTTTGTTTAAGAACTTCAGGAATTTCACACTAGCAAAATACTTGTGTCCCTGGACCATCAAAGTCTAGTAGTGTCTGAAGATGCGTGAAGATTAGGAGAAAGCAAAAATAAAACGACAGCGCAATAGTAGAATTATGCCAACTTCAGGACTATTTTTCTCGGGGGGATCGTTGTTTGTCTGTTTTCTCATACCGAGTCAAGGATCAGATGTTTCCAGCCCGCAATACGTATGTGACCATGGCACAGCTCTAATGCACCAGCCAGCTTACAGGGGCTTAACTCACTTAACACCTCTCAGTTTACTTTACTTTTCTGTACTTGAGAATATATTTTACAGGATTTATGAAGGGGGGTGCGGGGGAGAGAGAGTGTCTGTGTGTGTTTGCAGAGTAATTTCAGCCACCAAGGGAAGGGCAGTGCTGGTATTTTCCTGATCCACCTCTGCGCCCAAAGCTGCAGCTGTGGTCAGGGATCTCAGAGCCTCTCTGGAACTTGAAGCCGCACCACAGACATTTAAGAAGCCCCATACTCTACCCAGACAGATTTCTCACAACTTCCTATGAAAACAAATTCCTCAGTGGAAATATTTCCTTGCACTTTCTGAGTTCTAAGGGCAGTCCTGCCCGCAGTCCCCCAGTAACCTCACAGCACTGGCGGATGCTGCCATCAGTTGCATTTTCCTCTCCCCGGCCCGTCCTCCCGTGCAGGTACCGCAGGCCCTGGGCCTGGCCCCACCACTCAGCTGTCGGAGGGGACTCGCCTGAGTAAGAAGTGCAGGCTGGATCCCCGAGTGACAATTAATGTGGGCATCTGAGGGGACTGGCTGACAGAGGAGGGGTGCTGGACAGTTTAAATCCAAGCTCAAGATCGCTGGGTGCTTGATTCGGCTGCACCTCGTGAGGAGCAGGAGCACCGCTGCTTTCCCAGCTGGCTGTGGCACGGCGTTGTTCTATTAAGGCAGTGCTGTAGGGTTTCTATTAGTCATGCAGGAACCACAAAAGAGGTTTTGCCTTTGATGCACTGTGGCTTGTTTGGTTTATCCCTCCGGCGTGTGAATGAGCGGCATCAGTCCCCGGGCTTGGGGGCAGATTTCTGCGGGGGGCTGCGGGGGGAGATTTGGGGTGATGGGCAAGTGGCCGGTGCTAGCAGCGGCTGGGCGCAGCCACAGCAGACGCCCCGGCAGCAGGTCCCTGGGCCAGGATGGTCACTCCGGTCCAAACTTCAGCCCGTGGGCTTTATCCACGGAGAAATGCCCCCTGCTCCCATCCCCTTCCCTCGGGACGTGCTGCCTTGCGTTCCCCGGGCGCTCCCCGCCGGCCGACGGAAGCGTAGGATTCGAGGGGGGGGCACAGCCGGGGCTGCCCGGCGGCCCGGCGAGGCGATGCCCGGCCCGACCCGGCCGGGGGCTACGCGTCCCTCCCGGCCCCGGCCCCCGCACCGGCAGCGGACCAGCCCCGACGGCGCGTCCCGCCGCCCCGAGCGGGGTGCTGGAGCGCGGCGCGGGGGCCGCGGAGCCGGGGGGGTGCCAGGGCGTCCTGCTACCCGTGGGCTGCCCGTGGGTTGCCCGTGCGCTGCCCGCGCTGCCCTCGGCTCCCCGCGGCGCAGCACGCGTGCGCAGGGCGCGGGGCCCGTTCCTGGCAGGCAGCGTGTAAGATGAGTGAAGAAGCGGGTGGAAGGGGGGGGCGAGCGGGCGCGCAGGGGAAGCTCTGCCATCGAAAATCGCTCACTTGGGCAGTGGCGAGCCAGAGAGACAACCCTGAGCCGATGTCAGGGGCTGCCTACCTGCGAGGTGCGCAAAGATGATGGCCATGAACGCCAAGCAGCCGTTCGCCATGCACGCCGCCCTCCAGGAGCCCAAGTTCTCCAGCCTGCACTCCAGCGCGGAGGCAATGCGCAGAGTTTGCCTCCCGGCCCCGCAGGTATGTAGATGAAGCGTAATTACCGCTTTAAGGCACATTTTCTGACAGGCACCGGCTTAATGTTTTTTTCATGTCGCCAAGAACAATCGCGCGTCGCGGCACCTCTCTCCCCCCTCTCCCGCTCCCACTCCCGTCTCTGATCCACACGTCTACGCGAGCAGGGCTGCTGCCTTCATATTAATTTTTATGACCTGAGCTCTGAGGAGGAATCGCGGTGCCGGGGCAGGTTTTTCATCCGGAGATGACAGTATTCCCCACTGACTCCACCATGCGCGTTCTTGCTCGCAGCTGCAGGGCAATATATTCGGGAGCTTTGATGAGAGCCTGCTGGCCCGCGTGGAGGCTCTGGCGGCCGTCGACATCGTCCCCCACGCCAAGGGCCACCACCACCCCTTCAAGCCGGACGCCACCTACCACGCCATGAGCGGCGTCCCCTGCGCCGCCGCCGCCCTCCCGCACCCCGCCGCCCTCGCCGCCCACCCGCACCCGCTCCCGCACCCGGCGCTGGACGGCGGCGACCTGCTGGAACACCTCTCGCCCTCGCTGGCCGTCGGCGGGCTGGCCGAGCCCCCCGCCCTCCCCGCGCCGCT